>JAUESO010000011.1:600000-754649 GCA_030914385.1 Drosophila antonietae
GGCGACAACAAACAACAACAGAATCTGCAAAAAAGGCACATCAATTTAAAAATTGATAAATATTTTCAATTGGAATATGAACAAACTAACCTTACAAGTTTCTTTTTTTTTTTTTTGCAGTTCGTTGTTTTTGTTGTGGCTGCGGCTGTCGGGGCTGCGGATGCCACTTACTTCTTCAACAGCTGATGACGAACGATCAGGAAGGGCGAACCAAAGCCCAGCACGCAGCCGATGGTGAACAGAGCTGTGATCCTATACTTGTTTTGCAGGCCGAAGGGCAGGTTCTATAATTTATTTAGATATGGATATGCAATGTGATATTAGCATTTGATTTTCCTTCAGGATTATTACGTTTGTTCACGTTATGTAACAATACAAATACGCTATTGGATCGATCGCTGCTTACCTCGCCGGGAACACCACCATGGCCGCCATAGCGCACCATCGATTGGGAGAAGTTACGTGCAATTACACTTGAGCGGCCCAACATGTTGATTAATTTGTTTTAAGTTTTCACTAGGTGTAAATTGCAAGCGCACAATTTGTTGGTCTGCTTGGAAAAAAGTGTGTACACAACTAAAGAATATATATACAGACGATAGTTAGACCAACTGCAGCTATCGATATATCGCAACCCAAAAGCTGCCGTTTTGCATGTTAAGACTTATCGATGGCTAAAAATCCATATTGATACCGCTAAATTTAAACAGTTTGTATTTTTGGTTTGAAATCTCAATGTTTTATTTACTCCATTTAAAAACTTATTACTAAACAGCTAAACAGCACCAACTAAAACTAAAAAACTTAAAAATGTACAAAAAGTAACAAATACATGATAACAATCGGTCTTGGTTTTGGTCTCCAGCACTTAACTAAACTTAATATGAAACTGAGTTTAGCTGGCGAAGAAACATCTATAGAGCATATATAGAATACCAAAGAGCCACATGCACTTGAACAGCTTATCCACGAACCACATGCTGTAAGTAAAGAAATAATTTAATAATTTGCTTGAATAAATAAATGTCATAACTCACATTTTCATATGTCGCTTGGCCGCGGGTATCGATTCATCCGACTCTTTCAGTATCAAGCGACGAGCACACAAAACGCAATTGGTGAAATAGTCTATCAAATCCAGATCAATCTTCTCAATTACATATGTTTTCCGCTCCTTATTATTCATTAACTTTCGTAATTTTACAGCTTCGGAATTGTCAAAGCTCCACACGTTGTTCGCATAGTACTCAAAGACTTCGAAACCCTTTGTAATGCGATTTTGGACGCGACAAAGACTGGAGATTGAATAAAATGATGTATTAGAAAACTATCACTCGATTTGATTCACTCCACTTACACCGGCGGATAGCGCAGAAGCCAGAGCAAAGCATCCACAAAGAGAGCCGGCAGCCATTGAAAGAGAACCATGCAGATATAATGAATATAGTAGTTCGATTTCATGGAGCCACCCGGATACCAAGCCACACCATTCAAAGGCACCTTGTTCTCAATAACCCAACGACCCAGTTCAATAATCTCTGCCCAGGAGACTTTAATGTCATTCGACGAGGTCATGTGGGCCACACGATTCGTGTGATCCGTGCCAGCCGTGATGTTTCGCCAGCTGGCCACCAAAATGCCATTGACAGCCACATCGACGGGCAAGAAGTCGCCGTAACCAGAGGAGTTACAGTACATGGTGCGTATGACACCTTTGCCAGCGCCAATCAGCAAGCCAGTGGGTCCATTGATATTATCTGTCCAGCCGGGGATGGGCTCCTTCCAAATGGGTATGACGATCGATGGACGCAATATAACTGCTGGCAATTCATTGAATTTCTCCACAACCAAAGCCTCGGCCAGGGACTTGGTGTAGGCATAGGTGTTGGGTATATCGCCCAAAATCTTGCGCTCAATGAGCGAAACTTCCTCGTCGGATAGCCACTCGCAGGCCTGAATCACATGATGCGGATTTGCCGGTGGATCATAGGGCTTCTCATACAGCGTCTTCACATGCAAATGACAATACGCAGTTGAGCAGTAGGCAAAGAAATCCAAATGCTTCAGAGTGCCAGCCAGCTCCAGCATGTACTTGGTGCCACGCGTGTTCATGAAGACGGCATTGCGCAAGGGCTCATCGAAGCTGTGAGAAGAGTGGGGATAAAATAATATCTAAAATGCATATATGCTTGTACCTACCGCACTGTAGCTGCGCAGTGATACACAATGGATACTTCGTTGCGCAGCGTTTCCAAATCCCTCTCCGAAATGCCCAGGCCCGGCAGCATCACATCTCCGGCTATGGCCACCACCTGGTCCAAGATGTGCTGTTCGCCGCGCATCTGCTTCACCTGGTCGAAGAGCTGGCAAATTGATAGTGGGGCATTCATTAGTTTCGCCCTGATTCATGTTCATTATTTATTTTGCCTTACCACATTCTGGAATATATCCTTAATGCGCTCCTGCGGATCCTTGCCCTTCTTGGGGCGTATGAGCAAGTAAATGCGCTTTAGCCCGCCACACGAACTGCAAATATTAATAACGCATAATCTCAGTTTATTGAGAATTATTGAGGTCACGTGTGCCGGTCGCAGCAGCTGTTGGCCAACGCAGCCAACGCAGTCAAGCAGCTAACCCACCCGCCCACTTGTATCCAAATTTAATTTATTATACATGTTGCTTATTATGCAATGGCTAGTTTTTTTTATATTCTAGACTAAAACGCACTGCTTTTATAGTCTAAACAGAGTCGAAGATACCAGTTATATGGACTTGAAGCTTAAATGATTTGGATTACACTACTTGTGGAAGTATATTGGTTTTGTTGGCCAGTGTGTAACTGTTTAAGAAACTAAAATCTTAATCTAAGATTTATATCTAAATATTTGTAATTGTTAATGCCTTTAAGAAAGTTGATTAAAGCCCTTATTTGTATTTTTTATTCAGTCAATCTAAAGTCATTTATTAAATTTTTTGTTTTTTTTTTTTGAATTGTCACTAAAAATCGCTTTATTTTTGTCTTTCTTCAAGTTTTGCTTCACAATGCTTGATCATAAAAAAATTTGCTGAGCTATCACAAAGCTCTAACAGCTCTAACTCTTACTAGCTTGGAAGTTTATAGTTCTCTCTTTACGAAAGTATTTTAATTATTTTGTTTTTATAGCCCAGAGTTCAAGCTTTGTTTTGAACATAAAAACACAAAAAATTTGAATTAATGATATGTGCATGCGTATGCTACTTATATATAGAAATTTGTTATATATATATAAATAAAGTGTAGTATTAATATGGTATAGTATATATAAGTATATTTAGAAATTTTGGGTTTTAACACTTAATATAAGCGTCTAATATATAAAAAGTTTGTTAGAGTATTTTAGCATCGGTGCCTTAAAAAAGTACATTACTTATGGCACATTACATGTTTATTTTTGGCATTCATAATCATAATCATAATCGACTTTGCATATTGACATCAATCTCTGATAAAGCCAATCGTTAAAAATTGTAGGTATGCTAGATGATAACCTCAGTAACTTAGTAATGCATATGATACTTAAGCGCCACGACGACTAATGGAGTTGATTCTACTTTTCTGTTGTGCAAGCCTTACTCTTAATCAACAATTCATAATAATCAAATATGGAACTGCATAGAAATAATAGATAACTATTATAGCAACCTTGCTATGAGTACCAAGTAAACTAAAATATAAAAGTCAGCATTGACTTCAACTCAATTTCATTCCAAGTTTGCAAGTTTGTTGTTTATATTAGATCATAAGTAATATTTACTAGACTTTGTTTTTGAATGCGCACAATTAGATTAGACTAAATGTGAATCCCTAGACTTTCAGGTCACGCACGTGTGCTCATAAAAGTTTATATATCCATATATCCATATATCTAGCTCAGTTTATATGCATAGGTAATTCCCCGTTGTACTTACCGCAATA
This sequence comes from Drosophila antonietae, assembly GCA_030914385.1. Taxonomy (NCBI): domain Eukaryota; kingdom Metazoa; phylum Arthropoda; class Insecta; order Diptera; family Drosophilidae; genus Drosophila; species Drosophila antonietae. The sequence continues at coordinate 603,956 of JAUESO010000011.1, forward strand.
GCTTCTCCACCAGTACCTTGCCCAGAAAGCCCGTGCCGCCCGTGATGAACAGGCTGCGTCCTTTGAAGCTCTCGGCCACACGATCGACTTCATTCTCATCAACATGTCCGATCGTCAGCTGACCCTCCTTCTCGAAATCAAATTTAGGTTTATTTGACATTTCAGCGCAAGTGCTAAACAAGAATGCTGCAAGAATTGAAAAGATTTCAGTTGAATTATAAGTAATGCCCTCGTCGTTGGCTTAAATGGTATTAATCAAGTGCACTATAATTTTATTTGATCTTGGCTGAGCGTTCAACTGGTTTTCATAGATCGAATGTCTAATAAGCCAACTGTCCTCAATGCTAACGGCCCAGTTGTTGTCGACCAATTCGTCGTCGTCGATGGTCGTCAGCATGGCGACATGCTTCATGAACAACTCAACGAACCACCAAGACCAACTGGCCACATATTTGACACCCGAGTTTGCCGTGCGTCACATGTCGGCCAATTAACTCAGCCAGTTGGGTATTGCAACAGCGTAAAGCACTCACAGCTTGGCTGCCATTGATAGTGAGCTTGTAAAATCAGTCAAGCGATTCCGCTAACGCCAAATTGGGCGCTAACTGTGCAACTGGCCTGCTCGCATGTCCTTCAAAATTTAACGGACTCAATGCTGGGACGATAAAAATGAAACGCATAAAGCCAAAAAGTAATTGTAAATGCAAAATTATAATGAAATTTTGCATAATTTTTAGTAGCCGATATTAAAAATTCGTTTAGCTGTTGTTTTACGATCGCGAGATTTCAAAGATTTTAAATTGAAAGAGTGTTAATAGCTTTAGCATTGGCCGACAAGAATGGCTAAGATGTCGAGCCAAGATCATAGTAATTTATTTTATGTTACGTTTTGTGGTTCCGTTTACTGCGATAAGAATGCAGCTCTCAAACAAAAGACTTAGGCAACGAACGTGTTTTGGAAAGTGATTTTAATGAACCCTAAAAATATTAACAGCTGTTGCTGCCACACAGCTCTTAGCCAACTGTTACTAAACTTAGAGTTGGCTGAGTTAACCTGTTACCTGTAGGGTCTTTGATGCCAGCCCGATAAACAGCAGACAACACGATCTGTGGCTCTGTTTTGGAAAAAAAAAAAACGTTTGCAATTAAATTGCTTTTTAATGGCATTAAGTGGAAAAATTGCAATTGGAAGAAAATATGATATATACATATATCTATGTATGTATATATAAGTATTTGCAGGTAGTCTACATTTCGCCAACGATCACAACACATTTATGCAAACGCTGACGGGTCAGACAAAGCCAAGAGGTTCACAGCGCCTCGCTGACGTGTAACCAAAATGCTTGAGACTTGTATATGATCTACACTCTTACATACATTTATATAAACATATATACATATATAGATTACACGTCTATCGCTAAACGTGTTGACTGTCATTCCGAAACGATTTACATTGCAATTGTAGCTGTTAGCTGTGAGCTCTGCTGGCTCTCTGGCTATTGTTGCCGCGCGTCGTCGTCGTCGTCGACAGATGTGCATGCACACGATTTCCCAGATAAAATACAATATAAATAACAACTGTTAACTGTTTGCAGTGCAGCGCTGCCTTTTGATGCTCTTTACATGAAGATTTGTTAATATTTGCAATGCAATAAATTAAATTAGGCGTGATTGAAAGCAGGAAAAACAAATACTAAGGGAGTTATGTTTGGTTAAGGATTTCTATAAATGATGTACTCTAAAATATATACATATGTGATTAAACTAAATAATTTCTATATTAAAGCTTGTTGTCAACAATGTAGGCATATAGAAACTACAAGTAAATTTTAATTATATTTTAATCATTTTATATGTTTTACACAATTTTAATTTTTGTTTTTTATAATTTAATATTTTTATACCAATTTTGATCTTTTTTTTCATTTAATATTTTTTATATACATTTTTTTACGATTTAATATTTTGTTTTTAATTTTGTATAATTTTATTTTGATATTTTGATTTTTGTTTTTTATAATTTAATATTTTCAATTTTGATCAATTTTTTTTTTTTATATAATTTAATATATTTTATTGAAATTTTTATAGTTTTTCTTTTATTTGTAAAAGTATTCATGTTTTTTACTATTTACTGTGCATTTAAAGAATTAAGATTATAGTAGAATATAGCAAGGCTTCTGCAAAAAGACAAAAATGCTAAAATGCTTTATATAATAAACTACTAATTAAATTGTGTAAATAATACATAGAGGATTCGCAACAAGTACCTAGTAATTAGAGTAAAGTATATACACACATATATAGCTTAGCTTTTCAATTTTCATATAGAGGGTGTTTATTTTCAATTGAATAGCTATTGTCTTTGCATCCCAAGCCAATTAACTGTTTCTATCATAGAGTATAACAAAAGGCTCACGACGAGGCAATCCCCAACTGGAGTTGGTGAAAAACTCCAGCTGGTGTCATGGAGCACATGGGAATGCGACAGCTTAAGTATAGTTTTTGCCAAAAATAAAATAAGACTCCAACGCTGCTAACTTGTTCAATTGCAATTTTTTGGCTATTTGGTCAGCAGTTGGGCAACCAGTTTCAGCCAAGCCAAAGATGTCAATGCAAGAAGGAAAAGCAATTAATATACAAAAATGCCGGGAATGTGCTGAAATCGTATAAGCATTTGATTTTATCAAGCACATAAAATTCACAATAAAAAAGCAGCAGAAGGAAGTTGCATACATAGTTAATATTCCTTTCACAACACTTTAAATATATTAGAAAATTATGAATTATTTATATTTTATACTTGATTAATTTACTGCTATAACTGCTTCACACATTTATTAAGCGCACCTTTTTTCTATAGTCCAAAATTCACTCAATATACAGTTTTATATTTATTATAACACTTCCTAGTCAATAGGATTTGGGGTTTTCAGGATATTTCTAGAGGGGCTCAGCGATCTGCATTCGCATAGTCGTACGCGCGCTTTGAATGCCAAACACCAACTGAACAAACTCGGCTTCACAATTAGGAAAAAGAGCCTCGCACTCAAAAATAAAAAAAAAAAAGAAAAAAAAAAAAAACACCAAACCCAATAGAAAACGACTAAGTGAATACGATGAGAAACAGACTAAGCTAAACAACGCTTTGCGTAAGTATTGGTTAGTTTATAATACACACGGACACAGAAATCGCCCAAAAACTAGCTGACTCCATACACACACAATCAAGCACTCACTGAGCGAGCAATATGAAAAGAGAAGAGAGTGAGAGAGAGAACGGCATATGAGTATGCAAAATGAGTTGCAGTCGTCGTCGCCGTCGCCGTTGGCGTTGGTTTTACTGCCTCTGCCGGTCAGAGGTTCAAGCAAGCAGATTTCTCAGTTTTGTTTTTGTTTACATTCGATAATTGGCTGCATGCGCTCAAAGTAAACGATCAGACGTGGCGCTGCTACGCCCGCTGCTACGCCCGCTGCTACTGCTGCTGCTGCTGCAGCTGCTACTGCTCGACAAAAGCTTTATTCAATAAAGAGCAACAACTACCGTTGCGCTTGCTCAATAACTGTATTTGTTGTCACGTCTGCTGTTTGCTCGGCTCTTCGCTGCTCTTTGCTGATGCCTGCTGATTTCCCATGCAGCTTAGAACATGATGCAACTGCTACAGCAGGTAGCAAGGCAGGCAGCAGCAGCCCCCATCGGATTCGTTTGTCCGTTTTGAATTTATGCTTATAGCACATACACGATGTTGTTGGTGTTTTGGCAATGGTTGATGGCATAAATCTTTATAGCACATAACGCATGCATAAATTTCAAGTGTGTGCTCATTAATTAGATGGAATTGACCATGGCTAAAAGCCAGCCCCGTTACTTGTTAGTTACACTCGTTGACTCTGCGCACCTAACTAAAAAGCAAAATCTTAACAATGGCATTGACATCAAACTCGACTAACTAACTGAAACGCATAAAAATACCGAAAACAAGAGTTGATAATATCACATCTGCCGAACAACTAATATAGTATATTAGCTATAAATATACTCTTGACATTTGGAGCACGCCGTTGTCAAGCGCTGCCTCAAAAAGCTAATCAAGTTTCTTTCAATGATATATATGAGTATATGACTATACGATTGTATATATTTCGTTTTCTTGATTTCCAGTTGCGCTTACAGCCCATTGAGTTTTGTATATTTTAGAAATATTTTATTTAACATTAATAATGCATATTGAATGCCCTTTAAGAAATTAAGAAAGTATTTAAAAATAATGTTTATTGTCTCAATAAATGTTGCATCAGTAAACGTCGGAAAAAACGATTTGTAATCTAACAAAATCTCTTTTATCTTTAATATATTTATGAAATATGCAACGTTCATAAACCATTTTCGAATGCAATCAAAGATGACCTTAATATTAATTAAATTGACTGACTGATAAAAACCTGAAATTCTCCATACCTAACAAAAGCGAATGAAGCAACGAAAATAACTAAAACTCAAATAGTCAAGAGTCGTTTTTTGAGCACAATAGTTGCGATAACTAGTCAACAAACTGAAGCGCACTAATCTTAACTTCCTATAGCTGGAAGATCTTGTTTTTTTTTTCCTCCAAAATATGTCTACTCACTGTAGTCATACAGACCACGAACTGGGTGTCCACGGTCTCGGTCAAGCAAATGCTTTGAACTTGAGCGTTTGAGCATTTATGCAAATTAAACTCATCAACATGCAGACATATATTATCAATGCAAATATATGTATATATGTATATAAATATAGGTATGTATAGTTTGTTTGGCTATTGATTTTTGTAAGATCATAAAAATTGTAAAAAAAAGATGAAAACAATGGTTGACACATTTGTTGCAAGTCATCCACGCCGACTGGCAGTGCTTAGCTTCAGCAATAACAACAGCAACAGCAACAAAAAATCTAAGAAACAAAAAATCGAAAGACGAAAACAAATAGAAGCGACTAAACTTGGCCTTTCAAAGTGTGGCCGTAATTACAGACTTCCGCTAGCTGCCAATGTCCGCCCAGCCAAAAGAGAGGGCGAGAGAGAGGGAGGGAGGCAGGCAAAGCGAGTGCTAGCTGGTTGAGCGGCAGAGAAGGGAGACAGAGAGAGAGAGAGTGCGAAAAGGAGTGAGAGAGTGGGTGATAGTAGACGAATGGGCCAGTTGAAGGCGCCACAAGGTATCCCGTTACAGGGCCATAAAACTTCAATAAGAGCAACTGGCGACAAGGCCAAATTATAACGCATACGCACACGTAGCCAAAGTAGCTGAGGACCCAGCTAATTGGATGCGATAAGACAAAAGGGGCTGAGGCGGCTGTGGTCTTGCTGCTGCTGCCCCAACCGACAAAACTTCAAAGTGGGCGGCACATAACAATTGTGGGCGATTTGCATACAATTTGGCGCTAGAATTACCAGCAAAGCGGCGACAAAATGTTGCTGCGTCATTGCCATGCAAACATACAAACATACAGAGAGACAGAGATACATATGTATGTACATATTATACATGTGCATGTCTGCCTGCATACAGTTAATAAAGCTGAAAACTGGCTCAAACAATAAGCCTCATTGTTGGCCATTGTGCTGACGTCTGTCGTCTGTCAGCCTTTCAGTCTGTCTGTCTGTCTGTCAACACAAACAAACAAATATATCAGAGCCAAAAAACAAAATGAACGTAGAAAAAAAATGCCAGGCGGGCATTGTCAAGGCTGGCCTCTATCTGAAGCTTGCAGTTTAACTGTAAATAAATAAAGCATAAGAAAGAGAGTGAGGGATAGAGCGAAGAGAGAGGGGAAGAGAGACATACACATAGACAGATAGATTTGCTGACAGCAATAGGCTGCCAGCAACAAATCTGCTTAGCAACATTTGCTGCTCTGCTTATGTGTGTGCTAATTAAGTGAGGTGCGAAACAAAAATAATAAACCCCGAAAAAAAGGCAAGCACAAGGCTGGCCATACGTGAGCAGCTTGCTCTTTAACTGTAATTGAATAAAGTTTGAAGATAGAGAGAGAGAGAGTAAGACAGCAAGCTGCAGAAATACGTTTAGCAACTTTTGCTTCACTCAACATGCTGCTATCAGAACTTGTTGCTTCAGCAGTCATACACAGGAGCAAACAGAGCTTTGGACTATTTAGCTATTATAACCGCTTAAATAAAATAGAGAAAATACCATTTAAAGCCAAAAGAGTAGATATACTGCAATATCCATTAATACCCTGCAGCTAAGCAATAATTAAATATATAAGTCAAAGGGGAGTAAGAGTTACCCACGCACATGTCACTCAGCTGCACTCAACATGTTGCTGGCAACACTTGTTGCTTCAACAAAACACCCACACAGCAGCACACAGAGGCTTTGGCCTGCCAGACCTCCCGCTCTCCCATTTTCCTCAACACAAAGAGGACAACATCGGCTGTCGGCTGTCGTTTGTCGTTTGTTTGTTGTCGGCCGTTCGTGGACAGGTTCTATATAAAACCGGATGTTTCGCCAAACATCTGCACAGAACTGTTTCACATTGTCACGGTCAACAAGTGTCCTGGCCCCAACAGCTAAAGAGCCGTACGTACACACAGTGGAACAAGTTGCTGCGAGTGCTCGGTGTAAAAGTGCTTCGAATTGCCATTTCTTCCAAAGGAATGCCCATTTAATTGCCCAGCAATTATTGCTTAATTTGATATCTACTATTCTGAAAGAAAGGTGAGTTCTCGATCTCTAAATATAGCTTACGCAGAGTGTGGCAGTTAAAGACAATGTTACAGTTGAGCAAGTCGTCTATGAATTTTTTACAACCAGTAACAAAATCTATACAATTCGTTTTTAATGTGAAGAGAAATGTAAGTAATTTCGATTATTATTCAAAGGACAAAGTGTTTGAGATTTTTAGAGAATTATTCAGAATATTAAAACAGCTTGACAGTTTTTTAATAAAAGTGATTGGTTTCATTAAGCCTTGATATACAATTTTGCTGCATTTATAGTTAAATTTATTTTAAAAAAATCGTTAAATATTATTATTTTTAAATTATAGCTAAAATAATTTATAGCTAAAATAATTATATTTATTTCAACAACGTTTTGACCTTAAAAATTGATTTGCAAAACTTTTAAGGCCAATGAGGAATTCGTTTAATATTTTTAGCGATTTGTTATAGACATAAAAATAGAAATAGAAATAGAGATAGCAATAATAGAAAATGATGTTGAATGATTTATAATGCCAATTATATCATGTTCCTTCATACTATACTATAATTATTGTTATTAGTTATTGTGGTAAAGATTTATTTATTTATTTTTTAATTTTATTTTTATAATAAAACAAAAAACATTTAAGCTGGCTCTAAAAATACAATATATTTAATAAAAAAAATTAAATATATTTAATTGAAAAGCTCTTAGCTTAGCAAGATTTAAAATGAATCTTATTAAAAGTGTATAATATATAAAATGTTGCTGAAAAACTTGATTGATAAATTAAAAATTAAAAAATAAAAGAATTCCAAGTGTGTTGGCAAATTTTGTGTCCACAATTTGTTTGGCAGATAAACCTAAAATCTATTAAAGATTATATCAAATACTTTAAACGTTTTTCGTTTCACACTTTTCGTTAAATAATATCTTAAATGACATAAAAAACTTTAACTAAAGTAATTAAGATATTTGAGCATAAATTCTGTTGAATAACATTATTGAACTTTCAATTTAAAAGTATTTAGCTTTATTCTCGAAAACAAATTTACAGCGAATTCGCCTTTAAAGCTTCCAAGCAAAAAGGATTCCAATGCAATTCTCTCACATAGAGACAGACTGAAAAGCAAGCATATTTCGATTTCTGCAAATTTTCTCCTTAGAGTTTAGGCCTTTTAGAATGCCATTTATGGCAAATATATAGAAAAGGGTTTCCCAAAATATCAAATTTCAAATTTCTTCGGCGGCTGCACGCCAAAAGGCAAGTGAAACTGAAACACGTGCTAAAACATGGAAAAACAGCTAGAGCTAAGGCAGGTGGCAGCTGGTAGCTGGCAATAGTAGCTAGACAATAGTAGTAGTTGCCACACACCCACACACAGTTGTATTTTGGACTTAATGAAAGCAAATTGAATTGTTTACGACTGCACTTCGGAGAGCAGCGGCCGCGACAAAGCGTCGCTAGATTTCCATTTCCATTTGCCAGCGCAGCGCAACGTTGCTCGACTATTTTTTTCCGCTTTGCCACGCAGAGGTGGAAAATGCTTAACGTTTTTCCTGCTTTATGATATGTGCAGCTCAAGAACTAGCTGCGAAGCGTGCATAAATTTTTGATTTATCGCTGACAACAGAGGCAAAGCTACAAATGTTGCAAATATCTGAGTGCCACATGCGGCAATCATTTGTCTTTTTTTAAGTGTCATCGCTGAGCTGGCTGCCTACATGTCTGATAAATTACATATTTAAATTTAGACACAAGCCGAAGACACTTCAAATGTATCGCATTGCTCAGTTATGAAAATCTGATTAGAAATCAAAATCAGCAAAAGAATAAAAAAAAATACAAGAAAGGAAACGCGAAACATGCAAAGTTTCAATTTTCATATGGCAGCTAAACGAATTAACGAGTGTGCGTCTGTGTGAGTGCGTGTGTGAGTGTATGTGTGTGTGTATTGATATTTGATATTTCACTTGAGCCACGCGACGTATGCGTTATATGGTATGAGTGTGAAATAATAAAGGTGCCGAAAATTGCGAAACATTTTGATGAATCTTCTTCTACTGCCGCTGCGTATCAATTGAATTGCAGCTGCCATTGCTGCTGCTGCTGCTGCTAAATGTTGTTGCAACACGCACGTCAAGTGCATCATATGTCATAAATCTGATGACACTTTGTCAGCGTTGCGCTACGAATGCACAATTCAACAGCGGGCACATGTTGCAAGCAACACTTTGCGGCAAGCGAATACAAATAACTGCGAATGAGATAGGGCCAGCTAGGAGGGGCTGTTGACTGTGGCGCGGTGAGGGCCTAAACAACATTTGCCATTTGTCACTTATTGCCCCAAATGAATTGCGCCTGATTGCGTTTGCAATGCAAACAGCAGCAACAGCAACACAATAACAACAACAGAAACAACGGCAACATCAACAGCAATAAAGCATTAAATTTGGTTACTTTTGTACACTTGCTGAAGGTATTTGCAATTTGGCATGAAATATATGCTTTATGTTGATATAAGGCTTGTCTTTTTTACATTGCTTGAATAGGCTAGATTGCATTGGGAAAAATAATTCATTTATATATTCAATATGTTTTTCTACTGAAATCGAAAACTTAGAGTTCATATTTCATATTTGAACTACTAGAGTATAGCACTTTTGTGTAATTATCCTAGTAAAAGCTTAAAGTGCGTGCTTTAATCTATAATAACAAGAAACTAACTATAAATTATATCAAATTACTATTTCATATATCTGTTATATAAAATAGACTTCTCAAATTAGATTTCCGATTAGAAAGCGTTTCTCAGCTTCTAGTTAGTTTAGCCAAACTTTATACTAACAAACTTTATCATACTTACTTATGTATATACACAAGTATCTATAACTCTCTTAACTATATCATTAAGCTGCCCTGGGAACACTACCCCTAAAAAAATATGTTTCTGACTATAAAAGCAAATCTTAACAGTATCCAATTACAGCAAACTCTGACACTCGTAGTGTAACCTATTCAAAAGATTATTAATTAAATGAGAAAAATAATGTTAATTTAGTTTAAACTATAAAATATGTAAAAATCATTTAAAATTTTGAATAAATGCACTTCGATACTTGACTATAGCCTTTGACTAGTAGAAGTTGACTGGCAGGAGGCTGCCAGGTGACTTCCCCTTTTTTTGAGTCACTCAGGCTTCGATGCAGTCTAAGTTTCACATAACATAAAACTAAAGTGATATATAAACTTAATCCAAGACTCTCTAATCTTGTCGCATACACTCACTAAATAATGGCACTAGCAGCAATTACTCAGTTAGGGTATTTAATATTCATTTGAACATCATTTAGTCTTAATTTTTCCCTTTGCATAAAAGTTTTGTGAAATGTTACATTAATGTGAAGTACATAAAATGTATGTTAATGTGCAGCATTTGCCAGCTCAGCGCAGCTTAGGGTCAACTTGTTGTTGTTGTTGTTGTTGCTGCTGCTGTCTACGGCGTAGTCTGAACAAGTTTTTTCTTTTTTAACGGTTTCTTTTCAGCTGGCCTAGTCAATTTTTAAATTGAGCGATAAGTTGACCAACATCGCGCATATTAATAATGTCAAGTGAAACACGAAGCACGAAGTTTTAACTCACTTATAAATTGTCTGGCTGTGCGTCTGTCTGTCTGTTAATAAAATATATATAAGACAACAACATTTTCAGGGTTTTCATCTGATTAAAAATATATATTTAAATATTTTATATGCATTTGCCCTGACTAAAATTTGACATAGAGTAAATAAATTTTGGATTCTTGGCAGGTTTCCATGAGCTGGGCTAAAGGTTATCACGAGCATTTTTTCTCTCTTTAGTTCAATACTATTTTTACTTAATTTATAACTGAATATATTAATTTTACAAAACACTAAGCTCTGCCTTTTGTAAGCAGCTTAGTTTTCCATAGTTCTCAACTTCTTTGAAATAATAACAAAATTTCCGCCTTACGCTAATTTACTAACTCACCTGATCCTCCTGCTGCTGCTGTTGCTGCTGCTGTTGCTGCTACTGCTGCAGTGCGTAGGCAGCGCGTTTCACTTTGGCTATTCGAGGCCTTCATCTATGGCGGCATCCAAAACCCATAATCATTTGCATCTCTAATGGGCTGTTTCGCTGCTGACGAAGTGCGAAATGTTCATACATCAATTCTCTCCTGTTGCTGCTGCTGCTGCCTCCTACGCCTCCTGCTCATTCTCCTACACCTCTCTCTCTCTCTGTGCTTCTGCTCCTCCCATTGTAAATGCTGCCTTGCTCGCCCTTTAGCTGCTGCTCCCCCTCTACTCTCTACTTCCTCTCTGCTCCTACTGCAGTCGCTGCTGCTGCTCTTCCTGCACCTCCCGCTGCTCCTTCTGTGCGCAGCGCCTGCTTAGCGCCTTTAACAAGTTGGATTATGACTCTTAATGGGCGTCTATGTGACTATGTGTCCATGTTTCTATGTGTGTGTGTGTATGTATAGACTCATGTTGCTATTGTAGCTGTTGCTGTTGCTGTTGCAGGAGTTTTTGTTGCTGTTGTTGTTGCCTTTTAATGCGCTTGGTTAACTTTTTACGCGCACATTCATATTTCGCTCTTGGCGTGGCGGATGGATTATCGCATAAATATTGTTATGGTTAATTAGCGGGACACTTTGGTTCGGCCCATGGCCAAGGCAAATAAAAGGCGTTAAGAAGCTGCCGGGCTACCGGAGCAGCGAAACCAACTTGTTATACGACAACAACAACAAGAAGTCATAGTTGTTGTTGCTGTTGTTGTTGTGCTTGTTAAGTAAAATGAATGTGGCCAACGCGCGGGCGTTAATGTGATTAAAACTTGTAATAGATAATGTAGCAAGTGATTTAAGTCAACATCTTATGATTATGTTATTTGCAGCCTTTAGCTCCCACTCACTCACTCACTCTCTCTCTCTCTCTCTCTCTCTCTCTCTCTGTTTCTGTCTCTTTCTCTCTGCAGCTCCTCTTAACCATGGGCATCGCCTTGATGTTTCTGCTGGCCCTCTACCAGATGCAATCGGCCATACACAGCGAGATTATCGAAGCGCCTAGCTATTTAGAGAACTCTCTGCTGGAATCGGAGGAATCGGTTAGTCCCAAGGCAATCGAATCAGATATTTTGGATGGTTTAGCCAGCGATAAAATGGAGCAAACTGAACTGGAGTTTCGCTATCCCATCTCGGCCATTGGCATTGATTACAATAAAAATTCCGTAGTGCTTCGGTTCCAGAAACACGCCAACAAGCCCAACTTCAAGTACGATCCGGACTATGATCTGAAGCGCAAATCGATGCAGGATAATTTTATGCGTTTTGGCAAGCGGCAGCCAGAGCAACTGCCTCAGGCAACGGGTACGGGCTACTACGAGACCGCCAAGCGTTCGGGCATGGATCGCTATGGTCGTGATCCGAAGCAGGATTTCATGCGTTTTGGACGCTCGCCCTCGGATTTCATGCGGTTCGGTCGCTCGCCATCGGATTTCATGCGTTTCGGTCGTGATCCCAGTCAGGATTTCATGAGATTCGGACGCTCCGATAACTTTATGCGCTTCGGCAGAGCTATGAATTTCCATGAGGAGCTGCGTAGCCCCAAGCAGGATTTCATGCGTTTCGGTCGTCCGGATAATTTCATGCGCTTTGGACGTGCGGCGCCAAGTGATTTCGAGCGGTTCAGCAAAATGGATTCAAATTTCATGCGCTTCGGCAAGAGTGTGAATAGATCGGGAGCAGGAACTGCAGCCGGAACTGGAGCGGGAACTGGAGGAGCAAGTTCATCGGAGGCCAAACAGCTAAATAAATTGGAGGGCAAACAGCACGGCACTGAGGAGACTAATCCCGTGGATAAGGCCATGTCGATGCTATTCAACAAGCAGCAGCAGGGTCTACAGGGTCAGGGCCAGGCACAAAGGTCACCTCAAGATCAGCAGCAATTGAAGAGCGTCGAACAAACCGAATCGGAGGAGCAATTCTATGAACCATAAATTCTCACACACTCAAAACACTCTGTAAATATTTAAAATTGGCCAAAGAAAAAAAAAAACTGAAATGAAAATGAAAATACAAATATATATATTATACACACTATAAATGTTGCAATAGTAAAAACAAAACTATGAAAATATAACTCAACTGTACTTTGAATTTTTAATAGGGCTGGATTAAAAATTCATCAAATCTTTGCTCTGCTCAATAAAATATGTCAAGAGATTAACAAAACCAAATATATAGATGTTGAATACTAAGCAAAGGTCAAAGGTCACATATACATAGACACAAAATTAAATGTAATATCGAAAATTTGAATTGTTAAATATAATTCCCTAAAATGCATGCAAATGTTGTGAACAATCTTTTAAATAAAGACCGCTCGCTAACTATTGTTTGATTATCTCTTTTTTTGACAGCTTAAAAGCTGTAAATTAGGCATCGGCATTGGCATTGACCTTAACAAAAAAAGTAATTTGAATTAAGCGATTTATCTCTGGCGCCATCTGTTGGGCGGTGGCAGCAACAGCGTAAACTCAGTTGCGAGCTACAACTGTTTCAGCTGTGTACGATGTGGCAACGCTGAAGCAACAAGTTGTTAACTAGAGGTGAGCGCGTGTCAATCGCCTGCCACAGTATGAAATCGCACATTTCAGATATTATACATAATGTATATAAAAATATATATATTAAAAGAGTAAATATAAGAAAATTAAATAAATAACATAAAATAATTTGCAAGGTTAGTTTGAATTTAGTAGATATATTGTTAGCTTTAGCAATATTTAATTGCGGTAGTTGCGATATCGTGCTCAGTCGCGACACGCACTCAGCTCTAGTTTGAACAGCTGAATGTTGCGGTTGGCTTCTGTCGGCACCAACCCAAGTCTTGCGTTTGTTTGATTTGCCAATTCAATCTCTCCTCTTATTAACACAACGAAATCTCAACGGTGAGGAACAGAACAAGTAAGTAGCAAGAAATATAAAATATTTAATTAAATAATTGAATTTGTAGCAGCCACAGCAATTGGCAGCCAAGTCTAAAGTCCAACTTGTTGCTTTGTTGGCGGAGGCGGCAGCGACGACAATTGTATTTGTTTTTGTTTGCTATCTATATACAAATATATAAATAAATAGCATACTCTCTCTATACACATTATAGATATTGCAATTAGATTAATAAGTTGCGGGCTATAAAGGCGATAATGTCGGCTCTGTTGAAAATGCATCGAGGTGAGTTTAAGAAAAAACTGTTTAATTATAAAAGACAACAAGAACAACAAACAATTCGACGATTACATAACTGAAATGCTGATGAGATTCTAACATAAGAAATACATAAAATAATCATAAAAACGTATGCTCTTTATATAATATGAATATTTGCCAACTCTACAGCATGTTGTGCCCACTGTTGTTGTTGGTCTGATTGGAGTTCCAAACGGAAATCTTGTTGATTTCATATCAGCTTATGCGCTTCATTAACTATGTTCTTTGTAACCACGCCCAGTTCAAAAGCTCTTCACGCCCGCCTTTGTGCGCAGCGTTTCAGAGGCAGCGAAGTATCCTAAAATAACCACGCACTACACCGTGCATCCGCGTGAGAAGGACGACAGATGGAAGGACGTGGACATGGAGCGTTGTGTCGAAGAGGTGGATATTGTCATCGTGGGCGGTGGACCAGCAGGCATGTCGGCTGCCATAAGGGCCAAGCAACTGGCTGCCGAAAAAGATCAGGTGAGCTGCTTATGTCATAGTTTTTTTCCAGATCGTACGATAATCAAATTTTGTTTCTTACTCGACAGGAAATACGTGTTTGCGTAGTGGAAAAAGCCGCTGAGGCCGGTGGTCATATACTTTCCGGCGCCGTCATCGATCCAATCTCTTTGAACGAGCTCATCCCCGACTGGAAGGAGCAGGGTGCTCCATTGAACACACCCGTTTCGAAGGATACGTTCTCGCTACTTACGGAAAGCGGTCGCATATCCATTCCCATCTTTAAGGGCTGGCCCATGGACAATCATGGTAATTATGTTGTACGTCTAGGACACTTGGTCAAATGGCTCGGCGATCAGGCGGAGGCATTAGGCGTCGAGATCTATCCAGGTTGTGCTGCTTCTGAGGTGCTGTACCATGAGGATGGCAGTGTAAAAGGCATTGCCACAAACGATGTGGGCATTGCCAAGAGTGGCGCACCCAAAGAAACCTTTGCACGTGGCATGGAGCTACATGCAAAGACTACGATCTTTGCCGAGGGCTGTCGTGGCCATCTTACCAAGCAGATTATGCAAAAGTTTGGCCTCAATGCAGGCAGCGAGCCGCAAGCCTACGGCATTGGACTCAAAGAGGTGTGGGAGATTTCGCCCGATCATTATCAGTGAGTGGTCACAAATTTATACGCAGCGGCACATTTTAAACTTATCTTATTTATAGGCCTGGTTTAGTGGAACACACAATTGGTTGGCCTCTCGATCGGTTTACATATGGCGGCTCTTTTCTGTACCATCTAAACGAACCTACGCCCACTATCGCAGTTGGTTTTGTTGTGGGCTTGAACTATAAGAATCCTTGGATTAGTCCCTTCCAGGAATTTCAACGTTTTAAGACGCATCCCAAAGTGCGACATGTCTTTGAGAACGCCACACGCATTGGCTATGGCGCACGTGCAATCAACGAGGGCGGCTTTCAAAGTTTGCCTAAGAAGCTGTCCTTCCCTGGTGGCTGCTTAGTCGGCTGCAGCGCCGGCTTCCTGAATGTGCCACGCATTAAGGGCTCACACTACGCCATGAAGAGTGGCATGTTGGCCGCTGAAAGCGCACTGGAGGCTATCAATGAGGGCACGCAGACCACAGCTGGTGTGGAGCCCGTAACTTATGCTGACAAGTAAGCTAGGAATATTTTACACCTACAAACAAACTAAAGTCTAATAATTATTTACCTTTTAAGAATCAAGGAATCGTTTGTGTGGAAAGATTTATACAAGGTGCGCAATGTGCATCCGTCCTTCCACAATCCTTTGGGCCTCTACGGTGGCCTTGTGCTCAGTGGCTTCTCCATCTTCATGGGCGGTCGCGAACCATGGACGCTAAAGCACGGCCCTCAGGATCACGAATCATTGCAGCCGGCAAATGTTAGCCAACGAATTGTATATCCCAAACCAGATGGCAAAATCTCCTTTGATTTGCTCTCATCGGTGGCGCTCACGGGCACCAATCACGAGGGCGACCAGCCAGCCCATTTAACACTGAAAGATGATCGCATACCGGTCGATCACAATTTGGCCATCTACGAGGGACCCGAACAACGTTTCTGCCCCGCTGGAGTTTACGAATATGTGCCCAACGAGGAGGGCGGCAATATGAAGCTACAAATCAATGCACAAAACTGCATTCACTGCAAAACCTGTGATATCAAGGATCCCAAACAGAATATCAATTGGGTAGTGCCCGAGGGTGGCGGCGGCCCCGCCTACAATGGCATGTAAACTGAATGCCAATGCTGCAAAGAGATTTGTAGAAGTTGTACCACAAATGCATTTGATTAGTATGTAAATTGTAAAGAAAGTATGAGAGAAACACTAAATTCAAAATTCTAAATTACTGTTTAAGCAAAAAGGTTGCAATAAAAAAGAAACAATGAGAATTACGCAAATTTTGTAAATGTTCAGTTGCCAAAAAGGTTTTTTCTCTGTTTTATTTAAAAGATCGCTACTTTTCATTTTTGTTTAAAACATCAACTAAATTTGTAGGTAAATGTTTATGCCACAATCAATTTGTCAAAACCTTTCATATTCAGTGCACGGATAAAACTTGTTTATATAGTATATAATATATTATAATTATTATTATAATTATTTGTTCTTCTGTTTATTTTTAGCTGCTCTCTTTTTTATATTTTTTTGATGTTTCATCAAAATTTTTGCTAGTTTTTTTATGAACAGAAATACATCGATGACATTTATATATATATTTATATATAATATCAATCTGGAGCGCCTTGTACACATATATGTATATATAACTTAACTACTTGCATATCACTTAATTTGTAAAATATTTATTTCTCATTATACTTTTTTTTTGCATTTATTTTTGAAGACAGCGCTTTGAAGGTTTTATAAACTTTTAAACGCCTTTTTCTGGTACCCAATCATAGCTTATGTTTGTCAATTTTTAAAACATTATTTATATAATTGAATCTGTACGTATTTATGTTTATGTCTTAGTTTGTGCTCGTTAATGATTATCTTCTGGACAACAAATTGCAAATGGAACCACATACAATTATCTTTAACACAAATACCAAACACACATCAAACATTAACAACATTGAAGATGAGTGGAAAACAAAAATAGAGTAGAAATGGAAATTATACTATATTAGACTATAAACGGTTGATCTATAGTGTCTGCTTGCTTGTGTATATTATATATGTATATATTTATATAGATATATGGTTAATGCATAAAGTCTTGTTTGCCTTTTAACACGCTTTGCTTATGTTTCTAATAGAGTTTCATTATAATCTTAATCAGGTGCCCCATTAAAAACCTCGTACAACGGTGCATTTTCCATTTATTCTTTAACATATTTAACTAGTTTATTTGATCTCAATTGAATCGTTTCAGATGATGATAATACCTTCCAAGTCAATTCAATTCAACATTTATTCAAATTTTGTGGTCCCTGTGACCTATGCATCGCCTTGTAGACGCCCAGCTATACAGTGCACTATCATCGTATATATCATGTATAACGCTATATATATATTTCTATATGTGTGTGTACGATCTCTTAAAGTATTCAAAATCTTTGTTTGCCAAATTGAAATTTTGTTTACTTTCCAATCATATTTTTTCCCACATTTTTTTGTACATTTTGTGCTGCTCTCTCTCTGCTTCGCTACTTGAGTAGTTTCCATAAATTTATCATATTTTTTCTTCTTTTTTTTTTTAGTTTTAAAGCTTAGTTTAATTATTTTTTCAATCTGTTTAGGTCTGCATTAACTACATGTTTTCTTTAAATAGCACAAATAACACCTGTATTGAAATATTTTCACCATCAAGTTTACAGTTTTCATTACATTTTTGTATTATTTTTATATAATTTTTAACACTTATGTTTTTTTTTTTCATTTGTTCATTTAAGAGGCACTGTTCGTAAGGCAACACACTAGAGAGTGAAGTTTTAGTATACAAAAAAAAAAACAATAGATTTTATTTACACTCAACTGAGAAGGTGAAAAACTGAAGTGAGGAGAAATTGTTGTTTGTTGGAAAAGTTTTTGTTTTCTTTGCAAATCATATGAAAACTGATTTTTTTCTTTTGGGGAACGGGTTGAAATTAAGTGATACACATCATATCAATGGGAATGGGGTACACTACATTTAACACTCACTGTACTAAGTTAAATTAATTGCAAGTACTTTTCGAGTACCTTCAAGTATGCTTGACCATATATGGACATTTAATATTCATTCAATTTTCTTTTGTTTTTTTTTTTTTCTTACTCTAAATTTGTTGCGAGTTCCTTTTTCATTTATTTAAATTTTCAAAATGTTATCTATGTATACATACATCTATTAATATATTTCAAAATATTTTCTTTACAAAAAAGGAACTCGTACAAATTGTTTGCTTATTAATTCAACATTATGTTGAATCAATGAATTTTGCTAATTAACATCTCAGTATATTGCTAGAAAATATGTAGCTCGGGCTACTTTATATTATATATATGCAACTATATATGCGTATAAACGTACATATATAGCTCAGTTTTAATTATTATATATGTATGTATATGTATCGTATGTAAAGCTTGTTGTTGCTGTTCATCTTTGGGAAACCTGTAAAGTGTAAATGTTTATTGTTTCTGTGTTCATTTGTTGTGCATTCGGATCGTTAAATTTCGCGCTATATCAAGTATGCACAGCTGCTGCTACAGTCCGTAGCATACAAATAGAAGTACTGTTAAATTATTTGCATACATATGTTGTTGTTGTTTTTGTCTTTTTTCTTGTTTCTCTTTTTTTAATTTTTACATTTGGGCTGTATAAAGTGCAACAGGTCATGTAGTATCAGAGCAAATATTTACAGAGCGCATTCACTTTCTCAAGTGTACTTGTCTACATATATATATGTGTGTCTGTGTGTGTGTGTGTGTGTGTGTGTGTATTTATTTAAATATACAAAGTAAAATAAAAATGTGCAATTGACATGTACACAGCCACACTCAACTACTTGCAGCTAGCTGTTTAAATACAAAAAAAGAGAGAAAAAAAAAGGAAAATAATAAAAATTTATAATAATTTTTATTTAAATTATATTTTGTGTTTTTGAGTTGTTGTTGTTTTACAAACTGCATATATATATTGTAAAAAATACAAAAAAGAACTTAAGGCTTCATCAAATCGAAACAGAAATTCATGTTTTTTTTTTTTTTTTTAAGTTAATTACAAATTATGACTTCGTTTTGCTTACAAATCAAAGAGAATTAAAGTCTATCAAAATAAGGTTTTTACTTTCTTTTTTTATACTTAAAATAAAATTGTTGTTATTTTTTTAAATTTAAGTTTAAAATAAAAGTTCTTAACGCCCACGCAAAAAAGACTAAAAAGTTGAAGCTTAATTTCAAAACATAAATAATATTTTTTAATTAAAATTAAACTGAGTCGTTGCTTTAAATTAAATTATATTTCTATATATATATAACTTCTTTTTATATGTTATTTTATTTTATCGATATTGCAAACTATATTCAACCAAAAGTTTATAAATTGCACTTGAATCCAGAAAATTATTGCGTGAAAATTAATATTATTATTTTTTGTTTTAATTAAAAAAAGAACATAATTTGAGTACATTTTCATGTGTGTTTGTGTGTAAACGAGATTTTACAACTTATATTGCAAAACACTTGTTCAGCTCTTATATATAGTCAGATATATATATCTATATAGTGTATTATATATGACTTGCATGTATTACGTATGTTTTAAGTGTAATTTTCTTATGTTCAGTTTTAAAACTTATTCAAACAAAATATATATATTTGTAAATATATATATATATATATATAGTATATGTACAATCATAATCGCTTGCTTTTGACTTAAAGTTAAGTTTTCTTTAGATTGATTTAAACTAAATCAGCTCAACACACTAACAACTAAACGAGTTTGCAAACTTTACTAGCAACAGTTGTATTATTATAATTTTAATTTAATTTAATTTTTTTTTTACTCTTTTTTAAATTAATAATTAACTAGCTAGGGGGGCGTTTTTAAACTTGACTTATGCTTAATGTTTTTATATGTTTTTTTTTTGTTTAGATAACTTTAAATTATAGCTATTAGCAATACACATATACATCTATATGTATATATATATTATTATAATTATTATTTTTATAAGTTACACATTAGACAATAATTGTAGATATGACACTGTCACTTGTTTTTCACTTAATATTTAAAAGAAAACCAATAACAAAACTTTTCGCTTCCAGCTGACTAAGAATCATCAAAACTATTGCACTGGTCTGGAAACATTACTGTGTGCTCTGTTCTTGTTTATTGTTGTTGCTGTTGTTGATGTTGTTGCTGTTGTGGGCCATAGCTCATGGCCAGATGTTGGCTATAGCAGTCGTAGCCGCTGCCACGCCCATAGCTGGCAGACGTGTGGAACACACGTTGTGCAGCATTTTCTTTACGTGGAGGCGGCGGCATCATGACCAGATCATTGTCACAGCTGCTGCTGCTGCTGCTGTTGCTGCTGACTGGCTTTCTGTTGCTACTGTGATGTTGCTGTTGTTGCTGCTGTTGTTGTTGTTGTTGTTGTTGTGGCTGTAGCTTGTAGCTGGCGCCACGTGCCGGCTATGTACCCCAGCCGCCAGATATTCTTGGCCTTTTGTGATTGGGCGCATCGTAATCGCTCAACTGTTGCTGTTGTTGATGTTGTTGTTGCTGCTGTTGCTGTTGTTGCTGTTGCTGTTGCTGCTGCTGCTGCTGTTGCACGGTAACCGCTTGTAAGCGCACATCCTGCTCGCCATTGGGCGCACCTGCGTTTAAGATAATAAAATCTGTTAACCTATTAGTTGAGCTGCACTGATTGCATATGTGTGTGGCATGGGCGGGCGGCAGGCGGGGGGCTTTCATTGGTTTAAAGCCAGACGCAATGGCATTCAACGCCTGGCAACTCATGTGTGAATGTGTGTGTGTGTGTGTGTGTATGTGTTCGTGTGTATGTGTGTTAAATGAGCGCATATGTTAGATAGTTAACTAGCTTAAGTCAACTAATGATTAGTGAAAGTAATCAAAACAACAAGGCAGGCATTTGTTACAATTGTTTCAATTAAATTCAAATACATTTTTCAAAGTTGTAAAATATAAACAATTTTCGCTTGATTTTGACAATTTGGTCTGTTGAAAAGTATGGGGGAAAATCATAAAAATTATCTATAAAATTTTGGCTGTGTACGTGTGAGAGCTGATCAACAATCGATAAGCACCGATAATAACTGATCGATAGGTAAACTCTAAAATTTACAATTTTCAATATTGTAAAGTTATTGATCAGAACAAATATGCAAAATTGATAAATTATGCATAACTTATATTGTTAAGTTATGTTTTTAGAGTGATTTTTTAATAACATAATCGAATATGTATTGATTTCTGAAATCAAATTTATCGAAAGCAAATGTTTCATAATGTATTCTGTAATAATACAATATATAGATCCATTGCAATACAATTTTGTATTATAATTTTTAAGTTAATCGATTAAAGACCGATATATAATCGAAAATTATGCGATTATTGAAGATATTTAAACAGCTGTTCTCGAGTATTTTAAGGGTTTTTAGTTTGCGAAGCTCTGAGAAATCGATCGAGCATAATATTTGTAGCTCATAAAATTGCCAATTGACTATTTATTCTAATTTATCAACATTGTCAACAATTATCGAAATGTGCAAATCTCCCATGATGCCTTAGCAATCAATATTATTATCAATATGCCCATCAGCTCTCTTATGTCTGTGTTGATTAGAGCTATTCAAAACGTTTTTCTATGTGTGTGAGAATATTGTATGAGAAATAGATGTTTTGGTATGTGTGTTCGTGTATGTGTATTCTGTATGCAATTCTCTTGTATGTATGTATGTATGTATTTATGCTTGTTTGTATGTGTGTGTGTGTGATTTGGCCAATTTACCGGCAAAATTCCATCTAGGATTATGTCCCATAAGCGAGCGGTACGGATATCCTTCATACTTATCATGCCCTAAAAATTGTCATATAGTTGTTGTTGTTAATTGTTGTTGTTGGTTAATCAAAAAACGAACACAACAAAATTTATTTTGTGTGCGCCAGCAGCAATAGAGAAGAAGAAGAAGAATCGATAAATAAATGCGGCTGCACACGCTCGAGAGCGGCACAAGCGGCGTATGCGTAATAATATTAGATTAAGCATACGCCGCGTGAGCCAAAGACTTAATTTTGTTTCTCTTCAGTTTCATTTTAGATAGCATTAGAGTACATGCCGCAAAATAACACGAAAAAAAACTTTCAAAATTAGTAGAAAAACAAATTTTGCATTTTTTTTTTAATACAATTTTGCTTGCGGATAAAAGCTGATAGGAAAATTTTGGAAATAGTGAAATTTGAACTGGACATACCTGGTGTCGGCGTTATGTGACCTGTTGAGGAGGGCCGTGAATTGGGCATGACCAGATGCTGTTGCGAATGACTTAGGACGCTCAGATTGGTGGCCTGTTCCGCACTGCCATTCGTGCCGCCGCCACCGCCGCCGGACGTTAAGACCCCGGCACCGCCCAACTGTGTGATGGCATTGATGGCTGTTAGGACGCCCGCTGTGGAGACATTGCTGCTGGTGCTGCTGCTGCTCGAGCCGCTGCCCGTGGAGCCGTTGCTGTTATGCTGATGGCCGCCACCACCACCACCACCGCCACCACCACCGCCGCTGGCAGAGAGATCACGTGGCGGCGATTGCGGTTCCGCTTTGACCTTGATGGAGACGGGCGAACTGGCGGGCGGCGGTGTGCTATTCGAGACAGCCAGATGCGATAGACTGCAAGGCAGATTATGATGTTGGTCGCCGTTAAGTGTTTGCCTGCTGGGGCTGCTGCTGCTGCTATTCGCCGGGCTCGGGGCCTGGACTACCCACCTAGTGTGCTGCACAAGACCCTGATGCCACTGCGGCAGGCCCATTATGTCCGCGCTCATTGCACCCGATTGCGAAAAGTCCTGCGCCCCAAACGCATAGCTCGCCAGCGGCGGCATCGGTGTCTGCAACGTCACAACCGGCGTATTCAATGACGTCTGGCTCTGGCGCTGCTGCAATTAGCCAAATATAGAGTCAGTCTCTGTATTATGGTTAAAGTATAGAGCCAACAGCTGTAGCTGAAGCTAATCTATTACTGCTAATTTATACTTCATATTTGCTAATATATCAAAACTTTAATTCTTCATAGGCCTCTGTTTATTTGCCTTAACTATAATTTACTTGGCCCAATTATTATTTTCAGTTAACCAACATTTATTTTTATAGCTAAAAGACAGCACAACTTACATCTGCATAGGCAACATCGTCAGCTGTCGCCGACATATTCGGCGCTATGGTGGGCGGTATGACGACACGCAAATTGGAAGCTCTGCCATTCTGGCTGCCCGGCGATTGCTGTTTAATGGGCAAATGATGCGCTGCAAGCATTTTGTATATTAATTGTTGAGTAAATATATCAGAGATTAGATGGACGCTCCACGCTGCACACTCTATTTAAGTGTGAGAGCAGTGGAGCAGAGAGTGGGAGGTGGATTGGGGTAGAGTAATCAAGAGAGGGCGTGTAACAGTTTAGATCACAATTGACTAGAAACTCTGCTAATTGTATGTGTTTGGGTGTGTGTATGTATGTGAGTAAGTGTCTCTGTGTGTGTTTGTTAGGTTCCCTTATTGTATATATGAATATTGTCAATTATGCCCACCTATGCCAGGACTGGGACCTGGACTGGGTGATCCCACAAGCGGCGAATGTGAATGTGGATAACCGTTTGACATCTCCAACATGGTACCCGATGGATAGACTAATGTAATGAAATATATAAAGAATATATAGATATGCAATAGTTGTTTTTTTTTTTCTTATCACAAACGAAATGGAGGCAAACAATATTGAACAAAAACAATTTGCAGGCAGTATTAGAGGTAAGAGCAAGAAAGTAAGACCCAAATAGGTTGTTAAGTCTGCCTAAGTAACGAGTCGTGCATGCAAAATAAAAGTAAATAAAACAAACTAATTACAAAATAACGAGTTAATTCTGCTAACTCCAAAGAGTTGGGATCATCATGGTGTATAAATTAAAAAAAAAAGAAATGCAAACAAAACACAAGACAAATCAAAAGATGAAATCAAAAAGTAACGAGTAAGTTGTAGCGAGTAGCGAGTAGCTAGTAACGAGCAGCGAGTAGCGCATAACGAGTTCAACTAATATAAAACAGAAAAAAAAAAAAAACTCAATAAAAATGAACAGAAACATTAACAGAAATTGTAATAAATGAAAAGAAAATGTGCACCCGCGACACTGTACTAACTTATTAAGGACATCCCACCTGAATCCGTCTCCGAACTCGATGGACGTGGGCTGATGTTTGTGTGGGACATTTGTGGGCTGGCCTGCAGCAGATTCTCACCGTAGGAGCCTGGCACTGGCACCGATACTGGCAGCGTATAGCTTGTATTTGGCATGGGACGATTTTGTGCACCGCCACCGCCGCCGCCGCCTCCTCCACCGCCGCCGCCACCGCCCGTGACACCGCCAATGGTCATTTGGTTGCGCTGCATCATATTCTGAAATTCCTCGTCGATCTTATTGTATTTGGCTTCGGTGCGGGGTGTTAGTGTATAGTCGGTCTCCGCTTCGGGTGAATCCGGTGACATGACGCCGTTTTTATTCTCCTTCTGCAAATGACAACGGCACGACCGAGAAAGAGCGCGAAAGAAAGAGAGAGAGGATGAGTATACACGTGTGTGTGTGAGAAATTTGTGTAGTGGTAATTGGCTGCGACAGAGTGAGACTTGGGTGGGGGTGCACTTGGCACTTGACACGTCGCCGCTTCGTTGATGTGCTAAATTATGTAAATCTTGTCTACGCTCTGCACGGCATTAACATTACAAAACAATTTAAAAGGCAGCAAACAAAAGACAACAGCCCAACAACAACAACAACCAGCAGCAGCAGCAGCAGCAGCGGCAGAGCCGTGACAATGTCCGCATTAGAAATGCAAAATACATTGGCGTCTACATCAAGCGTCCCCACCGGGCGCTTCCGCCTGACCCTTAAAAGCTCTTTGTTAGGTCTCACAACGAAAAAAACGTTTGGTTGCTCAGTTGCATAGCTCTCATTATTGTTGTTGTTGTTGTTGTTTTCGCTGCTGCTGTCGTTGTTGAGTTTATTGTATTGTTTGTATTTTCCGCGTGGCTGCTGCGCTTTTCACAGTTCACTTGACATTTCATAATTTTATGCAAGCGCCGCGCGATAAATATCGATAGCAGGCAGCGAGTGTTAAGAGAACGAGCAATGAATGACGTGTGTAACGAGTGCCAATTATTAAGCGAAGTGCCGCGTATAATGAGAACTTCTATGCAGATAATCGATTACCGATTACCGATATATAACGAGTAAATCAAACAACGCCTAAGAATGTATAACGATTAACCGATTAACTTACCTCAATGATATTCTTATTGGTTAGCGATTCGTGTGGCTCATTGTATTCGGTATATTTGAGCAATACACGATCCATATCGGTGCTGGCATATTGATAGAGCTTATTGCTGGACGAGAAGATGATCAGCGCTATCTCGCAATCGCATAGCACGGACAGCTCATAGGCCTTCTTCATAACGCCAAACTTGCGCTTGTTGAAGGTCACCTGCGGGGCAAAAAATAGAGAAAGACAGGGGGAGAGAGAGAGAGAGAACGGTTAATATGAAACAAAAGCGAAGCAACAAAATTGTTCACAATTGGCTGTTCAAATATTTATGGGAAATGTAATTAGAGCCTTCGTCTCGTAGACCAGCACTAACTGCGATTGGTAATGAATCGATTATGGCCAAGTCAAGGCGAGAGGGCAACCGCAATGTTGTTGTGGCCATCAGTTATGACGCGTTTACGACTTGGTTAGGCATTAACCTTTACGAGGCCGACAATGTCCTCTGCATGAAAGGGTTTCAATCACCCGAGCACGCACACAACACGAGCGAGTGCTTCATTTGAAGCAAAGCAACAGTTAGAACAAAGAGAACGGGCAAACGTTGTTGCATTGTGTGTGCGGTGTATCAATTGGAACTAGTTCATTGAGCATTAACAAATTATTTTCTTAAGCGAGAAAATTATAGACTTTTATGTGAACTAAACTGAAAATATTGAGCGCTCTTTGTTTCTTAATGGTTCACAAAACTAGTTCTCAGCAGATATTGCTATGAACTGAGAACCGAATGTGAATTAGTTTCGAAAAATAAACTTGGTCATAGATTAAAGAAGTATAATACAAACAGAAGCTTTTTAGAGTATTTTAACAAACAAATATATATATGATAAAGTCTATAAATATAATTATTGGAGCTAGTTCACCATTGCCCACACACATGCTCTCATTACGATAGCTAAAGTGCAAATATTTTCATTAATTTTTAATCAACTATTTTCACAAACTTTGGCTCAAGCTGGAGGGCTTCTGCCTGTTCTTCATTTAGTGGAAACCTTTTGAATTGTTTTCGCATATTTTAATTAATGAATTTCTAAGCATTCCTTGGCTATCTCGCAGTTGCTTTAATATTTAGTATACACCTTGAATATTAAGCATACGCAGTGTTTGACTCACCTGTCGATTGCGTTCATCGGTGATGCGTGAAATCTGAATTTTTTTGCGACCCATGGCAACAGATTTCGATTTGATACACCCAAATGCTGTTGACAATAATAATATTTCCTTATTGATGTTGTTGCTGCTGCTGCTGCGGCTGCTGTTGTTGTTGTTATTTGTTCCACTTCCTGTTGCTGCGGTTGTTGTATGTGTTGCTGGCTTAAATGTAAGGCAGCAGTTAGCCTTACTCCTTCTTGTTACTGCTGATGTTGTTGTTACAGTGGCAAACGCTGGGCATATTACATATATATATAAATATATATATTTACTCTGATCTATATATGTATATAGTTCTGTATATAAGTGCTGGACGGTTTCTCGAAACGGCAAATTATTTATTTTCTTTTTTTTTTATTTATTATTTCTTTTTATTTATTGTTTGCTCTTGTGATTGTATATATGTGTATATATATATATTTATTTGTTGCAGTGTAAAGTGTATTCTCAGGTATCTGCAAAAGAGTGAGAAAAAAAAAAAAAAGGAATAAATTAATATGCATAGATATATAAACAGGTGAATGGGCAGCTATTATCTGTGTGGCCAGCTAGAGCTAGAGCGGACTGACAATTCAACTCGAGCTTAACCCACTTGCCCGCTGACTTCAAAAGGTGCGCCTGGTTGAGCAGGCAGTGGCGCAACTTGTTGACGCTTCATTGGCCACGTGCCGAAAGTTCAATGCACCTAGCCAAGTCTAAACACTTTGCTCCAGCTGCTGACCCATTTTTTTGCTTCTGACCTGACCCTATTGGCCAGATTCCTTGGATTAATTGATGCGCTGCTGCGCGTTGGCATTGCAAATCCTTTATTACGTTTTTTTTCCATTGCCTTGGCTCTAGCCTTCGCCCTTTATAGCAGCTCGGCTCGGTGGACAGGCTTTCACGCGTGATTAGCACCATTTGCCTATGCGTACGCTTTGATGTCCTTCAGGTGTCACACTCACACACACACACACACACACACACACACCCACCTACGCATGACCACAACATGGGCCACGCTTTATACATTAGATATTCATCAAAGCACAAGGCAGAAAAAAAAAATGAAATTGCACATCGAAAAGTTCTTGACTTGCTTTTAAAAGAAAAACACAAATTCCAAAAAAGAAAACAATGCGTGGGAAACTAATGTTATTGAAATGAATTCTTATGAAAGTAAATCATATTAGACTTTTAAATTCTTCAAATTTATTAACTTATCAGACATAAATAATATGATGATATTGTTGCTGATTGGCGTTTACATTTTCTGTTATGCTAGGATATGTAGAAAGGCGACTGTTATACATTTCTGTTAAATTGGCACAGCTACATTTTCTGTTGTACTAAAAAGCTATTATGCTATTACAACTGTATTCTGACTATAATATATCTCATAAACTCTAAGTATTTTCTTTTACATTTTTGCATAAATGAAAGCATTGAAAAGAGTAATTTTGATTACTATTAAATATATTTCAACCTGCAGAGTATTCCACTATGTTATTAACATTGTTGTGCTCTGTTACTTAGTCACATTAAGAATTGTGAAATTTCTTCTTAATGCTCTTACTCTGTAAGCAATTCAAAGCCATGTTAAGCAACTGTTGCTAACTAGCATACTCTTTTCCAACTGTTAAGTAGTCATTCATGGCACTTTAATATACCCATTTGATGTGGCACTCAACTACAGGATATAAAATAAAACAGACGCCTGGGGCTACTGCCACGGCACGTGGCTGAAAAACGCGACTAACATCTTAGAGCAGTCTCCATTAGTACACACACACATACACACACACTCTCTCTCTCTCTACTCTACTCTCTCTCTGTATGTGTGCGTGTGTCTCACTGTGTAAACATGGCAATTCTTGTTGCTTGCCACGGCGGGAAAGCGCAAATTTCCGAGTGCGAGTGCCGGAAATCGAGGCAGATGAATTTCAATTGCTCCGCTTGCCTCCCGTTAGTCGTTTGTTCTTTTTTTTGTTTTGTATTTCTTCTTTACCATCAAGTCTCGCGCGCTCTCTCATACTCTCACACTCTCGCTTTCTGTGTGTGTGTTGCTGGCTTGTTTGTCCTACGGCCAGGACAACGTGGCTGCCAAGGCAACGTTTGCTTAAAAACGAGCGAGCCTCACGCAGCAACAACAATAAGAAGACTAACAACAACAACAACGACAATGACGACCTACGCAATATGTTTCAGCTTTCAACCCTGGCCTGCCTTCCAGGCCAGCTGGGGTAAGAGCTTCAACCTTGACGCACAGCCCAAATGGGGCAACAGGACACAACCCGAAAAAATTCGATACAACAATGATTATGTGGAGCGTGCGTGCGTTTTGTATGCTATGTCATTATTATTGAAATAAAAGAAACCAAGCCGAAAGAACTTCAAGCTCTCTCTGTGAATGTGTGTGTGTGTGTGTCAATAAATCGATAGCATATCGATAATGCGCGAATGACGGGACGATCTCTGTACTAAATGCATATATAAATATATATATGTTTATTTGTTTATATAGTTTGGCTACTTACTCATATAGTTTTAGACTTAGTCATTACATTGGCTCTTGCTATTAGTCAGTTAGTGCAGCGTCTCGCTTACAATTCGCATTACGCATACGCAACGTTGCACAAGGTAGCTAATGAATACACCCACACCAAGCCAATTTATCAACTTGTACACCCACACACACAGGGACACTATCGAAAGCAAATAAAATAGTTTCGAGTGCTGTCCAAAAGCAATTAAGATACATAATTAGTTTGATGAAGTGCGTCAGGTAGCAAATTGTGTAGCACACGTGATGTGAGCGCAAGAGATGTGTGTAGCTATAGGTAAAGCATCGAGCAAGAGAATTTTGGAATGATAGAAAAAGAGTTTGAATTGGATTGATACCTAATGAAAGATATATAAGTATAGTTGTATGACCTTTTTATTTATATTTGTATTTAATAATATATTTTCTTTTACCTATTATAAATATTTACATATCCCCAAATAAAATTCTATATTTAAAAACTCCCTAAACGCTTGCTCAATTTCTCAAAATCCTTTTAAATACTTAATTCAAACTTGACGCAAAGCAAACAAAATTTTAGTTTTAAGTTACACAAAGCCCAAACAAATAAAAAAAACTTGAGAAAAAAAAACCCAAAAAAAAGTTAGTCTTAATTAAAAGTGAATAAATGCGAAAAAAAAAAAAAAACACTTAATCCTATATCCGTTGGGTCAAGCGACAAATATTGACATTTAACAGGAAATCTATTGACTCAATATTGATGTCCGCTGAGTGTATAATGCAGAGATCTCTGTCGATGCCTAATAGCTGTTGATATGGGTACCTTTATAACTCATTAAACCACTCGGCTGCGGCTATTGAAGCGTGAATGTTACTCAGTTCATATACACATGAACATATGTATATATTTAGTGAAAGGGCAGCGTAACGATAATACAAACTAAACGAACATAAATCGGAGCTCAACCTCTAAATGG
Source organism: Drosophila antonietae (assembly GCA_030914385.1). NCBI lineage: Eukaryota > Metazoa > Arthropoda > Insecta > Diptera > Drosophilidae > Drosophila > Drosophila antonietae. The sequence goes on from JAUESO010000011.1 coordinate 634,114, forward strand.
TGATAAGGACCCGCATTGAAGCAACAACAACAACAACAACAGCAGCAACAACAACTACAAAGAAGTGAAATGCGTCATAGAATAGCACGAAAACATGAATAATTGAAGCTGCTTAGCGGTTGGTGCCGTGGAAGGCGGTCCCCAAATAAGGTGGGCGGGACAGTTGGGAGTGTTGAAGCGTCGCCAGGCAGCTGGCAATTAAAGCGTGTGTAAGCTATGTGTGTGTGTGTAGCTTATTAAATTCAAATTAATTCAAATATTCGATACGTTTCGCATTTCAATGCAAAAGAAAAAAAGTAGACGAAAATATTGAGTTGCAATAGGAGCTTAGCTTATAAATGGCACATCAAAGATACAAATACAGCAGAGCAAGCAGCAGGACATCATAGACAACGTCAGCTCATCAAACGTTTGAATTACAAATTTATAGCATACTTATGAGCGTCGCGAGGGAAGAAGAAGTGGCGTAGATAGAAGCACAGCGCACATAGCTCAAAGATCTTTAATGCTTGCAAATTTATTTGTATTGATATATTTATATATACAAAATAATATGATATGCATTAATTGCATAATTAATTGAAGTAACTTGAGATAATAAGCACAAAGAAATGCTGTGAGAAATGAGAAGAGTGGAAGAAATAGATATAGTATTAAATAAATAATACAATGATCCAGTTTAGCTTCGATTTTGGTTTAGCTAATACAAATTATTCTTTCAATATTGAAATTTGAATGGAAATTAATCAGTTTTAATTGTTATTGAACTTTTAGTTTGTATTTAAGAAATACTGAAAGCAAAAGAATTCGAGTTCATTGCTTGAATTGATAATATTGAAACTATAGCTAATGAATGAATTATATTTATAAAAATAATAGTTGTTAAAAAAATCAATGTGTAAAGAATTCAATGAAGAATTTCAAGAGTTAGTTTATCTTCATTATTTATCTCCATTTGCTTGACTGATTGAAAAGCTAAGGCAGCCAGGTTCACGTGACGATATACTTTACTTTCACAATAGGAAATATTGTCATCAAAGCCCACAAACAACATAATTTGACAAGTGTTTTCAATATCTCATTCAATCACGTACGCTATATCATTTGACGGTACTCCCAGTGCTGCTGCTGCTGCTGCTGTTGCTTATCAATGCGATGGTCTTATCAAAATCTGCATTAGCTAACGCACTAACCACTTAGCTCTGCTGGTGAAGTGATTAGATTGTTAAAGAGCCGAAAAACTTGCCTCAAGTGCCGACAAAAAATAAAACAAAGGAAAACTGTAAAAAGTAAACCTAGGTAGCAATAAATCAAAATGACACGTCACTGGAACGTATGTAAAGGTGTAAAGACGTATTCTTTATATTGTTACAAAAAAAAAAAAAAATAATAAAAAATGTAAGCAAAGAAGAAACGGCAAAGCTTTTGCACAAGTGTTAACTGTGACTAATTGCAGGTAGCAGGCGACCAGGTGAGCTAATCAACCCGGACACACGCCAAAGTGTTGGCGCCCTGGGGTCAAAACTTAACACAGTTTGTTGCTGCAACAATTAAACAGTTGCGGTTGCAGCAACTGCGCTGCAACTTGACTGGGTCAGCGACACTTGAGCACACAGCCAACAACAAGAACAACAACAGCGACAACAACTACACAAAAAGGAAGGAAGGAAATTAGTAAGTGATTTTTTTTTTTCCTACTAGCAGACAGCAAAAGGATGTGTCGTTTGTTACTGCTGCTGGTGCTGCTGCTGTTGCTGCTGCAATTGCATGTGTGTCAAGATTTTGTGGTTCTTCTGCTGCTTCTTGATGTTGGCAATTAGAAGTGAGCCGACACATTTGCGCCATTTTTAATTGGCCCAAAAGTTATGGCCAGCAGCAGCGGCTGCCTGCTGTTGCTGCTAAGACAAAGCCAAAACTAAAGCTTTGCAGTTCATTAGACCAAAGCATCTCTTCTATATTTCTTTCATGTTGCTAACTGTCTTGCTAGGCAAAAAGTTTCAATTGCCAAATGAAATGTATCAAAGTTGTCTTCAAGCCAAGAATTCGCTTATTTTTTCTATATTTTCCTTAGCTGCTCTTATCGATTTGTAAAAAGTCAAAGTCAGTTAGACCAAAGTTTCTTCATTTTTTATTATTCTCTAATTTCATTTGCTATTTGTATGGAAAATGCTTCATTTATGCAAATATAAATATATATAAATATATATGTAAATATTTATATATGCATATGAGAGAGCCTAAATGTCTGGCCTGCCATTTACATATATATTACCTTACATATATAGCTCATTCTCTTGATTAGCAACTGAAGTTTTGTTGCTTCAATGATTCATTATATAGTATATTTATTTTGTTCTTATTGTTTGGGGTTTCGCGGTTTTCCTTTCGATGAGGCATCTTAAATAAATAACATTAAATGTATATATTGCAATTAGCAACAAATTTGTTGCGCTGCTCCTGCTGCTTGCGATTTACTGCAATTAATTTATCCAAATTTTAAACTTTTCCGTATTATTTTGGATGAATGAACTTTTGAACGAGTTGGAAAACCAGTTTTGAAGTTGAAGTTGAGATGCTGCTGTTCTGGCTGCCTCTCAGCACATTTGAAACACACATACACACTCATATATTCAGATACCTTTCATAAATTGCAATTTTATTACAGCCTCACAACAGCGAAATCAAATAATAATAATAATAATAATAATATTAACAAAATAAATACGAAATTTATGAGCAAGTATTTCAATTTACATTAAATAAAAAAAATTGTTGCTGTTGTTGTTTTTATTATAGAGTTCAGTTTTTGGATTGATTCCGAAATTCCGATTCTTGCTGCAGGCAAATTCCCCTGCCGCATTTCACTTTCGATCTGTCAGAGATTAATCAACGGCTGCTTAGTGCTAATGTGTTAGCCAATCAACGCATATGCGTCGCTCGCTCGCTCCAATCGTAAATCTTAACTTAATTAACGACACGCGCGCGCCGACGCGTTTTAAAACGCAGCTGAAACGCGTCGGTGCCGCTGCCATTGAGCCGCAACGAACACAAGTTTTGAAGTTTTTAGTTCCGCTAGGCGTTGACGTTTTGGGAAAACGAGAAGCAAACTCGAAGACGTTCAATAACATTTGATTAGCTATGCTATGGAATATATCTATATAATGTTGAGCATCTGCTGGGGTTCTTTGCTTAAGATTGTTCATGGAAGTGTGAGAGATATAGTAGAAAGGATAAGAATAAATGGGTTTTTACGCTTACTGAGGAACTACAAAATATATAAACTTTCTCAAAATGCAGGAGTCATAACTCCTCATATATAGTAGATATATCTCAATTTTTTTAGAATTTTTATAGTAGACTATTGAGTATCTTAATACATAGTTATATACATTTTATTTAACTCATCTATATATTTGTGTATAGAATAACTAAAACTCATAGAAAGTATTGATAACAAATTTGATATTATTTCAAACAACAACTAATAGAACTTTTGCCAAACAGTCTGATAACTAACTAGCGCCCAACTGTGTGCGAGTCTCTTTATAACTATACTCCAATTTCTAGTTCAAAGTTTTCAATTTCTTTATCTGCTTTGCAACTGGCAAACAAATTTCAATTGCATTAACAATGTTCGCGATAACATTGAAGACACCTGAGAGTCAAGGTTACTCTTACTTTGCCAAAGCACGCGTTCTATGCTAAAGCAGACTTTCAACTCCTCCTCTAAGCCTCCCGCTGCTGCAGACAGCACTTCACGCGCGACTCGGCTATGTTATGATATCTTATCTCTGCACACACACTCGCGCACTCCTCGCACGCACACGATTGCAGATAGTGTGAATGAGAGTGAGAGTCGCAAAAGCAAACAAAGCCAAAGACAATTACAAAAACAAATATCAAAATAATAATAAGAATAATCATCATCATTAAGCTATGACACAATCGAGACAACAACAACAACGAAATTCATAAAGTCAAAAAAACAATTTGCCAAATATGAATATATAGTATATATATATACATTTATATATGTATGCATATATGTAGCTACCTTTCTTGTGGCTTTTGTTAAAAAAAAAAAAAAAAAACAAAACACTCTCGCTCTCATTTCAGATAGTGCGACAAACAGCAACAACAAACACATCTAATGTTGCCTTATCTTAATAATTTCTAGAGCGATACGAAATAAAAATTCGATTGCAAATTTTGTTATCAAAGAAATACAAAAAACAAAAACTGAAATGTTTTTTATTTTGCCAAATTATTGATTAGTAATCAAAAGAAATATGAATAAAATAAACCTCTTGTTCTTTCTTTCTTTTTTTTTTCATTTTATTTATTTTATGGACTTTTTGTTCGCTCTGATAGCCGCTCAGCTGGCGGCCTAGGGCAAAGGTTTTCCACGCTGGGCTGGTCAACAGGGAACCCCCCCGGAATAAAGGTTCTGCCATTTATGCTATCAAATGTGAATTATCTAGTGGCTTAAGATTAAAGAAGTTCTGCGTAAATACGTCAAAAATTCCAAAGAACTTTATATGAATATATTTACTATTGAAGGTTTTTGCACTGAGAGAAATGAGGGAAATTTATGTAATGAAGGCAAAGAACATGGCAAGAGATATGTTAAAGCGTTGCTTGTTCAAGTTACAGAAATTTTGTATTAAAAATTAAATTTTTGGTAATTTTTGCTTTAAGAGTCATATTTAAGCAAAGCTGGAAGATTTTTAACATTTATTATTGGTAAAGCATATGAATTTATGTTAAATATTAACAGCGACTTTAGAACAGAGTTAGAAGAGACTGTTAGCTAAAAACTGTAAATTTTGGTAAGCCGCGAAACATGAAATGAAAACTATGTTAAGTACTTGAATTACTGCATTAACATTAACATGTTAACAGAGTCCACGCAGAATGTTAAGTAGAGTATTTTAAAGGCTTTACGGGTAAACATTTTTATTTAATATATTTATCATGAAATGTAATTGAATTAAAACACGTAACTGAATAAAAATGTTCAGATATAACCATACAATTTAATAATTTCAATTATATTAAAATAGAGAATTTTGTATACTTCCTACACTAATTATAAGGTGTATACAACTATTGAGGCATTAAGTGCTTGGAAGTGCAATGTCTGTTGTCCATTTGGGCTGATAAGAAAGGCAAGACAAGGCAGACAGAAGTCAGTGGACAGATTTTGCATGGCAATTCTTTTCTTTTCTTTTCTTTTTTTTGTAATTTACTTTATAAGCCCTGCAAACAAACAGAAAGCAGACAGTTATCAGTGGACAGTCAGTTCGTCAGTCAATCAGTTGGTCAGTATACAAATCACACAGTTTGCCAATCAGTCAATAAATGAGTAGCAACAAGAACTACATGCAAGAAGCGGCTGATAACGTGAGTGTGTGAAGCAATGGAAATGGATTTGAACTTCGCTGGAAGCGCCGAGACCACATATCTGTGTGTGAGTGTGTGTGTGTGTATGAGTGTGTTTCTGTATTGTATTGGCTGCTTATCAGTTTTGGCAAAAGTCGAGAGAGAGATAGAAAGAGAGAGAGGCAGATGTTTGTGTGCGTTTGAAACATTTCGAGTATTAAATGCAAAAAAGAATCAGAAATAATTAATAGAAAAAGTAAAAGGGGCGATATAAATTGCTGCTTATTGTGCGTGTGTATGTCTATATCAAATGTTGATTGCAATGCAAGCAAGAGATAGGTGAGAATGACGTCAGGGAGGGTGAGAAAGAGTGCCTAATAACTGAATAAAATTATTGAATGAAAGCCTCACAAAACTAGGAAATATTCTAATCAAATATTTCACATTCTTATAAAATATATTTTATATATTTTATATCTAATTAATTACAATATGTTAACTTACATCATTTACAAAATTCTCGAAAAGTTTCTGCGTTGAATTTATATATTTTTTTAATTGAGCAAAAATTTTATAATTTTTTATGTAATTTTTGTTTACGTTTTTTGGGTTTGTTAAAAGTGTCTCAAAAATAAATCATAGAATTTGTTTTCCCAGGAATTGTCACAAAATGTTCCATTTGTATTTACTTTAGCTTGACATTTATTTATTTATTTTTTTTCGAGTTTTTTATGTTATTTATTTTTTATGTTTCTTTAGCAAACAGACACAAGAATTCAATTCATTCAGTTCGGTTCGTTGCTTCATTTATTTTGGTAAGTAAAACAAATTTTAATTGTTATATGTTTTTTGTCGCAAATATTTATAAACAGAATTAGAGAATTGGCAAACAAGTCTGCCTGACCGATGATTGGGAGGCGGCGCGAGGTTTTTAATAGGCGGGGGCGAACGTTGGACGGCGAGCGCCTCGCGAAATAAAAGTTAAAAATAAAATGTTATATTTGTTAAACGCATTGTTTTTATTTTTATTCTTATATTTATTTTTACTGACTGTTGTGTATTTATTTTTGCGCATACGAAAAAATGTATTTTTGGAAATAGATACGTCAAATTGTTTATAGATTGGAGTATAAATAAATTATTGCGCGCGGCGGCATAATTTGCCTCATTTGCTTTGCACCTTTATTATGATTATTATTATTTTTAAATATATTTATTTTTAATTTTTTTGTTGATATATATATTTATTTTTCCTTCTGTTTTTGTGTTGTGTGTTGCTTGCCCCTAAGTGAATGAAACAATCGCGCAAGAAAACGCGGAACAAACGCGCAAACGAAACGCGGAGATCTGAAACCTAAAGAAGCGGCGTTGCGAACGCGTACGAACGTACTGACGGATACGCAGACCCGTTGACGTAGTCCGCACGGCGCACAGACACACAGGCACACAGGCACACATGCACACACACACACTGTCGCACTCGCACACCCGTCCGTACACACACACGGTTACACATACGAGCGGGTATCTATCGGTATCGGTATCGCGCTCTGTCTACGTGTATGGGTGTATGTGTGACGAGCACGGTTACGCGTATGTCCGTTGCAGTGAGGATGTCGAATGAATCTCATAACATTCGTTTTCTGCCCGAACGATTGAAGCCAGCGCACACACATACATACACTTAAAGCAATACACACTCATACATGCATGGAGAGCGCTCTGAGTGGGCAAAAGCTTACCCATACACGCGCACAGCACTGGCGGCATTCTAACGGTTCCTGCGCTTGTGTTAGTGCAACAGATTTCGGTTTTGTGTAACAAAATATCCCACACACACATGCACGCCACACACACACACAGCTCGCTCTTGTTAGCGCCCACTCTCTACGCTATACGCGCGCTCTCTCACTCACTCACTGAGTCACTCACCTAATGATTCACTCATTTGGACTCAGGAGCGCGCAGGCGCTTTGCATTTTGAGTCATTTTTGCGCCGCATTGAGTTTTCACTCGCAACGAAAGCAAAAGCCTCCGTTTCGCCCGAGGAGCAGGCGCAAACAAGAAACATATGGTTTTTGTTTGCGCTCACTCATGCACACATTTACACACACACTCGCACAAGTAGGCAAACAGCCGTTCGTTCGTTCTGCTGCTGTTGCTGCTGCTGCTACTGCTACTGTTCTTGTTGTTGTACGCTTGCGGGAGCAACAGTTATTTTTCCCAAATTCCTTTGCGACTCACTTCTATTGTTACGCACCTGCCGCTCTCGCTCGCACTTTCGCTTTGAGCTTTTGTATATGGCTCTCGCTCTATTGCCTGCTCATAAATGTTAATTATCCATTTGATGTACAGCTGGCCCCCCGCCACCGACACCGCCCATGCCCATCATTTTTAACGTAAAATGTTTCCAGTGCGTCGCCTTGGTTTTTCCTTTTTTTTTTCTGTTACCGTCTGTCTGTCTGTTTATTTATTCGGTTCTCGTTTTCGTTTTCATTTTTCATTTTTGTTGTTATTTTTTTTTTTTTTATTCTTTTTCGTATCGAACCGCATGTCCTTGCTTTTTGGGGGCCTATGTGAAGTGCTTTAGGCTGCTTTTAGGCCGTTTCCTGCTTTTGGTTTACAACAAAGTTGTTAACCTGCGTTTGGCAGTATAACAAAATGAAAAACACACACACAAACACTCATCATTATAACAGTAGCCCAGTTATAACAAATAAACCCTTTTTCAAGGACTTGCTCTACTTCTAATAAATAGGCAAAAGTAATTCAACTATTATCAATTGACAGGCCGCAATTAACCCCTTTTGGTTAAGCATACAAACTTGAGCCAAAAGCTCAGGTAACAAATATCCTTAAATGCTCACTTTTCCCCGAGTACAACGTATCTATATAATTTTAAATTGTTAGCAACTAATGACTCAGCAATTGTATTATTATGTACTCGTGTAGCTTAATATAATTTGACTGGTCTATCAAGGTGATTAACGTGCTATATATAGGTTGACAATAATATAAGGAATACCCCCATTTGACCTACCCAATCCAGAAATAGACCATAATTAACTTGGAAAGTGTATTCTTAACACTATTATTATAGTAACTCAGCGTTTTGTCCCTAACTATTGGGTGGTCAATCAAACGATTTAAAGTAGACAAGAAATTTCTAGTTAAGGTTGCTTCTAAAACGATTTTCTTAAAGAGAAAGTTTGAGTCAGAGAATGTTATGAAGGACTGATAGCATGATTGCTAATACGTAAAATCTATAGTATATAGTACAAAATATTGGAAATCATCTTATTTAAAATCTCTTCTTAATAGACCCATATATACATGTATATCAATCACGATTACTCTTTCAGTTGTCAAATGTTTACAGCTTGGGTAAGGATAAGGCGAAAACGAACTCTGCCTATCATAGATTCAGGAGACTCTTATAAATAGCTTTTCACACAGCCCGCTAACATTTTATGTGTTAATTTGTTGATTGGTAGGAATCAAAAAATCTATGACCTCAGGTCTGTAATTTAGAAACTACATATGTCTGTAGATATGTAAGAATTATTATAGATAATATATAAATGACAAATCGATACAACTTTTATACATCGCTACTATTTGTTATAGTTATAATTCGACAGCAATTTATATTTGAGGCACAAAGTTCTTGTTCTATTAAATCTTATAACTATTTTAACAATTTCGAACTACTTCTTAGTAGAGAAATAAACTGCTCTACTAAATTATATATATTATGCTAAACTCGTTGACCTCTCTGTTGAATATCTAATCTTTGTTAGATATAAACTTCATTCGATGTAATAATCCTCAGAGTTGAATACTTTCTCTGCGGTTCGAGGTATTTTAAAATTTTGTTAAAATTTATTAAATCCTTGAAATAAATACTTTTTAATAGTATTTATAGACAATAATACTACTCTTCTGTACCTCTTTATCTTTAGCTTAATCTGGTTCGTACTACCTTTATATTCTTATAACTTCCATTCAATTCCACCCGCTACATCCCCCTCCACAATGGATATCTCTATCCTATCCATTGCAAATTCTATTGCCTTCTCTGCTCTGAGTTTTGCCTCAGCCAGCAAACTCTCTACCTGCTGATCTTGCAACGCACACTGTCCCTGCTATATGAAATTTCAGTAAAAATCACGCATCGTCTTTCAAATGAGCGTAAAGCAAGTTACAAGTTTACGACTTGAGGGGCGCCACAATGTTGCACATATGGCAGCAGCAACGGCTGCAGCTACAGCAGCAGCAGCGGCAACGGCAATGCAAATGTTGCATTTGACCTCGAAGCAGTGTCGGTTGCATTTGCGGCATCTGCAACAACAGTTGCCGCCACAGCCGCATGCGTTTGCATGTGCGTGTGTCCTTGTGACTTTTAACACCCTGCCATCACTGGCTGGCGACAACTGCCAGAGTTGCCTTCGCCTTCGCCTTTGCCTTTGCCTTCCACTCTTTCAGATTCAATAAACGCCGTTGGATGCATTTCGCGTAATGTCCGTCTGCCATGTCCCATGTCCCTGTGCTGAGGCCATGTCCATGTCCAGAGGCAGTTCGCTGCACACACATGTCCAACATGCGGCGACACATGCGCACTCTGTGGCAATGTGTTGAGTCCGACTTTGAATGCAACAACGGCCCCTGGCATCGACATCGTCAGCGTCACCGTCAGCGTCGGCGGGCACTTAAGCGCTTTTCCACAGTATTCAAAATTCATCCTTTGCGCTAAGCGCGGCTGCAAACGATTCTCTCCCTGTGTTTGTTATTGCCTTTAGCTACCACGCAGAGCCGCACCCCAACCAAGACTGACAACAACTACAACAACAACAATTATCAGAGCTAGTTGCCGAAGCCACGTGAAGTTCTTGTTGTTGTAAACGCTGCGTAGGTAGTTTCACAAACAAAATTTCATTCAAATCGCATTACTTTCAAGTGCAGTTGAACAAGACGAAAAAAATTAAGTTGATGCCGATGATGATGTTTATCATGATAATGATGATGTCTTGCTTTGAATGTAATATCAAGTAAATGAGATTTTTTTGTAGAAATTTGTTATTGTTTGGGGCACGGAATGTAGTTAAAGTTTGTTCATTTTAAAGATTTCTTGAATCAAGCAGTAGAGAATTTCGTAGAGGCATTAAAAATGTAGACGACTGTATATTAACAATAAGAAAGTATTAAAGTTAAGAAACAGCTTTACAATCATATATGGTTTTAGCTTTTAATTCAGATCTTAGCTCTTTTAACTGCTCTTTTATATCTCATCTTAGATAAAATAATTTGTATATTTCATCTCTTAAATTCTTTCTCTTAAAGTATTCTTTTCTATCTATCCTCCTCTATGATCTACAATATGTATCTTCTTCTAGAATATATCTATCATCTATCACCTATTATTTACCATCTATCATCCACCATCTACCATTTGTTTTTGTAGCCTATTTCCATCTTCTAGCTCCTATGTAAAAGCCTACAAAATTGCAATTTCCTGCTTGTTAAACTTTTTCATTTTATTCAAATTTATTTTCATATCTTTTCTTCCTCGAATTGCGTCATTAGGATGGCATTTCAGCGCTCTCAGCTCGATTAGTTAGCAAAAACCTTTTCGCATTATGTTTTCCTTCAACAGATTCTTTACAATTTCCATAATAATACAATAAGACCTGGCTTAATGTCAATATATCTCAATACGCTGGGCAATTTCAATTCCATTTGACCAACTTTCACTCATGCAGTGCAAATAAAGAAGCAGCGACAAAAGCAATTAGGCTCGTAATTACTTTGGCCTCTGTGTCAAATTGAATAAAAAGCTTGGATGCTGCAGATTGACGCAGAAGAAGAAGAAGAAGAAGAAGAAGATGATGGTGATACAGCAACCCCCAAAAGGATCGAAGCATTAGCATTGCCTAATTACATTTCAATCGCATGTCTTAAAAGGCGCTTAAACTCTCAATCGTTTCATCACAAATATGAACAGGGGTGTGTGTTCACTGGGTGTGTGCGAGATCTATGGGTGGGTATGTGTGTGTGTGGCTGTGCGTGAGTGTGTTTGGTGTGTGTGAACGCTTTGAGTGCAATTTAAACGTGATTAGATGCCGGTTTAAGGGCAATGCCAACAGGCATATAAAATAAAAGCCAAATTACAGGTAATGCATAGGGAAACAGAAGCTAAGCTAAAATATACCCTGTAGATATTAATATACAAATTAATAATGAAATTCAAACACACAGAACTTGATTGCATATTTATATGAACTTTACTTTTTATATAAGTCTATCCCTCTTGTACCTTTATCTTTATAAATACTTTGATAAATACTTCTACTACCTCTGTCTACTTCTCTCTCTTTCTCTATATCGTATATAGATACATACTTGGCCTTCTATCGACACAGATGTATATATTCCTTCACTTGATTTTAAGTTATCAAAGCGCATTATATAGAGAAACGCCTATAACTACAATGACTACTGCTTGAGTGTATCCTGTAATTACCTCATCTTCAATAGACATATCCCTTTAGTTCTCTTTCTCTCTGTGCCTAACACCACCTCTGACTAATTCTCTCACTCTCCATCTCTATATGATATATTTCATTATTGTCACATTTGAATAAAGATTGACTGATATTTTCATTATCTCAATATCAGCATATATACTCTCCCTCTCTCTCTCTCTTTATCTTTCTCTCTCCCTCTCTCACTTTATACATCATTCCGATTATCATTGGCTGTTACACGCTTTACTTTCAGCTCATTATACCCCATTCTAGACCCCATTTCAATATATCTATCGTTGGCATGAAAAAGCCACATAGAAATTATATTTTCTTAGACAACAAACAAAAATGTTGTGTCTCCGTTGTCAACTGAAGCGTTGCTAAACGTGCAACAAGAAGGCACACTCGAAAGTGCCACGAATCCTCCTGCTCCACCCGCAACAATACCTAACCAACCCCAGCCCTCTCTCTCTCCTCATCTCAAGTGCTCGGCCCTCCCTCTCTTTCTCTACACATCTCCTGTGGCATAAATACTCCATGGTTTGTTTCGTTTGTCGGAGTTGCCTAATCTAATCAATTTTGCTCAATGCTTTTGTGCTGTTGCCCGCCCACGCAGAGGAGCACAGCAGAGCACAGGCAGCCGCTGCTGCTGCCGCAGAGCAACAAGAGGCAAAGCAGCCTGTCAGCTTCAATAAGGCAACGTTAACACGTGTGTGTGTGTGTGTGTGTGTGTGAGGGGGATGCTGGGGGCTGTGTTGGTGCCGCGTCAGCTGAGCGGGCGGTGAAAGCATTTCACTGTTTGCATCAATGATGAGCAGCGTTGGCGGCGTCGGCGGCAATGTCGACTGCTGCTGCCATGGCTGCTGTTAAAGTGGCCAGAAAACGTGGCCGTGACAGGTAAGGTACGTACACACACAGCAACCTACTCTATTATTCTGTCCCATTGTTCCACCTGCAACTGAATTAGTTAGGAGGACAAAAATTTTTTAACTGCTCAAGAGAATTACATGGGGATAACTCTCTAAATACATAGCGAAAATGCTGAAAGGTAGTTTCAATGCTAGTGCCACTTGTTTCTACTTTTAGCCACATTTAAACCCAATTTATTGGCCAATCTTTCAACCCATTTATTCCTTTTTATTTTATTCTGTTGCCATTGAGCCATGTGACAGCGCGCAAATGGCAAATAAAAGTTCTCTGACAAATATTTCATGCAAATGCCTTGGCAAGGACACACGCTGCACTAGAAAAGGTTGATGCTGCCCACAACCCACAGCCCACGCTCACGCCACAAATTATAATTGAAATGGATGCCACACACACACACTCACACACACACGAACACGCCCACACACAGTTGAAGTTTATTGAGCTGGAGGACATTAATTGATTTGGACACGCGGATAAGTGATGTCCTTTAAAGGTTTTCTGCCAACCAAAAATTTCATCATGCAATATTCATTGATAACTCTTGAGCGTGAATCGGTTTAAATATGTGATATCTAGTATATTCGACAGTAATAAAAGTATTTTCATGTTGCGCTCATTAGTTCAAGGACAAAAGGGGGAGAAAAAAACAGTTTCGAGTTCGTTGTAAATTTGTTACTAATTGATTTAATTACAAATAAATTAAAGTTTGCCTTTGAATGACTGTATAAATCTATATAAATAAACGCATTATATAAAACTACCTCGACAGCTTGCTATATATACAAATGTATATGTTTTTAATATACATATATAATTCATAATCTGTTGCATAAGCTTAAACCACACAAAGCGAGCAATTCGCAATTCAATTGACTGTTTATGAGAGAGCGAGAGAGGGATAGTGAGTGTGTGTGTGTGTGTGTGTGAGTGAGAGCGTGCGAGACATCTGGTAATCATTCTGAAATCAGCTACCTAGCAGGCATATCAATCATTATGACGATGCTATTTTGCTTGGCTGTCTGTCACAGCGCCGCACACACGCAGCCAGACAGACAGACAGACAGACAGCTAAGAATGCCACAAGTAGATAGATATACACCTGTATGCGGTAAGTAAAGCTCACAGAAACTTTAACTGTTACAAGAGCAGAAAGCAATGAGCGTGAGAGAGAGAGAGAAAAAGAGCGAGGCAATGTGAATGAAAAGGAGGCATAGAAACGCAAAGATGGAAAAGACGAGAAGAAAACACACGCATCGCTGACCAGGCGAGCAGTCTAAGATATAGAGAGAGAAGGAGTCAGAGGGAGAGCGAATGTGTGTATGACACTTAGGCACACATTGAAAATTGGCATGTTGTGGGCGGGTGTCACACACAGGTATAGACCACCTACACACACACACACACATGTGCAAACATCTACACCCACACTCACAATCACTCACTCACATTAGCACACCTCACACACACTTGGCATCACTTGCAATCGCATCCTGTTGCCCATCGCCTCACATAATATGTGATATATATTTTTAATGTCTTTATTATGTTCCATTGAGTGTAAATATTTTCCTTGTGAACAAACACAACACGCATACAAAGACGGAGACAGCCAGAGACTGGGAGAGTGGGTGAGAGAGACACTGAGACAGTGAGTGGCCGTAGCCGTGGCTGGCTGCATAATACGCGGCACGTGCTCAGCGTTTCAAGTTAAGCTTCAAAAACAACAACAACAAGCAAAAATAAATAAATAAAATAAAAAAAACTTTCATTTCGCCGTTATAAGAAATGAAAACTGGCACCGGGAAAAGTAAAAAGTAAAAAAAATAAAATAAGGAAAATTGGGAATTGAAGAACCCCAGCGCACACTTACCTTATTAAAGTTTGCCTTTAGCGAACAGGTACAAAAAAGTTTTGCTGCAAACAAAAAAGAGCAGTAAGAAAATAGAGAGTTAGTAAATGAAATAAGTTGAGCAGAGTGCAAAGAGTTGACCAAGAGATCGACTAACAAATGCGCTGCAGATTGCAACAAATGAAAGTATTAAAATATACATCAATTAAATACAAATCTTATTTTGTATTTTATTTATTATTTTAAATAACATTGAGAAATTCTCTAGAATACTCTTCAAATAATCAATATCAACAGGAGTAAATAAAATATAAAAGAAACCTTTCTCTTCTCAGATATAAAATATATGAGAAGATATTTGTTATCAGTGAATATACCTAGCAATTGCATAACCTGCTGCTTGGCTGACCTCGTGTTGATATCATTTCAGAAATTTAACATACATCAGCGTAGAGCAGACTTACTTTCATTCACTTACTGCAATTGATTTGTATAATAGATTCAATTTATTACATAGCATTTTTTTGTTCAATGCCTAATTACATCAGCTCTTAACACATCTCCAGGGTATCAAGCGAACAACATTATTATGTGAATTGAATACAATAAGAGCATTTAAGCACAGCATGCTGGTGTCATGACAACACTGACGCAGCCAATTAATCTTGACTGTCGAAGCGTTTTGGAACGCCCCCAAACATATAAAGAGTCAAAGAAGAAGAAGCAGTAGATGGAAGATGGAAGATGGTGGCAGCCTAAGAGGCAGCTGAAGCACGCGATTTATGACGATCAGTTCAATGCACACGCGTTGCCTGTAACCTCCTGCAAAGAGGGTAGCGCAAGCCAGGCAGCCCAAAAAGAGTTGAGCAGAGTACATCCCCCGCCCAGCCTTGAGCTGGCTTAGCTACACACGGACAGACAGAGAGTGAGAGCACTTTGCATGAGTTCAACTTGGCGAGGGGCATTTGTCAGCTCTGCGCAATGCCAGTTTAAAGTTGAAAGGATACCATAAATCTTGCAATTCACAATTCACAGCTCACAGCTCACAGCTCATGACGAGGCGCGTTCTGACAGCCTTGGCTTTGGCTTGTCTCGTTTTATGCCAAAAAGCCAGCCAGAAAGTCAGACTGAGATACAGACACACAGACAGACAGGCAGACAGACAGACAAGCAGACATGCAGACATGCATATCTGGTATTCAACTTTCGTTCTGCACAGCATCGGGGCATAAGAAACTTGCGCATTGTTTGTATTAAGACTGATGTGGCATTAGGGACATTAGCGTAACAGCTTCTCTTTGGCGTGCGTTGCTTTCTTAATCAAATATCCATGAAATTTTAATAAACTTTATGCTAAATATGTGTGGGTGTTTCATAGCTAAAAGACATATCATTTCAATGAATTTAACATTTGCAGTCTGACTTCGATTTCGTTTTATATGTTGAATAGCTAAAGTCCTCAACTTAGAGATTGATAGACCTATATCAAAATAATTTATTTATTAATTTTTTATCTATTATATAAAGCCACATCCTAGCATCCACAGCACAGTTAACAGCTATAACAATTTTTCAGCAATCACAAATGTAACAGAAACATTAACCGTCACAGCTATGCCAAATTTAACATTTATCGCAATTTTAATTGTAGTCTTAACAGATAAACTTAACAGCAACATAAACATTAACATTAACAACAAACGACACAACAGTAAACCTAACAGCTCCATAACATGTGCTGCATTAGGAGCAAATGTTTTTCTTCAAATTTTAATGCTTCTTAAAGTCAGAAACTTACGTTCAAGCAAATATATACATATGATGTTTGTATGAATGTGTATATTTAAC
Organism: Drosophila antonietae; assembly: GCA_030914385.1. Lineage (NCBI taxonomy): Eukaryota > Metazoa > Arthropoda > Insecta > Diptera > Drosophilidae > Drosophila > Drosophila antonietae. Next base: position 650,647 of record JAUESO010000011.1, read on the forward strand.
ATTTCTATGTAACATCTTGTTACTAACATCGTTGAGCACCTTAGACAACCTTTAAATGAGCATATATACTATATTATATAGATATTATATACATACTTTATTATATAAACAAATTAAAGTAATTTACATACACACACACGTACATATATAGGTATGTAAAAATCAATTGCCAGCTGTTATTTCACACTTCGCTAACGTTTCGTGTGACGTCAGTGGCTCAGCTGTTGATGGATATTTTTATACAGAGCTCAAACCAAATCCTGCACACACACACACACATACATAAATAAGTACATGTATATACATATATAAATATAAATGTTGATATATATATAGTATTTGCTCAATCAGCTGTTGGTTTTATGTTGCCAGCGCAAAAAGCAGTTGTAACTGAAATGCAGGGAAAACTATGCTGAAAATCTAGCCAAAAAAAAAACATGGAAAATAAAAACAACATACGCAACATGTGTGCACAATTTGTTGTTGCTGTAGTAGTAATAGTTGTAGTTGTAGTTTTTGTTATTATTGCTGGCATGCAGCACATGGCAGCGCCTCCAATTCGGCTCGTCAAATGAACCGTATATGTGCCAAAAAGTCAATGATAGACACACATAGAGATAGAAAGAGAAGGAAGGAGAGAGAGAGAGAGTGTGTGTGTGTGCTCTTATTTGTTTTTCCGTTTACAGCTTCCTCTTGTCTGCCACCGTTTCGACATAGCTCAAGTATGCACATCCTTTAGCCGTTTCCTTGCATTGCTCAAATGCAGCTCAAGTGGCTCTCGCCACACTCCATGTGGAAATGCATTTTATGATCAGAGCTGCTAGCTAGTTACATGTGTGTGTGTGTGTGTATATGTGTGTATTCTCACCTCCATTGCGATCAGATCTTTGCTAAAGGGAATACAGCTAGAGAGCTGCATAGATGTGCTGCTTATATATACATATATATTTCCTTTGATTTTTGTTATTGAGCGCAACTACAATACATACATACGCACACACATATATATATATACATATGTATACTCACAAGTCTGTGTGCAGACACAAATGTTATTGACGTCGCCGTCCGGGCAACGTCTGTCCCGCCATCGAGACGGAACCGAGCTAAAGCAGAGCAAGACAGCCGACCGAGCGACCATACGTTGACTCAGGCAGGGATCGGCTGCTGTAGCTGTAGCTGCCGCTGACTGGGTCTGGGCTGGGGGCTGGCTGTTGTTACCGTTAAAAGAAATGCAATTAAAATGAATCTCTAGACCCCTAAAAACTTCAAGCAGCAGCAGCCGTAGCTATAGCCTCTGTCTCTGTCTCTGTCTCTGCCTCTGCCTCTGCCATTGCCGTTGCAGTAGCGGAAGCAATTAGTAAACTGAGCAGTCTTCCACATATAATCCCATAGCAAATCTCTCTGGCCCAACTCACGCGTGCTCTACGTGGCATTTGGCTGTAGGTAGCATTGGGGAAATGCACTTAAGCAAATACATAAGACATGAATACATATGTACATATATATATATATATATACTTATGCATATGTATATATTTGCTGTCTGTCTGTGGCATCTTTGGCCACGCTTGCCTCCTGCGCCCCTTTGCTACAGCAAAACGGAACACACGTTTTATTTGTGGTGGCGCATGTGCAATCCTTTCGACAGGCTCTTCCTCTCTAAGCGATCCCCCAAACGCGCCCCAACCGTGACACATTCGTGTTCATAATTTTTATAATTTCTTGATGTCGTCCATTCTATTCCCTAATTTGATTTTAAGACTATAAATAGTATTTGACTTCATATTGATTTTTGGTATGCAGTAGAGAGAGCTGAGTAAAAATTCGAATTCCAACAACTAAATGTTGCAAGCAAAGTGAATAGGCAAACTAATTAGAATTCTCAAGTACTTTAAGCGCTTGCCTAGCTGTTAATTGTTATGCTGAAGTTTAGCAGAGCTGCTGCTGCAGCTGAACGAAGATTAATGACTGCAACTGCAGGAAATGGATTTGAGAAAAAGAGAAGAGCGAGAATGAGAGAAGTGAAGTGGACATGTATTGGCAGCGGGTATATTTTAGAGTATATATTAGTAGATATTACTAACTAATATATTCTAGGCTAACTGATAAATAAATGCTACTTATTAAGAGTTCAACTTGATTTGCTTTGAATAAAGATATAAGATTGATTGATTGATTGATTATTATGTTTAGCATGCTCAGACAAATTGCAAACTGTTTGTAAAAACTTCAATTAGAGCTTATATAAATATGAAATAAGATCTTAAGTAAAGCGCGTGTATATAGAATCAATTTATATTCCCTTTATCATCAAAAGCAATTCAAACTGATGCCTAAAAAAATGTATTAAAATTTCAAATTGAATCTTAATAAAACTTTGCTGAGAAACCTAAACTAATTTTTTTTATAATTGATATATTTTTATAATTGAGCTTAAGCATTACATAGATGCTATTTCCATTAGAAAATGGCATTTCCTGACAGTGAAAATTCAGCCAAGTTCTCGCTGCTCTCCAGGTTCAACTTCTCTCACTTTGTTTGCGCATGGCTCAATATTTTTTTGTAGACAAATTGGCGCAACAGATTAATAAACACACGGTCTGAATTCATTCGAACAATAATTGCCAAAGCAATGCCAGACGTGCCTTTTTGTTGTTGTTGTTGTTGTTGTTGTTCGCTGCTGTTGCTCCCCGAGAGTCTGGACAATGGGGACCACCCAGTTAGCAGCTGTTCTTGTTGTTGCAACAGTCGCATGCAAAATAAGACAACATGGATAATATAAGGCAATCAAAATAAACATTTTAATTCAAAACATTGAATGGATGATGCAGACATCCATAGACAATATCTATGTATAAAACTGTCTAAATGTCTGTCTTTCTGTCTGTCTGTCTGTCCGTTCGTCTGTCTGCCTGTTTATATATCTATATGGCTATGGCGCTGCATAAATAAATGTTCAGATTTAGCTGCGGCACGTGCCAACTTGTTAAAAATATGTATTCGTATACATATAGATCAATGTTGTTTATATCTATAAAAATATATCGAACAAAAACTAAAATACGATTTTGTGTAAAAATAAACGCTGGTCAATAAACAAAAATATATCAATTGTTTATGGCAATTAAAGAAATGCAAGACATAGAGAGGGAGAGAGAGAGAGAGAGGCAATATCAAACAATTGATAATTTCCTTGACTGCAACAAAAACTTACTCACAATACTATAATGTGAGGGGGCGGGAATGGGAGCGGGAGCGGGAGTAGGGCAGTGTTTGGCGGTTGTAAGTATTTATAAGTTGCGACCTGTTGTCTGCCATTCATTCAGAAACAACAAGTTGGCCAAAATAACACGGGCAAAGTTAAATATAAAACAAAAACAAATGTTAAATTTAGTTATGGATATTTTTGTGTTGCACACACACACACACACATACACATACACACAGGCAGACCGACAAGCAAACCTACACACAGCAAGAAATCTATAAAAATTATCCTTTTTATTTATAAAGCAAACCAAACGTATAGCGAACCAACAAATTGATCGAAAGCCGCGTGCCAAAACGAAACGCTACAAAAGTCACGAGCAATAGTTTTTTTTTTCTTCTTCATTATTTTTTCACTTTGTTTTTGTCTGCTCTTACAAAATGGCTGCCGAACGATCAGCTATTACATTGCTCGTTCACTCACTCTCTCTCTCTCGCACTGTCTATCTCGCTCTAACAAAAGCGCTTGCGCAAAATGCTATATGCTGCCAAGCTTTGTCTAGGTATGTGTGCGCATTCATCTGACTCAATCACTCTCATTTACCTACCTACTCATTTTTGAGCTCCATCTCTCTCTAGAGCATTGTGTGTGCGTGTGCGGCCATTTGCATTTTCTGTCTAAATATAGACAAACGCTGTGGTCGCTGCCGCGGCGACGCTGACTGCGTTGCCTGCGCCATCAGCGATCGCCTCATAGGTGAGCGAGAGAGGGAATCTGCGTGTATGTGTGTGTGTGAAGAGTTGTATTCACATTACGTTACGTGGCGTTGCTTTGGTCTCGCCTGTGTACGTCACTCATTTGCCTGACTGCGTGTTGTGTGCATGTGTCTGCGTGTCTGTATGTGTGCGCGCGCCCCTTCCTGTGCCCACAGCACTCTGCTTGCTGATTAAATTACAGTTGTTTTTTTTTTTTTTTGTTTTTCGTCTTTCTACTTATGTAGTTTGAAAAACAAAATTTCGTTTGCTGCTTTTGCTGTCATTTCGAAATTCTATGATATTTTGCAACTAGTTCGTTCGGCTTTGGCGTTCGGCAACGCTTCGTAGCTATCTGGCTGGCCTCCAAGACAGGTGCTGCTCGTTATGCGTTACGAAAACACCGTTGCCCATTGCTGCTCAGCATGTACAGTTGCAAAATCGGGCTGCTCGCAAACTGTGCCGTCCCTCCATCCCCTTCTCCTTCCTTGGCCCCTTTTGGCCCTTGCCCGTGCTGCAGGCTGATGTCTGTCGTCGCCATTTGCGCAGCTGCCAGAGGCAACACTCACACACACAAACACACACACACACACACACACCGACACATATTTACATGTTACGCATACAATTGTTGTGCAGGAGCGAAGCAACAGATTTGTTGTCTTGTTGTACTGACATTTTGTATAAACATTTTTTTGTATGCAGTGAATTGTAGAATTTGTTGTTCCCTTTTTCTTTCGTTCCTCAACACATGGGCAAATTCAGTCAATATACACAGAATTTTCAAGAATGCTACATGATCTTACACATACATATATACGTCTATATGTATGCGTATGAAATGCTGTAAATTTGATCTTATGTGGCATTATATACTGAAGGAGAACTGCATTCAGTCAGTGTTCGACATACTTCCAAATGCAATTTCTTGATCGAATTTATGATCGACTGATGCAATGTCAATCAGCTGCGTAAATGAGAAACCGTAGATAGAATGTATAACAGATGTAAGGAATCAACCTATAGGTTAGCATTTATAATAAGATCAGCTGCTGTTTAATTGAATGAAGCATGTATAACAGATGTAAGAAATTAACATATAGCTTAACATTTAAGAAATGTTATCAAAATCATCACCGTCAAATTAACATTTCTGTTAGAAACAAGTAAGGTAGAGTTGAGAGTTTGACTGATTAAACATATTTAACATGACATAAGAAAAATATGTTACAATGATGCTGTTAATATTAGCTATTGAAAGCTACTGAAAGGGAAACATAGAAAAGATATAGATATATTGTAAAAGTTCAATAAATATAATCAAAAAATCATTTAAAATATTCAAAAATGTATATACTAATAATCTCTTCCTTAATTTAATTATATTTTTGTTGTTGCTATTTGTCAATAAGCCAGAACATTTGTTTGCCGAATATCATTTTATTTGGGGTACAGTACAGCTTGTACATGAAACAACTATTTTAATTTGCATACAAAAAAAAAAAATAAATATATGAATGTGCACAAATCTTTCAAAAGAAATGGCAAGAAAAACAAACGAGCTAAGGAAAACAGTTTCTTATATGAAAACAAATAAAAGACTAAAAGAAAAACAAGCAAAGAAAAGTGTCGCCATTTTGATCAGTTTTGCCTCTTTCGTTCGCTTTGCCGAGTCTTTATGGCTGTTGAGCTCTTTGGTTAGTTGCACTGGGCTGAGGCTGCTGCTGCTGTTGCTGCTGTTGCGACTGCAACTGCTGCTGCTGCTGCTGCTGTTGTGCGATGATGAGTCTGATATTTTCACGCTTAATCACTAACTGTCCCCATGAGCAGAGCCCCATTGGATGGGCGAACGTCTGAAGACACGAAACATTTTGGAACATGGCCAAAATACTTGACGCTGCAAATGAAATGGCAGAACGTCGACCAAAATGCAAAATGCACCAAAATGTCAAGCGGCAAACGAAATGGGGAAACGAAACGAGGCGCGAGGTGGCCAACAACAGGCTACATAAAAATCGAGCCAAAAGATGCGACACGGACTGACAGCAAGAAAATTGAACGAACGACACACAAGCAGGCGAAGCAGGAGTAGAGAACGAAGCGAAGCAGACGAAGCGAAGGGGCAACAACAACAACAACAAATGAAAGGGAAAAACTTTAATTTTCTTTTATTGCGGTCGTCGCGCACAATAATTGCGCGTAAACAGCAAATGAAGAGAAAGAGAGCGAGAGTGAGAGAGATACCTTTGTATGTATGTATTCCTATACAAGAAATACTCTTAAGTATATAAAAGGTATATGATATCTGCAGGTGGAATAAACTTCTAATCATGTTATATATATATATGTACATATATCAGAGTTCTAGCTAAAACTGAACAATTTATAATTTCTGAATTGCTGAGAGATGATTGATGCTGAGTGAGTATGAGTGAGATGAGTGAGTACTATCTAAATTCTATATGCCTCTTAGTGTACACACATATATAATCTACCTTGTATATATCTATTGTTTCATAATATATTTATCTATAGCTCTAGTTAACTTTTAAGTTATCTCAACATCTCTATCCATATATCTCTCCTTATCTATACATCACATTCTCTTTTTCGATCATATAACTCTCTATCACTCTTTAGTCCAACTGTATATTTCGCTATCTATATTTTTATCTATCCATATTTAATATATATCTTTCGATCTATCAAACTACTCTCTATCTAGCTATTTACTTCTTATCTCTCAATCACACTGCGTCTCTCTGTCCATATATCATTCATAGACGCATGTCTATCTCTAAATTCATTATATTTCTCTATTTTTCCCTCTATGCTACTATAGATTCACCTACATACCCAACTCTCTCTCTCGCTCTCTATATGCAAATTCTAATCCCGTAGCTAATAACCTTCACTAAACTGCCTCATATAATGACAGCACCCTTGGCTGATAGAGCATAAAAACAAGCTGAAAATATTCTGTTGAGATTGAACAACAAACAGCTACAGGTACAGGAGCTACACATAAGAGGTACAGTAAAGCTTGCACGCACGCATCAAAAACAAAAGTAAGAGAAGCGCCCCCACAGCCATGTCGAGTGTGTGCGTAAAACGCGTGCTTGAATTGCTGATGATACACACTCACACACACACACACACACACACTCGCACAGACACACACACTCGCACAGACACACACACTCGCACAGACACACACACTCGCACAGTGTGAGCAAGTCACAGACGCATGAATATTTGATGATTTCCATAAAGAAGATACATTTCAAATACAAATTGCCAGCAATGACGTTCAATAATCTTCTTCTCTTTTTGCATGACGCACTTTCATTTTGGCCAGCTTCTACAATATGAAAAAAAGAAGAAGAAGAAAAAGAAGTAGAAGAAAAACAGCAAAATGAAAAGCTCCACGAGTAAATATGAAATGCTGCTTTACATAATTCAAGGCGAACACTAAATAAGTGTAAAACTTTTGCCTTCTTCTAATCGTACGTTGACCTCTAGTTGAGCTCATTAAAGTCAACTTCTTAATGTTAATTAGTGTATGCATTTATTAGTATGTAATACGAATACGTTTCATACACATACGTCGCCTTTTGCCGTTGCTGTTGCTAACGCATTGCTGCCCAATGTGTGTGTGTGTGTGGCGAGGCGAAAAGCGACTCAAGAAAATTCTTGGCAAATGTTTTACGTTAATTGAACGCCAAGAAATACCAAAAGGCAACATGGTGTGTGCCACTGTGACAGTGTGTGTGTGTGTGTGTGCGTGTGTATATGTTTACAAATATATATATAAATATATATATATATATATATTATTCTTTTAGAATTCACGCACAATACATGCTCAGCTGTTGTAGGTCTCAACTGCTGCTGATTTAACTTTATAGATATATACACACAAACACATATGAACACACTCTTCTCACACACACATATACATGCGCTATACTTTAGTCCGTACACTAAAAATTAGCCCAATTGAGCCAAGTTATCATAGCTAGATTCTTAGACACTCATAACAAAGTTTTGCCTTTTTATTTAAACTATTTCATAGAACTTTGAAGTCTCTTTTTTTATCTAACTCAAATCAGGGCATGTTCATATTATATTCATAAGCATTCACATATATTCAATTTATTCATATTTAATTAATTAAAGAAAAACTCAACAAAAGTGAAATCGAGTCTTTAAGCCTGAACTTCCCTAGTTTAGTTATTACTAAATCAATCTTTAAGCTTTAGACAAAACCTTTTTATGAGCTTTTTATCTTCATTTTATTGAGTTTCTTTATGTCAGAATTGCGCATAAAAACTAACATTAAAAGCAATTTTCAATTGTCATATTTCATGTTAATTATTCACAAAACTTTTCGCTCTTAAAATTATTTTCTTATACTTTATATATTAAAAGTCAGAACTGTAGCTCATATTATTTGCTTAACAATTGTTATTGAGTACTTTAAGTACAATTTAATGTTTTTTATGTCTGCATTGAATTAAAAGATTAAGATTAAATATTTCAAGTGATTTCTATTAATTGCAGTCAAATATATTTTTTTAGTCAATACTGCGAAAGTTGCTAAGATATTACTTAAATTTTCATTAACTATGTCAAACTATTCTGCTCAAAATATTCTTTTTTTTTTTTTGTAGTTTCGAACTATTTAGCCTAGCACTTAAATCACTTTTATAATATTAGAAAATAAAAAAATATAAGAAAATAAATTGTATTCAATTTATGCTCATTTTAGTTATTTTTTTTTTTTTAAATTTAATTAAAATAATAATAATATAAAATTTTTTAAAATTATTTTTATAATTTTTATTGTTTATTTATATTTAAAATTAAATTTTTATATAAAATTCTATTCAATTAAGCCCTTTTTAACTTATGCAAATAAAAATCATGTTTATTTAGTTAAAAAAAAAAAGAAGTAAACTTCGCTTATTTTTCCAGTCAAGAATATATATATATATATACTGAGACCCGCGTCACAAAGTTGCTCCCAAAATCAATATACCTTGCCTACACTCACTTCTATTCAATTAAGAGCGTAGAAAACGAAGTTTGAGTAAATTATTAATTAGTTTTACCAAAAAATCAACAATAAAGTGATTTAATGTAACGTATTTGATTGATCAATTTAAATAAATAAAAATAATAAATAAATAATTGAATTCAATTACAAATTAAAGAAAATTGTCAAAGCTCACCTGCCAAATGCCAACATCAAAGAGTCCCAGTCAAAAATAAATTATAATCCAATTTTGTTTAATTACAGCTACATATATATAGATATATAGATATCCCTTTGTATATAGATGGCAATATGAATGCGTTTAAGCCACTGGTTTCTAGTGTACTTTGAGGCGTTGTTTTTTTTTTTTTTTTTTTATCAGCTATTTGCTGAACTTCCTGAAATTTCCATCAATTGACGCGACGACGTCGGCGAGTTGTGTAACTGCAATAGAAATGAAACGACAAAAACATAAGTTTAAACGCAGTTTTATATAGATTCTGTTATATCCAATGAACTTATATATATACATATATATTATATGGTTATGTGCGTCATTCATTGCAAAATGAATATTTCCCTGTGCACATCGGAGCCATCGTTATCAAATGTCTTTGCAGATGCAACAAGTTCGAGCTTCGTATGCCCCCAAAGACCACAAAACTTTTCGTGCAGCATTTCAGATTCAGCATTTTATGCTTGCGGTTGTTTAGTCAAGCATTTGAATGGCATGTGGTTGAGCAGTATACCCTGTAAATGTTGCTAGGTGTACACAAAGAAGAGTGCGACTATCGGTAAATATCAAATATATTATTCATTATATATATTCAGATTAAAATTGTCAGACTAAATTGTAAGAATTTTTCCAATAATATTATAAAGATAATAAAAAATTAAAATAAAAATGTAAAAAAATGTTTTTTTGTTGTATATAATATTGAATAAACTTAAAGATTGATTGATTGTAATTTATCAAGTAAAATTCTAAAAAAAATAAATAAATAAATAAGAAATAAAAAAGAAATAAAATACAAAAATAAATAAAAATAAAATATAAAAAATAAATTTAAATAATGCAAAGTAAATTAAATAAAATAATAAAAATAATAACAATAAAAAAGAAAAATAAAATAAAATAATACAAAATAAATCAAATAAAATAATACAAAATATAAAACAATAAAAAAATAAAGTAATTCAAATCAAATAATAAAAAATAAATAAAATAAAATAATATAAAAAAAAAAACAATAAAAAACAAATAAAATTTAAATTAAAAAAATTAAACAATAAAATAAAACAAATAATATAAAAAAGAAAATAAAATAATAAAATAAAATAAAAAATAAATAATAAAAAAAACAAAATAAAAAATAAATAAAATATTTAAAAAAATAACACAATAAAAATTAAAATAAAATAAAAAATAAATTAAATTAAATAAATATAATGATATACATATATGGCAAAGATAACAGATTTTTTAATCTGATTTAATCTGATTTTTTCCTTTCAGAAACGATCTTAAGAATGATATATATATTAATATTTAGGTTGCAGTAGTATTTAAAGTACATTAATTGAAGTTTCGACTATTTATTTTATTCATTTAACGCCTTAAGTACCTCAAAATAATAAATTTAAATTAAAAAATTTTTTTTTAAATTTTTTTAATGAACCACTAAAATAATAATAGTCAAAAAATAAACATTGAATTTCATAAAAATCCTTTTTTTTACATCTCTGCACACTTAATTGAACGCTCTAGTGCATTATGCTCTCTCGAGTAAGGTATTTCTAGGGTATATCAGAGTATGGAGCGCGCGTGCTGGTCTCAACGCCCACATGCCAGGCATTGCTGCTCGCCTGTATGCTGTGTATTTGTATGAGTGTTATGAGTGTTGACTGTGCGTGTGTGTTGTGTGTGTGCGGTTGTGTGTCAGGTGTGTATGTGTGTGTGTGTGTGTGTGGTTGAGTGTGTGTGTGTATGATTGTGCGCATAGTATTTTGTGTGGGTGGCTAATGAAATGCTTCAGCAGCAGCAGCGACAGCAATCGCATCCATCCAGAGCAGCAGCAACTACAACTACACCTACACACTCATAGATATACATATGTATGTGTGTATTATATATATCATTGATCAGCGTTGCCCCCTATTGTACATATATATATATCATTGTAACTGTAGCTCTATATATGTATTAGTAGCTCGGAGTGCGTATGTACATATGTTGCCATGGCAGCTAGCAAAGAGGAGCTTTTCCAGCGGGTCCCAATTGTCTGAAGCATTTTTTTTTTCCTTTTGCGACTAAGCGAGATAGACAGATTCGAGAGAGAGGGAGAGGGAGTGAGCGGCGTCTCTCTGTGTGGAAGCTGGGCAAACAAACAAATGGACGCAGTCGAATTCAGGCAACACAGTTGTCTATAATAAATTCTACATTTCGTGTTCTTTTTTTTCTGTTCTGTTCTTGTTGCTGTTGCTGTCGTGTGTAGCCAACGTCTGCCTGTCGTCCCCTACTCCTTCCTTTTGCTTTGGTCTTTGTCATGGTTTTTGAGACATTTCTTCTCCATTTTTTTTATTTTTTTTTATTATTTGTGCGTCTTCTTGTGGCGCTTTTCACTTGATTTTTATGACATGCCCTCCTATACGTCGCACACAGACAAACAACTTTTCACACAGCATTACGCCCACCTATGTGTTTGCAGTTGAAGAGGAAGAGCACATGAAAATCAAAATGGAAATGGAAATGAAAATGAAATTGTCGAATCGAATGGGGTGACAAGACAATTCCCCCCCCCCCACTCCCACTCCCACCCACCCTACTTAAATCATCGAATTCGTGGGGGCTGGGGGCTGTCTAGCAATTAATGAATAAGTTAACAAATATTTCGTGTAAGTCTTTTTCAGCTTCTTCTTCTTGTTGTTGTTGTTGCTGTTTTCATTGTGTGTTGCTTGGCATTTTCTTCTATATGCTGTTACCTTTTGTGCATATGGGAATTTTGTTCCATTTCAATGAAATAAGTTCAATATTTTCCATAATAAACTCGTTGCCCAACTTTGTTACATTGAAAAAGTTTTCAAATATTTTTGTTGTCCATAATTTCTATAATAATTTAAATAATACATTTATGCTCATATTTTGTTGCCTGTTGTTATAATTGCAATTTATTGACATTCATTTAATAAGATCTAAAAATATAATTTGCATAAATTCTGCAAAAATAATTTATGCAATTTTTTATAGTAAATAAATTAGGCTGCAAAGTGCTTTAGTTAATTTAAATTTTTAGCATTTTTGTTAAAATATTTTTTAAATTTAATTATATATATATATATTTTATTTTTGCATATTAAGAAATAAAAATTATATAAAATAAAATTATATAAAAACTTTCATAATAAAAAGAAATAAAAATTATATAAAATAAAATTATATAAAAAATTATATAATACAAATTTATTAAGAAATACAAATTTTGTCAGCAATAATAAAAAAAAATAATAATAATATGTATATATTTATATATTTTTATTTTTATTATATTTTTTATCACAACATTTTTGTATTTTTTACTTTTGTATATAACTTTTATTTTTATTTTTTAATTTCTTTCAGCTATAAAAAAAAGAATCTCAACATTTTTGTTGACAAAATTCTTGTCATTTTCTTTTCTTTTTTTATTGCTCAAAATTGTTTATATTTTTTTAAATATCATTTCAAATATTTCTATGCTCATTTTGATATTTGCCATAAAAACGAAAAAAACACGTGCTACAATTTTGTTGCACAGTGTTGTTATTGTGGTTTTTTGTGCTATTATTTATTTCATTTATATACATATTTTCATTTCATTTCATTTGATTTTTTTTTCTTTTTCTGCTGCCTGCTCGAAAAATGGCGTCGTGTTTTGCGGGCTTTTCGTAATGCCTGGCATTTGGCCAAAGTCTACACAAAATTTGCGTAAATAAACAACAAAACATTTTGTTGCAATTTTCAAAAAGAGTCGTTAATGCTGCTTCTAGTCTAGTGTTGTGTGCCCAGTCAAAATCTAGATGAGCGCAACAACAAAAAAATAACAAAACAAGAAAAACAAAACAAGTTTTGCACGAAGTTTTTGCAAGCAAATAAAACAAGCGCAGCGCAGTGCCAAAAAAAAGAAAGGGGGACATAGCGAAAAGTCTACAAGATATATATGCATACATATGCTAGATTCTATATAGGCTAGGCGCACATGCCTGCACTTCTTTTTGTTAAATTTTTGGTTTGTTTTCTGCAGCGTATTAAATTTCAACGGAAGCGGAAACGCTTAGCGCATGCGATTGGCATGACAGACATGTCGTCTAAAACACACTTACATGCCATCACTCACACACACACACACACACACACACCCTTCACAATGCAAAGGTTAAGCAGCTAAAGCCAGAGTCTGACCCCAGGCATTGCTCAAGCAAGCCAAGGATATCATTATGTCTAGGGCAAGACTCTCACATAAATACGCTCACATTGCAGAAGATAGTTAAATATATATATATATATAGTATATAGATATAGTACAGAAAAGTTGTTGAAAATTTATGTTTATTTAGCAAAAAAATGCAAATAAAATTTGTGATATATTACAGATATACAAAATATATATAAAAATTCTTATTTTGACATTTTTAAAAGCGACATTTTGCTTTTGTTTTCTATTTTTAATTAAAAAAGATAAGATATTAGATATATGTGATTTTCTAGATAAAAGTGTGCACAAATTCCAATCTTAATCTAGCACCTAGCTATCAATCTACTCGGCATAGTAAAAGCATCTCAATGGTTTTATTATGTGTATAGTATAGGAAAACATTTACGAATCGACAGCAGCTTTCACACTTTCAATGTGAAAACACTTAAAACACATAAACCAAAAGCCGCCGCCAGCTGTAAACAATAGAGTGTGTGTGAGAGGGAGAGAGAGGACAGAGAGAGGGAGGACAGAGAGAGAGGGAGAGAGAGCTTGGAATGTGTTGGACTTAAAGGATTAGATGGCTTCAAACTAAGAAGCTTTACAGCTTCCAATTGCGCCGCCAGCAAAGCACGCAGCTAGTTGTGAGAGCAGTGAACAAAAAAAAAATATATATATTATAAAAACATAAAGCAATATTAACTTTAAGTTAACTTTAAGGTATATCTTAAGTACCTCATATCATATATAAATTTACATTTTAACAAAATAATTTCGCTGTTTTAACAAATTCTCTTAATAAAAGATAATAATAATTACACTTTAACTTAAAAAATTACATTTTTCTTTCAAAATAAAACAAAATTTCTTACAATATTCCATGGCAGCACATGTGGCGCCATCTAGCTTTCATATCGCGCAAATGATCGCTATAACGCTGCCGCCATCTGTGCGCAACGATCAGAGTGCACGCCATCTGTTGGCCAGCAACATGCATTGGCAACATTTGCGCTGCACTTGGCAACATTTTGAATACAAGGCACAAATTTGTTGTTGTTGTTGCTGCTGTCGTTGTGGCCAAACAACAAAGAACAGATGTTTCGATTTTTATTTTGGGAAATTTTATTGCTTGCTTTGACAGAATTTCACTTTTCAACACGCATTTTACTTTTTAATTATTTTAAGGGAAATTTTCAATTGATTTGATTTATGAGCACACAATTGCAGGTAATTTGCATTAAGGGCAATTTTAAACGCACAGCTGAGAGACAGAGAGAGAGAGAGAGAAAGAGGGAGAGCGCGCTAGACAATTTGGCGTCCTTCGGCGCGAAATTTTCAAATTATTCAATTGCAAATTTTGCGCACCATTTCTTCACATTTTTTCAAAATATTTAATTTGTATTTAATTGAGAGACGAGCAGAGTGAGAGAGAGAGAGAGAGAGAGAGAGCGAGCGAGACACTGAGCGAACGAACGCGACGCGTTGCTTTGATTTAATTTGTAGGAGGATCGGTTCGACTGCGGATTGAATTGGGATCGAAATGAAAAATATGTCTGTGCACGATATTTCCTACACTTCACTTTACTGGCGCAGAAAATCGCATATACAACGAGAATGTATAATTATAAATAAATGTTCTATAAAAAACGCTTTTTTTGTTCGTTTGTTTCGCTCTTGCTTTGTTGTTGTTGTTGTTGTTGCTGTCTCTGTGTGTGTGTGTGTGTGTGTTGTGTGTGTGTTTCTTGTGTTTTTGAGCCATTTTAATTTTAGAGGTAACCCAAAATAAATAACCAACAATTCCGCAGAACGCGGCCAGCCAAGCACCTTTTCAACACAAATTGAACAGTACAACAACAACAACAACAACAACAACAGTAGCAGCAGCAACAACAAATTCAAATCCCAACAAACAATTGAAAATGCCTCAAATTGCAGCCCCGCCCATCATCTAACGTCTCCTGGCTTACAGCTTCCCTTTGGCTTTTGCAGCTAAACGTTTTTAAAGGTGTTTTAAATGGGCGGATTTTCGTGGAAAATTCGTTTTTTTTTTTTCGTATTTTTTGCGGCAAGGCTTTGCAGCTTGACTTAAGTCCCAAAAGCCAAAAATGATTGAAGAAGAAGCTGAGAAATAAAAAAGTAAAGCCTAAAAACCCCTTTCCCTGCCCTAAGTGTCGCCTTAAAGATTTCTTAATGCGATTTTGAAGCAAATGCATTTAGGAAACTTCTTGGATAACTTATAAAGATTTGTGCTTTATGGAAATTTGTAATTTTGTTAGGCAAATATCTTGTTTTTCTGGCTTAACTTCACTTCATTTATCCAAGATATGTTATCGATATTGGATTTAGTGTAAAGTTTATAGAATTTAGATAAACTATTATATAATATTGAAAATATTGAAGGCATGACAAGCAAATAGATACAATTGATCGATATGTATATATCGATAACAATTGATTTGAAAGCTTCATTGCAACTAATATTAAGTATATTATACATAGAGTTGTATATATCTTTGGCAATACTCATATTCAAATTATGAAATAAGCAATATCGAGACATCGATAAAAATAGAAAAATGTTTATTGTACACAATTTTAAATAAAATATCTCTTAGGTCTAATGAATGATTATCGATCGTAGAATTGATTGACAAAAATATATATTATCTATGTTTCACATCTGTATCCAAGCCATATGTCTAATGTTGTCGCAAGTTATCGATAACAATTACATTTATTTGTATATAAGCAACAGCTGAATCTTCTTTATCCCTCTCTCTCTCTCTCTCTCTCTATTTCTCTAAGTCTCTCAATCTACTTCTCTCTCTCTCTCTCTCTCTCACTCTCTGTTTTCCTATAACAAACAGCTCAACAAAAACGAATTGCCTATCGTCTATCGATTAGCGAAACTTCACACGCGTCGTGCACACGAAACCCGAATTGATTTCATTTTACTCTTTAGTCCGTTTTTATCGAATGCGACGCGTTTGATTGCTCGGCCGATGCGCTAATAAAGCTCTTAATTCTGGCCGATCGCTCGAAATAAATCGAAAGGCCGACACACACACACACACACACACACACGCACACAGTGGCGCATACACTGAAATATATTTTAAAATTAAAGCAATTTTTGTTGTTCTTGTTGTTGTTGTTGTGGTTCTTGTATTATTTTTGGTTTTTTCTTTGTTTTTGTTATTGTATAAGTATTTCGGTACGCAGTCGATGCCGCTCAGCGTATGTGTGTGTGTGTTGTTGTTGTTATTGTTGTTGCCTATTACGATCTCCTTTAACTGAAAATTCAAAGGAATTCTGCTGCACTTGCACAATTTAAATCATAAATAAAAGATTTAAAATTGCATTTTAATTTACTTGCGTCGCGCTCTCTCAATTAAGACTCTTGTTTGCCAGATGATGAAAAAAAAAAATATAAAAAAATGAAAACAAATTATATGCATACGTGTCTGTATTTCGTATAATTTAAAATTAGCACGCAAGTGAAAAGAAATAAAGAAAACATCAATATTTTTACATACATTTTGGTTCAATATGCACGATTTTCTATGGAAATTCCAACAAGGAGTTATTTTTAAACTAGCCTGCCTCTGCCTGCCAGTTGCTCTTCACTCTCTCTCTCTCTCTCCCAGTCTCTCTCTCTTTCTGTGTGTGTCAGATCTTGTAAAGACTGCGTCTGTTTATTGTCAAAAATCCTTAACTACAGCGTCAAGTGTTAGGGCCAAAAAGAACATAAGCAAACTAAAGCTGTCTCTCTTCTTTTCTCGCTATCTATTTCCCTTCATCTCATTAACTTTCAATAATCTCTCTGTCTCCCCGAGTCTTTCTCTCTCTCTCTCTACTTGTCTCTAACTAAGGAAGTTTAACAATGATCTATTATTTATCTTTGCTTCTCTTTCCACATCTTTTTTAACACTTTTATCACGTTCATTCTCTCTCTCTATCTCTCTCTATCTCTCTCTATCTCTCACTCTCTCTTCCTCTCTCTCTCTCCCTCTACTTTTAACTCAATCTACATCCGTCTTTCTCTCCAAATCTCATCATTATCTCTACTCCTACTCCTACACTTTTAACTTCTTTTTCATGTATCTATCTTTTACGGCTTTTGTCAATCTCTCTCTCTCTCTCACTCACTTTCTCTCTATTTCTGTTTCTATCTCTCTCTATCTTTATTCTGTTTCTATATCTCTTTATCTATCTCCATTCTCTCATAACACAATATTTGCATTCGTTATTTGTATTGCTCTCTCTCTCTCTCTCTCTCTCTCTCTCTCTCTCTCTCTATCTTTCTTTATATCAGCTTCTTTCTCTGTTTCTAACTCTCATTCTACCCTAGTTTTTTTCGTTATTTACATCGCTCTCTCTCTCGCTCTCTCTCTCTCTCTCATTCGCATTGTCTCTCTTCATGTTTCTTTCTCTGACTTTCTTTCTCTGCTTTTTCTTCCTATCTCTGTCTTTCTTTGTCTTCCTAATTTTCTCCTTTTTATATCTCTAATTGTCTATTCGCTTTTGATCTCTATTTATCGTCATCCTTTCAATCTCTTTCGCTCTCTCTTCTCCTTTACTTTTCTTTCAATATCTCTCTCCCTCTCCGTTCTCTACTCTTGCCCTCTCTATCTATCTACAAGTTAATGGCCCAACAATTTCTGCGCTTATTTCTCACTTGGCCTTTAGCATGCACCTACTTTAAAGTCGCTTTGCGCCTCACTGTATGCTACAGCAAAGTTAATATATTAATGCGAAATTCAATGAGTTTTCACACACACACACATTAACGCACGTACACCTGTACACACACACCTACACACACACTCACACACACAGACTCACACACATTACACGCTTAATTAAGGACGCTAGGATCTGGGCAGGCATTACTGTCCCTCTAATGGAGCGCGACTAAGGAGCCCCTGTTTAGTTACTACTTGCGGTTAATATTTAACACACATAAACACACACACACACACAGACACACACATACATTGATAGAGAGCTCAACGCACCTGTGTGCTGTGTATGTAAGCGTAAAATTTGATTGAAAGTGATGAATTAATGAGGCGTTAAATGAATAAATGTTAAATGAATTCTCTCTCTGTTGCCGCCCTATTGAACCGGAAGTTGGCCGCAACAACAACAGCAACAACAGCAAAAGCAACAACAACAACAACAACAACATAAATGTCGTTAAGTTCTCTGTGGCTTACAATGATGTAACTAAAACTTCAAGCTTGCAAATGCGCAAAGTAAAAACTAATTGAGGAGAAGGAGCGTGGCAAAGAGAGAGAGAGAGAGAGAGAGAGAGAGAGAGAGAGAGAGAGAGAGAGTGAGAGAGAGAGGGGGGCTAGTGCAGAGCGTTTGTTAATTGAGGCTTAACTGAATCTAGTTTCGCTTGAACTTTTTGAATATGAGGTTTTAGCTTGAACCCAACTCAATTGCTTGTTTTCTAACAAATTAACCAGAATTTTAGGCCATAAGCTGAGCTGTCAGCGCAAATTTATATACTTTTATATATATTTTTCAAATTTTTTTACGCAAAGTTAGAAAACATATGAAAAAGGGAAACGTTTTATAATTTGGAGAAAGTTTTTTCAATTAAAATTGAAATAATTTTTAAATATGTTTATTTTTTAATTTATATAGTCAGAGCTAATTTAATTGAAATTTAAATTTAAATTTTTTAAATGCAATTTACCTTTATATTATGGCTGCAGTCTGGGAAATTTTTGCTGCATTAAGAGTCAAACTGTAAGAGAAATAGAAAAGAGAAAATTATACAAATATAAATGTGAATGTTTAAAAATTTATTAATAAACATATTTATTATAATTAAAATAAATATAAAAAAATTAAAATAAAATAAAATATAATATATACGTGTTTAATTTTTTGTTTAAAATATTTTTTATATATTTACATTAATAATATTTATTAATATTTACATTATTAATATTTTTAAATCATAATTATTAAAAATTAAAAACAAATTAAATTTAAATAAAAATAATCTAAAATTATACTAAAAAATAATTAATAAAAAAAAAAAAAACAATTTTCCACCATAGTTAAGCTAATTCCCAACTCCATTCTCTTAGCATGCCCAATATTTTTGCCTCGACTGTCGCCAGGCAATGAGTTATTTAAGTATCATTAGCTCTCATTAGCTCTGTCAGCTAAACAAAATTTAATAACTCTGTTGTTTTCACAGACAAAACTAATTTAGTGCATAGCAGCTTGAATGTTTTTTAATTGTTATTTTGGGCAACGTTAAAAATATCTGCATAATGAAATATTTAGAGCATATATGAAGCTAATTAATTTTGTTGTATTTTTAAAGTTTAGTAAAAACTAATGGAGTTGACTATTCAGTTGATTTTTTTTCTTTTCTTTCTATTTTTTACTGTGAAACTTTATTTAGGCTCTCTTTTGCTTGAATCATCATATGCGCTTGAAAGAATCATATGCGCTTTCTTTCTCTCTCTCTCTTTTCTCTCTATCTCTATCTGTCCCTAAGGAGCGATATGATTGGCTTTCGCTCGTCTCTCTCTCTCTCTATCCCGCTCTATCTTTCATATTTTTGGTTTCTTTACCTCAGGCTCAGTCTGCCATTCTCTTGACTCCTCTGTGTTTCTCTTTCTTTTTCTGCTAAACACCATTATCACTCCAGCTCTTTTTCATCATTCATATCCCTCTCTCTATTTAAATATTTCTCTTTCTCTCTTCATATTTTCGTTCAATTTTCAACATTTTCCAAATATCTGAACAGCAAACGAAATCAAAGCACAAAAGAATTTCCCTAAAATTTTCTTGGCACTTCAAACGGTATCTTCTGTAACTGTTAAAGTTTAGATATATAATTCAAGTGAGCAAGATAAATAATTAATAATATACTCGGCAAACAATTATTTCAACTATGCGGCAACTGACTGTTAACGAGTCAGATAAAGCTAATCTGCCAGAGATATGCGTACATATATAAAAAGATACCAGAGCATTCTATAAATAGATAGTCTCTCACGCATACTCAGCTAAATTTATATAATTTAACAAATATTTACTTTGATGTTTGCTTGATTTTTTGAACTGCTGAGTTTTGCTATTGGTGTTGGAGCAACGAATTGATATGCAAGCTATTAAAAAAATGAGAATAACTAAACACGCACACAGCTATAGATATGCATATGTATGTGTGTGTGTGTGTGTGTGTGTGTGTGTTTGTTAAGGATAATGCGATTTTATGCTATAACAAGCTATTAGCACGGGCAAGCGTCAAATCGTAAACGAAATCCCAGAAGTCACAGCCATCCAAGTACCAGCGAGTGCCAGGCACGCAAAAAAGAGTTTACACACACACCCACACACACCCACACACACATGCAGCTTGCTCATATCTATGTAAATTGTAAAAAATTGCAATTTAGTTTTATGAGCTCGCGGCTGCAAGGCGAAGCGAAAAATCAAGCCAAAATAAATGTTATGATAGATACCAATTTGTTTGCCATTTGGCAGAGCAGGTGGAAGAGAGAGAGAGAGAGAGAGGCGGGTAGAGTGGGCGTGCGAGTTGCATTGGCTATCAAAATGCAAGCTGCGTGCAACGCGGTGTCAATCACTCAAGCCAAGCAAGTTGCAAGGGGCATGTGGCAAGTGCTACCACAGAGCGCAAAACAAACAGCGCCGCATTGCATTTCCGCTGCGACAGATAACAACAACAACAACAACAGCAACGAGAACTTGGTATGCAAATGCAGCCGCGTTGCAAGGTTCTAGAAACAAATATTGAGACCCAACCCAAGTCCAAGCCCAAGTCTAGGCAAAAGCCATTCACTTCGTGACTTTGGTCAGCTGCAAATTGAAGTTTTCGCTTTCGCTTTTGCTGTTAAGTCTTAAGTGTAGAACAGTGAAGCGAGATGCAAACGAATAATTATGAGAAGCAACGAAAGAAACTAATAGATATTACAACAAATTCTATCAACATACGCAGACTCTCCCACCTATCAGCAAGACAGAGACACACACAGACTAGCTCCCTTCAATCAGCACTCAATCCTATGCTCAGCCTGCATTCGCACTGATACAAACGAGAGCAAAGAGAGCGCAACTATTGTCTAGTGACATAACGGGATCCTAAGCAAGACGACCAATGGCAGGCAGTGTAAAGGCAGCAGCCTATGCTTACGCTCTAAGACAGCTGCCATTCACTCATATAACGGGATCAATTGCAAACTCTGTAGACTATATACTTTGCTCTTTCCAACGCACAGCTAGCGGAAGCAAATGAAATATATGTAAATGTATCGAAATACAGTGGAGGCAATAATTATCTGTACTGTGTCAAGATTTACTCTGCAACTATTTTTATCATATAAGCTATAGCTATTTTCTCATCATATATATACTATTATTAGCATTTTTAAGCATTAACCACAAGTTTTCTCACTGCCCTCGGCATTGCATATTAAATGCCAAGTGCATATAAATTCATATGCATTTTCCAGTACATGCATGTCCTTGAAATAGCAGCAACAGCAACAGCAACAGCAAAAGCCAAAGCAGCAACGCCGACTCTTGTGGCAAGTGAACCTGTCTACGACTTTGGCACTGTGCCTGCTGCCTGTGTAATTGATAAGCCACAAAAGCCCCCGCCACGTGTACTCCCCCAAGCTAAGCCCACTTGAGTGACTGTCAAGCGAACGCCATTTGCATTTCTAATCGAGTTGAAAATGTCGCCGGAAACGGTCGCAAAACATAAAACCAAACACACAAACACACACACACGCACATAGATACGCGACTATTTTAGCATATTTTGATTGGGCGTTAAATTTTGACAGACTAAAAGCAAAAGCACAAAGCTAACGCCACAAAGTATGCAGCAAAGCCGAAAAGTCAACATCGGTTGGAAAATAGCTGCAAACTGAATTTCTCTCTACGACAGAGTGAGTGTGTGAGTGTGTTTACTTTATCGTTGCTTTTTTTAGTTGCAGCTAATTTTAGAGGCGAAAGTTTAAAGTTGAAAGCATTTCCGCATTGCATGTTGTTTTGTTGCTGCGCTGACGTCAGCCAGCGATGCGACCGACGCCACGCAGCCATTTTGAATGCAATTTTTAAATGTTAAGTAAATAATTTATGCGCTGCTTGCACCGCTGGGATCTGGGCCTGGATATACCCAAAAGCCACGACAGCTAATTGAAAATTCCGCTGCATAACGCAAAGGCGCATTAAACTCAACTCGCCATTGAGTGGGTTTCGCATTGAGCGCATTAACTGCTGTCGCTGCCATTGCGCTGCTGCTGCCACTGTTATTGTTGCTGCACACGCATTGAGCTTTAAGCGAGCGAAAGAGTGCACAACGATTGAACACGCCCCCTAGCGTCAGCAATTGCAATTTCACCAGTGTGCCGGCCAACCCTCGTTCAAGTTCAATGCAATGCCAAGAGGCCAGCGACGCTGTCCTTGAGTTCAACGATGATGCCAACGCCGACGCCGACGCCGACGCCGACGCCGATGCCAACGCCGACGCTTGTGCGAAGCGTGCGACAAAGCTGCAAAGCAACGATTAATATGGACAATGGCGACTGCCCGTTTTCTCTTCTGCTTCTTCTTCTTCTTCTACATCATTATTTTGTTTGCATAAGGTGGGCGTGCGAGGGCGTAACGGTCAGCCCTTGCAACAGCGCAAAGAGCGTGGTGGATAGGTGGATTTCACACGTGTGTTGTGTTTATGTGCTTTAGTATACGAGACGATTGCTTGAGCAAATCCCAAAGGTAAACAAAATGCAATGTGAAATGTAAGACATGGGGAGTAGGCGACTTAGGTACACGCTATGCAAAACATGAACATATGCAAGAAAATTTAAATAAATTGGAATATTAAATTAAATAATGTAAATCAAATTTATTAAATAAATTAATAATGTGAAAAAAGATAAAAAGAAAACAAAAAGTTTAAAAAAAAATTTACATAAACAAGTAAATAAAGAGAAATTTAAAAAATAAAATTAATATAATATAAATAATAATAATATACAATAAAGAGAAAACCAAATTTTGAAAATTACATTATGAACAAATAAAAAGTAAATTTAAAAAAAAAAAAAAAAAAAAATTAAGCTTTGCTTTGAGCTACATATACCCCCAGTTTATAAACAGATATTCTGACACCTTCCTAGAGAACTGTTTTGAGCTGTTTGAATTGAGAATGCAGTGTCTAAACTGTAGTTATTCAATATAATGCCAAATACTATTAAGTATTGACATGTACTTGAATAATAACTACAACTAAAGCGTTTAGCGCTTGCCACCTTTTTTTTTTTTTTTTTTTTTTTTGTCCTTCTAATTAGTTTATGCGTAACACTCAAGAAAATTGTATAAGAAAATGCGATTAGACAGAGCACATGAGAACAAGCGTTAAGACTAGCTGTACATATTGATGTTATAGTACGATATAGATATCAGTAGTATCCAGAATAAAATGGAATAAATATACTAATAGTATTTATCGTAGTATACAAGTTAACGTGTTTGGGAAACTATAAAAATCTCAGTTGGGAGGTGTATATTTCACTATAAAATAAACGTATAAGTGTGACACGTAATAACAATCAATTTTTCCTAGCAACATGTAATAAAAATTTCATTTATTACAATACTTTGCGGATGTGAAACTATTCAGATCATAAAATTCTACACTATTGAAATGCAATTTTCTTATCAATTGAAATATGTATATATATAATACAATATAAGCATACGCTTGATAAGAATTAAGCAATAATTTCAAAATCTATTAGCGCTACATTACGTATACGTAATCTTTGACGTACACGTAATATTGAAATATTCAGATATCTTGCAGAAGGTGGCCGATTTATTGGCATCACGTGATGCCAGCAGAAAAGCAGAGCAATTATATATTTATTGTTTACAAATCTATATGCAACAATCACAAGTGTTACACTGGCAAACAAAGTAAACAAATAAACAAATAAACAACAAAAGAGGCGCAACTCGTTTAATCAGCTCAACAAATAGGAAAAGCGCTCAAGATAAATGTCACCTAGTGTTGTTGTTGTTGTTGTTGTTGTAATTGTTGTTGTTGTTGCTGTTTATGCTACACATGCTCGTGGCACTTGTCGCACAGCAACAGCAACAAGAGCGACAACAAACGAGAGGAAAAAACAAACTTAACTAAAGTCACGTGTAAACATTCGAAATGCTGTAAATTGGTATTTATTGTATTTATTGCAAGTGGCGAATGAGCAGCACAAAAGGCAGATGAAGAAACAAACACTGACACACACACACACAGACACACACATACGCAAAGCCAAAATGAATAAAATGTGATAAATGCGAAACGGCGAAAAGTCAACAAATTGCGAGTTCAACTAAGAAAAAAAAAAAGCAACAAGCAACAACAACACGCACATACAAAGATTTGTTTGCCTCTTGCGAGCCGGAATCCAATTAGAATAAAGCGTAAAGCACTCAGCGAGCAGCGAGGAAAAAAGAAAGAGAGACAGAGAGAGAGAGAGAGAGCAGCGGCAGCAATTTTTCTGCAACGCTCGCTGCGGCCTGCATAAATGACATCACAACAATAACAACAACAAGCAAAAACCAGAAGCGATAACAGCGTAGCAGCAGCGGCAGCAGCAGCAGCAGCAGCAGAGAGCGCAAAACAGAGAGCGAGAGCGCAGAACCAGAGAGAGAGAGAGAGTGAGCGCCAAGCATGTATGACATCAGCGTGTGCACGATTTGTTAACAGTTAATCGCACGATCGTTGCCAGCAGCGGGTGGTTGGGGTGTATGAGTGTGCATGACTATGTGTATATATGTGTGTGTGTGTGTGAGTGTGTGTTGAAAAGGTTCGGAAATACTTGATTTGATTGGTTCGTGATTTATTCTCGCATCTTTTGTTTTGGGCATTTCGAATTTCGATTTATATTTTGTTTACTTTTTCTTGTTCAACTGATTCCGCTTAGCATGGCTTTTATTCCTATAAGAATAAATGTGAACACGTGCCCCAACATGCCTGTAGCTGAGTGTGCATGTGTGTGCGTGTGTGTGAGTGCGTAGTTAGCTGCTGCACAGCGAGCACTCATTAAACTTTAATTGACGCTTCATTTGGTGGCTGGAAACGCGTGAAATCTCTTGAGAACCGGTTTACTTGAACCAATGTTTGTCTTGCCAAAAAGCAAAAAACAAAAAACAAAAAACAAAAAAAAAACAACAAAACAAGCGGAAAAAATCAAAAATCCCAAAACCGCAAAATCATACACACACACACGCACGCTCTGCTGTCCCTAACTGTGGACTCTTATAATTTGTTGTTTATTGATTTATTTCCTTAGCTGCTTTATCAACTTGCTACTTCTTATTGGAATCTTTTCTTCACACTTTTTTTTTTCTTGCCATTTTATTTGCTGTTTATTATTTTATTTTGTTTGTGTTTTTTTTTTTTTTTTTGTGTGTGCCATAAAACTTTTGCAGGAATTTGAAATACATCTATCATTTTTTTGGGTTCTTTTCATTTTTTTTTTCTTACTTTGACTTTGACTTTGTGGCAGACAGGTTGACACCTTAATCACCTGGGCCCATTTGAAGCATATGAATGTTGTTTTCGCTTAAATAATACTGTCTAGCGGTCTGCCGATGCGTAAGTTCTGTTCGTATATCTACTATATATACATACATATATGCCCTCCACTTTGTCTGCGTCATTTAGTATAGTCATCGATCGTTTAGAGAACAAGAGACAATAGAAAACTCTTCAGATTATACTTGAATTTAAACTTAAGTCTCAAAGAATTGCAATCTCAAGGCTTTCGCATAACATCTACTTAGAAATATTTTAGTTAGCCCAATTAGATGTATAACAATTTATATTATTTATTTATGTATTGTACAAATAATTAGAGTAAACATCAATTGTCAAGACATTTGAATTGATGATAACAAAGAAATATGTATTCTTATTAGAACAGCTGCAAATGGAAATCGAAATTGAACAGAGATATTTGAGCACTATAAGATGGAAGTCTTAAGTGAGATAGAGAGAGAGCAGAGAGAAGAGTAAAAACGAGTGTAATGAAAATTAAGTCAAGATAACAAACGCAGAGAAAAATACTTGAGATTTACGCAAATTTGCATAAATAATATCTAAATATCTATTCTATATATATCGAAATATATAACTGCTATAATTATATTCTCTTCATATAAGACACGATAAATAACTTCTGCAATCTGTTCTGTTCACTCTGTTATATTTCATATTGAAAAAGATATATATATTATGCTCTACGAAGACCACTCGATCTATCGTCGTGCTTGCCAAAGTATAATTATTATTAATATTTGAAGTATTTTTTCATGATTATTTGATATTACCATTTTTGTCGAGATTCTTTTATTTGCTCACTTGATTTACAAGATCATAATTGCCCAACAAACGTAAAAGAAAAAACAAATTCTTTAGTTCCATTATTTATTTTATTTATTTACGTTTCTTTTTTATTTGTTTCTTCACGTTTAGTTCTGGTCCACACTTCATTTAACTGCCTCGTTGCCATTCGCGTTTTTTCTAATGTGTTGATTTGCTCAATGAAAGCAATTAAATCAAGAGGGCTCCAAAGTGGCCGAGTCTGGATAGAGTATATACATATGTATATATGCATATAGTATTTATATATAATGAATATATATATGTATATAGTATGAGCATACAGATTTGTACAGATTTGTACGTCTACAAAGCAGGCTAATGATCTCAAGGCATTTGTTGCTTTTGCTGATTAATAATTTATTCACATACATATACATATATATATATATATATTTATTTATTTATTTATATATATATACATATGCTCAGCACAAATTATTAAAAATCATGAAAGTAATACATATAAATTTTTGCATAGCAAATATTTATTTTATTAAATTTTATATCTATTAAACGAACAAAGAAAATTGTCTTTTTTCTTGTTGTTGTTGGCCTTTGGCAAAGATCATGTCGCGCAGCTTTAACTACATTTGTTTTGACACTCCAAGTACCCTGTAAGCATAGCTGTAGGGTATAAAGCGAATGCAGAAGTATTGTATAACAGTTATGAGCAGATATTAATACTATTTGTTGTATAACAATTATCGTAACTTGGCTAGCTCAGTTGTAGGGACTGTATAAGAGCAAGAGACATCGGTATAACAGTGTATATATAGTTGAAATTCAGAAATATCTTTATATGACAGTTGTAGGGACTTTATAACAGCAAGAGCTAAGTATATATAGAATATATATATGAATATACAGGATATCTTACAAGTCAGGTCACTCACTCATAAAGCCACTCGCTAATGGCGTTGTACAAAATATTTATATAAAGCAACCGCGCTTTGAATACATTTGGCTCGATGATTCTTCGATTTTGTGATCAAGTGTTTTCAGCCACAAAAGGCTCAAAAATTGAATAAAAAAAAGTAAAATAAAAAAGTAAACAATAAACAAGAAAACAATTTTTTGAATTGATTTGTGCTTCAATTAAATCGCAATTACTAAACTCAAAGCAATGCACTGCATTAACTTAACTAATTAAAAGTTTTCTATTATTTTAAAGAACTTTTGCCCATTTAATTAGTTGAGGGCACTGAAAAGGCATCCAAACTTTGTTGTCAAAAGCTGCTTTCAAAGGACTGAAAACAGAAACAGAACCAGAAAATAACGAATGCAAAAGAACTAAAGAAAAGAAATGGGAAAATGCGTACAAGCTGCTCATTAAACGGTATTTAAAAGCCAGGCCAACCAGGCGTATGACCAATCCAATTGGAATGGGTTTTTTTCCCTCAGCTAGAATAGGGGATTGAGTTCTTCTAGCCATATTCATGGCCTATTCATTGTGGGCGTAACAAAAGCCAAGCAGGTGTCGCACTCCCACAGCGTATTGTTTGACCCCCCTCTTGTTCATAATTTATGTTAGCTTTGACTATTGCGTGTACTATATTGTTATATAAAAGAGAGAGACAGAGAGCGGGAGAAGGAGTGAGAGGCAGAGTGAGGGTGCAAGATTTTTACCAATTGTTGAGAGCTTCGAAGGTTGAACCAACGAGGCTGACCAGTTGACCAATTGAACGTTTGATCAATTGCGCATTTCATCAATGTCTGCTGAATGTATTTTTTTTTTCGGTTAACCACAAACAAATATCCTGAAATAATTCAAAGATTGCTTCAAATGGAAGTTTATCGGCATTAAGATATGGTAGGACCGACTAAGATATACCTATTCATATTAAATGTAATCACATATGTACATATATATATTAACAGCAACTATCTGTAATCCATCTTTCTGTATGTCTTTCTACTTCAGCTAGGCTCTGTTAACATTCAACTGTTAAACGAGATCTATGTTCAGGCTAACTACTAATACTCTGTTATCAGTAAACTGTTAAGCATGTTTTAATAGCATTACTGTTAACAGTAAACTGTTAGTCATATGTTAAAAACGTTAATGTTAATAGTAAGTTTTAAGTTTTAGTTCCTAAACTTTCTAAACAGAATTTTAAGCAATCTGCTTGCTGTTCTTTGTAAGAGCTAAAAAAGCTCATCTAGACTTTAAATCAATAACTCAGCTTGACTATCAATTATTAATGCCCCCACCTGCAACCCTTTGCCCACTTTCTAATATCGATTTATATTCATCAGCGAAAATTCCCCTTTCAAGCCTTTGGTAAGGGTATATGCAACAACTTATGTGTCTCTCGATATATGGACTTATATTTAAGCAGCTTAATGAACCATTTGAAACTTTCACAGCGATCATTATTATGATGTGTGCTGTATTTTTTTTTTTTTACCATCAAATGCCACAAGTGGAACAAATCTTTTTGGCCAAACAAAATGTGGCCAATGCGAAATGTAAATGATCTACAGCAGATGAATTAACTATGAAAAAGTACAAACTCTATGAGAATAAAGTATAGACATAAGGGTAAAGTGTTCTAGAGCTAAATTAAGAATGTAGCTAATACGAAATGTAAATGGCCTACAGTACAAGAACTAGTTGCGAATTATAAATGAAAACTGTGCGAAACTGTTATACAAATGAAAATATAGACGGATTGACTTGAATAGAGTTAAAGCGAAATATAAATATCGTCTACAGCATAAACAATGTGCGAAATACAGCTAAAAACTATGCTAAACTGTTATACAGATCGAAAGATATTAATCTTAGTTATATTTAGATCAGTAAAGGCTCTAAAATTACTGTTATATCGTTACAAGTCGAATGCCTACATAACATAAATGCTCCACAAAAAGCTAATTGTCTAGACAAATATTTCGCATACCCTACGATAACCGCTGAAAAAAAACCCGTTCCAGCCAATGGCCAATGGCCATCAAAACACAATTACCTTTGGGTGCCTCAAGACGAGGCTGCAATAGCGACCGTCCTCCTCGGTCGCCAATGATAATGATCTTGCAAAAATGAAAAACAACGCGAAAAAAAAAGAGAGAGATATCTATATATGCGTATACATGTATATATGTATGTGTATATGTATAACAGCAAAGCGGACAAGTTTTAAGATAACCAACTTGTTGCGCCGTCTCTTTCGCGCCCAAGAGCTGGGCCTGCCGTGCAGCACGGGACTCTAAAAATAGCTAGAGCTCATTAGAAAAGGCTAAAAATAGCCGCAAGTTGAAGCGCGTCGACGACGTTCGCAAATAAAATGATAAAAAAAAGCAGCATCAACAACAACAAAAACAACAAACAACGAGAAATAATCGTAATAAAAGAGCAGCATATAATATGATAGCTGCATACACCTTTATAAATGGGGGAAAAGGTAGCCAAAAGGCAAGGCGTGCCTGGAGTGAACTGGATCCTAAATTTAATAGAAACTTGAAACGGAATCTAATTGGAAATGTGATGAAGCCTATGCTAATTTTAAAGTGAGCCATTTTAATTAACAGTCATTAGGCTTAGCTAAGTGTTTACATGACTTTTTAAGCTGTACAGCTTAATGTTAATTTTAAATGATTATATATAACAGTATTTTAGCTTAAACTGATCAGTTTTGGCTAATACCACAAGCTGTAAAACTTAACATAATGTTAATCTTAATACGTTTAGTATAGAAGCTTAACATAACTGTTAAGTATTTCAATTATTATCAAATATAGATATTCTTTTTCGTTTAATAATATATGTTTATTAACTAACAGAATGTTCTGTATTATTTGATTACAGCTTAGTCTTATATAACATTTAATACAACATTATGTTATTGTACATTACATCTTGTTGTAGAAGACTTATGTGAATTAACAGAGTTCCAGTTAAATTTTAGAGACTACAATATAATCTCTGATAAGATTCATTAAATCTGATAAGAAAACAAACGAACTCTCTGCATAAACATTGTTAGATTTTGTAAGAAAAACAATTCAGAGTGCCTCACGATAAGAAAATTTTGAGCATTGCTGAAAAATCTAACAAAAATTAAAAGCTACAACATAATTTCAAATAATTAAGTTCAATTTCAATGGTATTTCGACAATGTTTACAATCGGCAAACATAAGAAAGAAATATGTTAAGATCATATATGAAAATCAGCGAAATGGAAGAATGAAGGGAGGGAGTGAGAGAAGGGGGAGGTCTAGCATATAAAGCCAAAAGCGGATGCCATGGCAAACTAAGTAAATCAAATAAAACAAGGGGAAGGGCACAGCAATAGCAATAACAGCAACAATAATAATAACAACAATAACAACAACAATGCCACTTCAAACAGACAACAAGAGCAAGAGCAACAACAACAACAGCCAAAGAGGAGTCAACTGAAACAACGGCAAAGCTATGCCATGTAAGAGCAGCACAACAACAACAACAACAGCAGCAACAATAACTAAAAGAAACCCAATAACATAAAAGCTGAAGAATTTTTGCGCAAAAGGATGGAAGGCGACTACCGAACGACTCAAACAACTGAGGGGGCCAAGCACACATGTGTGCATGTGTGTGTGTGTGTAAGTAGAAAAACCCGCTTACAGCAGCAAAAACGGCGGCAGCAACGCCAAGTGACGACCTTGATAAGTTTCACACACAACACTCACACACACACACGCATTTAAACGTGAACACATACAGAGCAAAAATTGCTTACGAAAAAGGAAGGGCAGCCAAGGAGCAGCCTTTGGGGGCAATGAAAGAGGCCCGCGCACATTGTGTGTGTATGTGTATGCGTGTGTATGTGTGAGTGGGAAGCAAATAGGGTAGGCACAGTTCATGTATCACACCACAATCGATGCTCAGCACAGCGAGAGAGCGCAGCGCAGCGCATGGTGAGTTTCGCGCGCCCCAACACGCACGCACACACACAAACACACACACACACACACACACACACACACTTATACGCGCTCGCTCGCTCTCTTTGGCGCGGGCATCAACAAGTGGCTGCGGCTGCTCCTGCTCCTAACTCAATTCGCTTTTGTGTGTCTGTGCGCGGCGCGCCGCTCTTTAATCAACACAGCGCGTGGTGAGCTTTTTTAGCTCTTGTTGTCTTAATGTTGTACAATTGTACTTGTTGTACGAAAACATTGCATGATATGAGCATATTCATTTATCTATGTTATCATACTTTGCGTTTTATTATTGAATTTCTTGAGTCGCCGCTGCTGCTGACGCATAAGAATGTCAAACAAATTGAGAGCGACCGTTTGTCTGCCTCTGCTGGCGCGCGCTCTCTCAACACACTCTCTTTTCGTTTGCACGCTCTCTCGCTCTCTGCCTTTGCTGTCAGCTGTAAGTCAGCTTGAGCTTCAAATGTTATTAAATAGTATATATGTATGTATAAGCATTGATATGCTGCTATATATACTATATATGTATGTATTTAGTGGAAAATTTCTTGTAGTGTATTATCAGGAATGTAGCTAAATCAATGCAACAACTACAGCAGCAACAACAACAACAACTTTAAATGATCGTGCAACGTGCCTGAAATTATAAAATACAAAATTCAACGCGGAACCCGCCAACAGCAGAAACAACAACAACAACAAAACCGGCGCTGCACTTGCTGCCACACACACAACCGGCTCAGATCAACAGACGAACAGTCCGGACAGTCCGGACAGTTTTGGACAGTTGCAGAGACCGTGTGCAACGTCTAGTTTGAGCTTTGAACGACAGGCGAACACATGAGAGACAACAACCCATAATTAATCAGACTGCCAGGCAACATTTTTACAACAATTTACAATTTACAATGTACAGCTCCAACAGCCAACATTGCGAATTCCAAGCAGAATCCTTTACAGCAACAACAACAACAACAAAATGGAGGTGTGTGTTGTTGTGAAAGCTTTGCCAGCAAACAGTTGCAAATAGTCTATCAATTTCTTATCGGCTAAGTTGATATTGACAGCAAATCTGAATTTCATATTGGATTTTGCAGTGTGTCTTATTGGAATACACATACTATTCCTATTGTCAGATGCAATGTCAAATCTTATTGGAAATGTGTATTTATGGTATTTATTACGTATTAAAATACTAACTTAATTCACACTGATTGAAGCGCAATATTCCTATTGGAATTCAGTATTTATATTCAATTGGAATTATTTCAAATACTAGCTCAGCTCACGCGGATTGATTCAATCTAATTGGAAATTATACAAGTATTTTTTTTACTTGTTTTCTTTTTAATTCTTATATAAACTTTTTTTTTTTTTTTTGATAAAATTCGAGACTTTATATTCTAAATTATGTTATTTATGCTAATTCTTGCATGTACAACTTTTTCCACTTTTTTTATTCTCTCTTACTTTCGTTGTGTCGTCTAACTAGTTTTTGGCTTTTATCTATGAATTAAATTATTGTCTTTTTATAACATAAATTTTATAAATTTACTCTTACTCTTCGAATTAAACGCTCAGCCAAAGAATATGACGATAAGTTTTTGATTTTTTTTTTTTTTGTTAAGGTCTACGAACATACTCAAATGGGCAAATCGATGTGTGAAAACGAGTTTTCAAACATTAATTCGCATATTTTTACAAATTATATTAAGCTCATACATAAAGACAACAACAATAATAATAATAATAGTAACAACAACAACAACAACAACAAATACAAGGAACAAGCATTTATTTCGTGTACTGCGAAGAAAACTCGTTTTGCTTGTAAAACCATTTAACAATTGTGATACCATACAAAAAATCTATATAAAATACAAATATTTCTTTGAAAGACAAGATAAATTTCAAGAACTTTAAGCAATTCATGCAAATTCTATTATTGCTTAAATAACCAAGGAAATAATCATAAATTATAATCGGCGATTAAAATTGGTTGAATTAATTACAATACTTTAATCAATTAAAGTCAATTCTATTGAAAATTAATAAATTAAAGTCGTTGAAGCAACTGAAGTTAAGCTCAATTGTCTAACAAATCTGATTGGAATAAAAGTCTTGGCGAAATAATTTCTTAAGCTTTAACATCATTCTCTTCTCATATTACTAAGCGCTGACTCAGTCTATTGATAAATAGACATACATACATATACATTATACATTTATATTCCTACGTATCTTTGTAACTTTGAGAGGAGGAGCTGGAGATAGAAGAACGCAACTTTAAACGCAGTCAAAAAGCCTAATCAAGTGATTGACACTTAGCGTTTCGTGCAGTGTAAACTAGTCAAATGGAAAATTTGTATACTTTGTGCAAATGACTAAATTACAATAATAATAATAATAAAACAAAACAACAAAAAATACCCCAACAACAAACAGTGTTAAAAAGATTCCAGCAGAATGATATAATTTAACTGTTACATTATCATTGCATGTGTTTACTCTAATGTTACAGTTTGGGTTTTTTTTCACTCATCTGAGTTAAGTATTGTAATAGGAGTAATGACAAAGAGCGAGAGAGAGAACACTCACTCACACACACACACATGCAATGTATGATTGGCATTAATAAGGAGTGCACGCTGAAGTGTAGTTTTCTACAACTGTGCGACAACAACAAAGAACGCAACATTTTTCTTATTTGATCAGGCTACTTAAGGCGGCGGCGCCTCTCTCTCTCTCTCTCTCTCTCTCTCTCGCTCTGTCTTCCAAGACATGCACTCCTACATTATCATTACATAAAAGGGAGAAAGGGAGAGCGACAGAGAGAGTGCGACTTGCTGAGAGTCAAGCCAGGCGTATGGGGAAATGTCATTGATCCACCACACGTTTGGGCAGCGATTCTCGCTCTTGTCTGCTATCAGTCGCCGCTATCCGGCTGCTGCTGCCTGCTATATAATGTGTGCGAGCACAGTGGGACGAGAGAGAAAAGGAGGAATAGGTTGAAGTGTTCGTCACTTAATTGGATGAGCGCAACGCTGCGACGCTGCCCCGACTATGCTGCAATCAAAGTACATACGCACACATACACAATGATATCTATATGTATATATTAGGGAACAGAGCTTGGGCTTTTTCCAATATGCAAAACAAACCTATTAAAGTGGATAGACAAGTTTTAACCAGTGCTGATAAAGCAGTTTGCGCTGGTCAAGCACACTGTGCGAAAGAGAGCGCTGCAATGCACATAGAAAACAAGCACACTCACACTCACACACACAGCCAGGTTTAGGCTCAGCCTAAATATCCATAAAGACTCGATAAAAATAACTCAACATTGCCTGCAATCAATTTTAAAATAGACTCAACTTACAGCTGAGAAGAGGAGGAGGCGCAACACTAAAAGGAGAAGAAACTAGCCAAAGGCAGACGACAAGCCCAACCAAGGCAAAAGCAAAACCAAAGGCAAAGGCAAGGCAATTTCAACTTACCGCTGCGCTCCCGCGCCGCACAAGTTCAAGGCCAAGTGGCCACGGCGCCTCCTCTCTGTCTTTTGCTGCGTTCTCTTCTCTCCCGCTCTTCGGTTTACAAGCACTCGATGTGTGTGTGTGTGCGTGAGTGTGTATGTTTATAGTGTTGGCGTGCTTATCTCTCTTTATGTGTGTGTGTGTATGGTTATTTTTTTTTTTATGCGCAACCGTTTGCATGCGAAAGAACTTTCGTTTTCAAGTACATGAAGCGCCAGCGCTTCCTTTGCCGTGTTATTGTTGTTGTTGCTGTTGCTTTGTTATTGTTGTTGTGAGCTCTTTTCCGTTTAGTGGGACGCGCGCGTGGTGAACAAAGGGGAAATCGCACTTGTTTATAGCACGCGCAACATTTTGTTTTTGTTTTTATTATAATTTTTGTTGTAATAAAAGCTACCGAATTCAACAAATTTATACAAATTTGTATATGTTATTTGCAAGACTGCACAAACGATCCCAGAGGCAGGCTGCTTTGTAAATTAATTAACACACTCACAGCTTACACACACACACATACACCCAGGCACAGGCACACGCACACTTAGCCATATCAAGCAAGCGGGCGAGCAAGTGAGCGCGCGCGCCGAGATAAGCAAAGCAATTTATTTGCACTAAAATTTGTTGTTTTTTGCACGCTGTCGCTGCTGTATGGTGCGGGGTGCGGTGGACAGGAGAATATATATTTTTTGAGGGGGGAGAGCGGTGAGCCGAAATTCACCACACACACAATCTCACACACACTGGAATTCCGTCGAAGCAACACACTCACTCACACGCAATCCAACGACGCAAACGCACGTTTCTCGTTACGAATGTAATGGCCAAAACAATTTTTGGCATTCCTGTTCGCATGTCCCGCACACTAGAACAATTTGCAACGCAATTGGTGTTTCGAAGTTACGTTAAATTTTTTTATTTAGCCAGTTCAATTGCACGAGAATTTAGAAACAAGCAGAGACAACAGAAAACCAGACGACACCGCGATTACGAGGCGCAACAACAAATGGTGAGCGTGCGGAGAGAGCCACACACCAGAGTTGCCAGGCCGAGAGCTTTTTCTTACGCCAAAAAAAGCTTAGCGACAGTGTTGAAAAGCGTACAGCAACAGCAAATATATGAAATTAATTTATTTTATTGCTTATACAACTAAGCATTATTTTAAAATATATATATTAAAGCATAGGTAAATTGGCTTTCAAGGCATTGAACTCCTTGGGATCCAACGCCTTTAAATTGGTGCCTGAGAAAGGAGATTTGAACTCAACGTCGCGATGTTTGTTTACCAAAATCTTTTGGTCGGAATGAATCAGATTTATTTGCTGATTTATTTGGTCCTGGTCTGCAATTAGAGTATATGATAAAGTTTTATAATTATTTATGTATTTATATTTACCTTTCTTGAGCAACTCAATGGCGCTATCTCGCTTCATTTTGACCAACATGCTGCCAATTGTTATCCAAACTTTCGGCTCTTTGCTTTTTTCCATCAGTCGCAGTGCTTCACGATTTTCTTGCCGCCGTTTGTCCATTACAACTAACTCATGTTTGTTGACTAATATCTTGTCGGCCAACTCTTCAGTCTTGTTAATAATCTCAATGCTTTTATTTAAATCCGACCGCGACATGTTTCACGTACTTTTTATTTATAACATGTGCAAAAATGCGGTCGAAACGTAAACAGAACACAATAGGGTGACCAGCAAACGATAAACTAGTGTTGCCAGAGGCTAGTTATTCAAACAGCTGTTTGAAAAATCTTCGAGATGTTCACCTTAATAACAGCTGTTTTTGGTTCCGGTAAAATTCGCGCAAAACCTATATTTAAATTCTACTCTTTGAGCAAAATCGAAAACTGAAATAAATGCAGCTATATTTATTTCTTACTTATAATAGTCGGAGCTTCCATTAAGGCGTCTTTCCCATCAGAACTTTGTGCCTATTTATACTTTTTTGGTAGTTCTAACAGCTGTTTGTATGATTTTAATATGGTCATCTTAATAACAGCTGTTTATATTTTTGCTTACCCTAACAAAAATTCAAACTTACGCCATTTCCAATATAATTTATAAGGGAAATCCCCTTCATATAACTTTAAAATAAAATACCATTTTTTGTTTTAACTTTTTGTTGTTTTATTTCAAATCACACTGCAATATAATCGTTAATAATCAATCCTTAATTTTACATTTTTTGTATAAAATTTCAACCAATAAAGCTGCTTTTGTTTATGACTTTCCAGCTGCATTTAAAAAACTCCCAATAATTTTAATGCTTGTAGTGCGTGAGATGATTGATCATCTCATAGAGCCACTTGGGTTGATCGTGTGGAGCCATGTGGCCAGCATTGCGTATCAAAATCTCAACCAGATGCCCGGCATGCTTCACATAGCCCGCCACCTCGCCGTCGATTCGCCAAATTTCACGTGGTGCAGTCTTATATTTAACGGCGTCACGAAATTTGAGCTTGTTCAGATAGTTGCGGGTTAGCGGATAGGCTACAATGATGTCCAATTGCCCGCTATATATGCACACGGTGTAGGTGTTGAGGAGTTCAGCAATCCAGACAGCCACCGAGTCCATAACATCCTCCTTCAAATGCAACTCCACTTTGTTCTCTTTGTCCAAGTCATGGAATGGCTGGTTGCCTACATGAATAGCCCGTCGAGTGGCACCCGCCTGCAAAAATTTACCCAATTGGGCATCCGCCGGATCCGGATGAGTATTGAGATAATTGTAGTACCAATTATATCCTGTCAAATTGCTGAAGATCGAACCGTTGGTCAAATCGCCATTGATCAGTGAATCGAAAACTTCGAAGGCACCACTCATATCCCGCTTCTCGATCAACTGGGCGCCCTTCCTCTCCGCTTCATGGAACTGCACAAGGCCATTGTCGTCGATCAGACCCAGCTGATAGAGATAGTCGCCATATTTCAGCTGATGCAACGGATCCGACAGTCCATTGCCAATGGCCACGCCCTTCAGAGGAATGTGGACACGCGTCTCAATGGAATTCTGGACTTTGTGTATGTGATAGGCCAGGGCAGGCACATATTTGCCGGCATAGGATTCCCCGGTGACCCAGAAGCCAGATGAGGTGCCCCAATCGAAGAGTTCGTACAGCTGCATGACAGCCTCGTGCAGATTTCTGCCGACATCCTTCTCGTTGTGAGCGTAGCCCTCGTCATGATCCGTAAAACTGAAGCCCGTGCCTACAGGATTATCTATGTAGACAAGATTATGCGTCCTGCTCCACGTATAGTTGCGGAGCTGTACTTTGCCCTGGCCGTCAAGCTGTAGTGGCCCGTTCTCGGTAAAGAGGCCAAAGAGCGAGGAAGCACCGGGTCCACCTTGCAGCCAGAGCACTACAGGCGCATAATCCGGATCTGTTTCACTGGGGAAATACCAGAAGAACATGTTCGAATTGTAGCCCTTATCCACGGTTAGATAACCTGAATAGCTCTCCACATTATGGAACTGGGAGCCCGAAACACGAGCCATTTGACGCACTTGCTCTATGGGCACCTTCCCTTCCTCGATTAAGGGTGTTAAGAAAAGCGGCTGACCAGGATCCACGCCATCATTGAAGTACTTAAAGCGCGGATATGGATTGATAAAGCTTTTTCTATACGGCCGATCTGCAGCAGCAACAACAACAGCAGCAGCCACTGAGATTATTAAAAGAACGCAATGAATTGCGTTTTTCATTGTTCGTTGCTTTTTTGCTAGAATAAATCAGTTAATTAATCAGTTCAGTTGTGTTTGTTGTGCAGAGCACGCCCCCTATCTCTTACCCTTTTCTAAAGATAAGCAAACGTTGCACTTTTGCTACTGCTTTGGTTGAATAATAAAACTCGTCTGAGCCGGCAAAAAATTATAATGCGATGCAAAGCAATAAAGAATTTCAAGAGCTAAATAGTTCCGTAACTGAACTAAGCAGTGAACTGCAGCTATCGAACAGTCACAGTGTTATCGATAAGTGTTTGCTGAATGTTTGAAAATAAAAACAGCTAAATAAGAATCTAACAAAATCCGCTGCTCAGCTACTTGGCAATCAAATGGCCTGCAGGTGCGAATAATAAATAAATATTTACAATAATAATTGCTATGTATCTCAACTTAATAGTAGCTTAATAAACTACTTGACTATCAAATGAGGTCGAACTAAAAAATTTTCATTGCTGCATAGTCCAATTTATTTTCAGCTTAATTTAAATTTGACTTCGCTTTGGAACTAGTTACACCTGTTGCTTAGCTAACCAACTGAATGGTGTTATCGATAGCTGCTTGGCCAAACAGCTGTTGATTTGAAATTAAAAATACACTTTAACATTCCGGCTGATAACAAATAATGAAGACAATTGAATATAAATTACACAGATTACATGAAATGGAAATTAGCTACAGCGCACCTTAACACCTACATAAATCACAAAAGCAAATAACCATTAAGCGAATATGGGTTAAACGTCAAACACAAACGCCCTCAATTACCGCTAAATATGAGTCACGGATAAATGCGACGCGTCGCTGCTTTCGCTTTTGTTGTGGCATCGCGAAAATATTCCACATTCCACTTTGGGCAGCTAAACCATTTGGACGTGCTCCGTATCTCGCTCACGGTCTCTCTCCCACTCTCCTTTAACTATTGTAAGTATGTACCTACAAATAGCTTCATTACGCATTCTCACTAACACACACGCATATAGATAAAATGTTCGATTTCAATTTGGAATTTGCGCGTGGCGGTGCCTTCTTCACCAGCGAACTGTTCCAGCTGCTCGCAGCTGGCGGTCTAAAGGAAAACATTGTCTTCTCACCATTCTCGATACAAACCTGTCTGGCCTTAGCCTTTGCCGGCGCCCAGGGCGAGACAGCTGATGAGATCGCCAAGGGTTTGCGCTTCGTCTCCAACTTCCCGCCAGAGGTGGCCCAGACCTTCCAGTTTGTGCTGCAGAAGTACAAGGACAGCAATCTCCTGAAGGTGGCCAACAAGCTGTACGTGCAGCAGGGCAAGCAGCTGAAGGCTAGCTACGAGGAGACCATCAAGCAGGACTACAACTCCGAGGCGGAGTCCATTAACTTTGCCCTAAATGATGCAGCTGCTCAGCTAATCAACGGTTGGGTGAATGCCAAGACCGAGGGCAAGATCACCGAACTGGTTAGTGCGGATAGCTTCAATGAGAACACACGTCTGGTGCTACTCAATGCGCTGCACTTCAAGGGCAGCTGGGCCAACAAATTTGATGAAGCCAGCACCGAGGAGGACGACTTCTGGACAACCGAGCAGCAAAGCATCAAGATCCAGTATATGAATCAGAAGGCCAAATTCGGCTATGGCTACTTTGAGGAGCTCAACTGCACGGCCTTGGATATGCCCTACAAGGATTCAGATCTGTCCATGTTTGTGCTGTTGCCGCAGGAGCGCGAAGGCCTCAAGGAGCTGGCCGAGAAGCTGAAGGGCGTGAATCTAGTCGATTTGGCTGACAAACTGAATGTGGAGGAGGTTCAGGTGAAATTCCCCAAATTTAAGGCCGACTACTCCATCGAATTGGCCGACAAACTGAAGCAGGTATGTTCGATATGGTTAATACGTATATATTTGGGATATATGTTTAAGTATGATCGAAAGATAAAGTCTCTATATAATTCAATAAAATTAGAATATATTCTTGGGGTTTAACACAGGTATAAGTCGACTATACTGTGGATTAGGTATAGTTCATATAGATATATATATTTTAAAGTTATTTTTATTAAATTTGTTCTAGATTCTCCATTTACACTAGCCCAATCTATATCAATATGTACTTCCCATTCGTTAACACGTCAGCAGACTTTTTTTATTGTCTTTCGACTTTAGTTTCAAACTTTATTGATCAGTGTCTTATCTTGAGAATTATCAATAGGAATTTAAAGTACTTTCATTTCGGTAGCTGCTTATCAGGCTTCTAGATAAAGTTAGGGTATTTAGTATTGCTTTCACGACAAAATGACAAATTTGTGGTGCCTGCTCAAGATCGAGATATCACTCGTGCATTAAGTTACTCAACTCGAACTGCACTCGAATATTTTGCGCATATCTAATCTCCGGCATGAGCTCATCATGAATAACGTATTTAATCATTTGTTTATTTTTGTATTATTGTAACATATCAACGGATTCGTTATCTTGATGGCATTCTTTGCAGCTGGGCATCACGAAAATGTTCGATGATGGCGCCGAGTTCAATAATTTGCTGGAATCCCCTGAAGGTATCTATGTCTCGAAGGTCTTGCACAAGGCGACGATTGAGGTGAACGAGGAGGGCACCGAGGCGGCTGCTGCCACTGGCATGATAATGATGACGCGCATGATGCTAATGCCGCTGCAGTTCCAGGCGGATCGTCCCTTCCTCTATGTCATCTGGAACAAGAAGAATATTGTTTTTGCTGGCGCTTTTGTCACTGCACCAAGTGCTTAAATAAAAAAACAAAAATAAAATAAAATAAAAAAACTCATTAATTTATTTGATATTTTGATATTGATTTGTAATTATAAAAAATAAAAAAAAAACAATGGCACATTCAATTAAAGTATTTTCATGTAATTTACTATGTTTTCAAGTTCAAAAATAATTTTGAATTATAAATTTAGGATACTCTCCAATATTTTATTATAAATAGCTTTCAATCAGTCGATTTTGTATTGTTTATTATTAATTTTTATTATAAATTCATCATTAAATTTCATTTGTTGTAAAATTCATCATTCAATTTCCTACTGGGTCTCTTGCAATACGCAGTTTTGCGTTAAGCTCTGCGCGCAGCCAACTTCGCGCTGTCCAGCCAATTGCTGTCGGTTCATTGAGCCAGTTCCGCGCTGAACTACGCAGCCCGTTTATTTGGTGCAGAAAGAAAACAACTTATATGTGTGTAAATACATACATATATATGTATTTATATATAAGCAATGCGGGCTGAACAATTAACAGTCATGTGGCAATAGACAACATTAGCGTTCGCAACAATTTTAAGCAATGTCACTGCGTGCATTAAGGAAACGGGACAACCAATACAATCAAAGTGCTGCCAGAGCAACGCTCTATAAGAAAGCAAACAGCAACGGGAACAACAACAACAACAACGGCAACAGCAACAACAACAACAATAGCGATAGAGCTAAAAAGTTAACGTCAGCTGGAAGCCTGTTGCGCCAACGTCAGCTGCTGGGACGTTCCACACATTCCAATCCGGATCTAACGGCATTTCAAAGGACCTGCACGAATCACCTGTTGCGTCGCAAATCGGAAAGCGATGCAAATCGGGCCATTTCCACTGGCCAATCCACAAAACCGTTAACGGTTGCCAACGCCAAGTCCGAGATTTGCCTGCAACGCATCAGTTCGCACAGCTACGAGACGACAAGCCCCACAATGCTCGGTGGAGCGCGTTCGCATCGCGATCTGTCCGTGGTCCAATTGGATGCGGATCGTGCACCGCGTCGCATGAGCGAGTGCAGCAGCATGGGCTACAGCCAGGCGAGCGGCAGCTATTCGCGACGCACTAGCTCCATGTTCGCCAGCCAAATGATGTTGTCCTCGAGCGCTGCCGCTCCGGTCGATCCCAATGCTATACTGCGTGTGCCCATCATTGGCTACGAGGTGATGGAGGAGCGGGCACGCTTCACCGTCTACAAGCTGCGCGTCGAGAATCCCGACACGAATGACTTTTGGCTGGTGATGCGACGCTACACGGACTTTGTGCGTCTCAATGGCAAGCTGAAGCAGGCCTTTCCACACATCAGTCTGCTGCTGCCGCGCAAGAAACTCTTCGGGGACAATTTCAATGCCGTCTTTCTGGACAATCGGGTGCAAGGCCTGCAGATGTTTGTCAACTCCATCATGGCCAAGGATCAGCTGCGCAAATGCAAACTGGTGCGCGAATTCTTTTGCCTCGACGAACCGCCCACCTACTCCGAGTCCATGGAGGAGTGTCGAGTGAGTCAGCAATATATGAAATATCAATTATTTAGATTTATATATATTGTCTCTCTGTTCCCGCAGGCAATCTTCGAGGCCCAGGAGGAGACCATTGCGCACCTGAAGCTGCAAATACAAAACAAAAAT
The DNA here is from genome assembly GCA_030914385.1 of Drosophila antonietae. Lineage (NCBI taxonomy): Eukaryota > Metazoa > Arthropoda > Insecta > Diptera > Drosophilidae > Drosophila > Drosophila antonietae. The sequence continues at coordinate 694,117 of JAUESO010000011.1, forward strand.
GATCTCATACTCGGTCTGCAGCAGAAGCTGCGCGAGGAAATGATCGAGAAGGAGCAGCTCAGAGAGCAACTGAAGTAGTCAAGATTATCAATATGTATATCCATATATCAATTACTATATATATTCCCATTTACAGAAATCTCAATCTGAACTGTTCGCATTGTTCGTCGGCAAATGAGAGTTTGGCGCGAAAATAGAGCTAGAAAACCATTCGAACAAGGACATGTGGTTGGAACAATGTCCTTGACGTGTGTGTGTGTGTGTGTGCGTGCGTGTTTACAATATTATGCTGAGCATAACTCTAGACACTCGCACACGTCCACAAATTATATCTCCCCAAGTGCATATCAAGCAATAAGCAATGCTCACTATATAGAGAACTAAATATATAGTATATATAAAGTGCTTTAGTATAATATACTGGACAACAAGGAGTGAACTGATATGATTCGAATGGATTGCTGAAAGCAGCAGAAATTACAATTTGAAATTGGATTTTAATTTTGGACACACGGAATTAATTTATATGAAAACTGCAAACTTCTGATGCAACTTTTTTGAGCACACTTCTTCTTTAAGACTTTTAACTAATTAATGCCGTTGGACTTTATACGATATTATGTGCTAAGCTTAGGGTGCAAGCTGATATTTAAACATAAGATATTTCAATCAAGATATTTAATGTTCCATAATTTTTAAAACAATGTCAGTCAAAACGAGGATCATTTCCATTATATTTCTTTAGTTTTGTAATCTTTAAAAACAAAAATTATATTTGACTTACAATATTTCCAGCCAAAAAGAGGTTTCAGAATTATATTTCTTCAGTTTTAAAATTAAATAACAATATCAATTTAAAAATCTTAATATATGATGACATTTAAACAAACTATTTTTACATGTTTTGAATAAACAGCTCAAAAACCTTACGCCACAAAGAGGTTTCAGAGTTATATGTATTTAATTGCAAAATCTATAAGCAAAATTTTGACATTTTAACAAGAAAAGTCAAGAAGATATTTCAAAATGGAATTTTTATTCACTATTCACAAAATCATAAAAAAATGTTTTCTCAAAATTTTGCTGATGCTGATAGTTCCATATTTATTCAAAGCACGTAATTTAAAGAGTTTTCAGAATTATATTTTTTCAGTTGAAAAATTCATAAACAAAATCCTTTTAAATCTCATATCTTTTCGCCTTAAGAACGTATACAAAAGTTCAATTTTGTAAGAGTGTATAAAGTCGAACAGAAAAAACGAAAAGAAATACAAATCATTTTTTTAAAGCTGTATACATATACAACATATAAAACTTTATACAAATATGTGTATATTTATAAATATATTTATTTAAATTTATGCGGGTTTTCAACCGCTGTAGATTAAAACTTAGTATTAGCACAATATAAATTACAATAATAAAAATATTTTCAAATCGTTTTAAAACTATATGTATATACTATATATAAACTGCTTAGAGGCTCGTCATGGCTGGCGGTCGTGCGTAGGCTTTCGGAATGAAGCCATATTTGCGCGTCTTGGGCGCATAGGCCCAGAGCCAGCCGTCGACGGTTTGATTGTTCAGATCCGCATAGATCCAGTCGCCGCGACGCACGGACAAGTCGTCGGGCGCCTGTGCCTTGTAATCATACAGCATGACCAGCTCTGTGCCATGATAGCGCAGATCATCGGTGCCAATGCCCAGCTGTTGTTGTTGCTGTTGCACCTGCTGCTGCTGCTGCTGCTGTTGCACCTGTTGCTGTTGTGCCTGCTGGCCCTGCTGTTGAAGCATGCTCTCCATGGCATTCAGACTGCCACCAGTTAGATTCGCATGATGCTGCATATTGCTCTCGTTGAGCGGAGCCGTTGTCCCGCCCGCTGCCGCCTTCTGCTGCTGCAGCACACGTACACTGTCCGCGGGATAGATAAAGTTGGCTGGCACAAAGCCCTCCTGGCCATCGCTGCGCATGATCCAGAACCAGTCGGGATCCTCACGATTCAGCACCGTCACAAACTCCCCACGCTCCACAGACAAATCGTTCTCATCGCGCGCTATAAACGTGTAGAGCACAATGCAGCGACCCGAAGGCTCCTTGATGAATGGCGTGCACTCGGGCATCGTCACATGCAGATTGCTGTCCACATTGTTGGCTGTGGCATTGGTCGCCTCATCGCACAGCACGTCCAGCTTGTTGTCCACACTCAGCAGAGGTTGATTCTCGTCGTGCGGCTGCTCGGGACATTGATCGCGTGGCAGCTTCTTTTTGATGGCCAGCTCGGCGAGCTGTGTGTTATATGGAGCGCAGTAGGAGAACGGTATGAAGCCCTCTTGGCGCGAGTCTTGTCCTATAACATAAACCCAATCGTTCTCGCGATACAATATATTCACAAGCTGTCCACGCTTCACCTCCAGCTCATCGTCCACGCAGGGCGTAAAGTCGTGCAGCACAACCATCTTGGAATCGGGACTGCCAAGGGTCAAGGCGAAAATAGAATTAAATATAAATATTTAATATATACACAGTAAAGTGTTTACCTTAGTCCATGCTCCTTTTCAATGCCCACACGCACCAGCGTCTCTATACTCGACGAGCCTGTAATGCGTCCCATGCCAACGGGCGCCAAATCACGTTCGATGTTTGCATTTGTGGCTAATGGGTGGAAAACGAGTTTGTTGTTTAAGTCTTTTATATATACGTATGTAGGTAAATTAATTCTCTTTTGTTACGCTGGCTGCGCATGCGTACCTTTCTTTTTGTCGCGCCGCATGCGCACCGGGCACAGAAATGCCATAATTAATTAAAATTTTAAGTCAGCTATTCAAAATTTACTAATTTAATAATTGTGCTGCACTACGTTTGTTTATGAGCAAACTGCATTGCACTTGTACTCGATTGTCTCGAGTGCCTATCGAACTGATTTATCGAACCTGTTTGCATGAGAGTATCAATATTGCCCAACCGCCACAAATAAAAGTGTGCGCTCAAATTGATCATTTCGGAATTGTAAATTTTTGTTGTTGCTTATTTTAGTTCATGTGTTAATTAAAGTGTTTATTGTATGTAATGCAAAATAAATGTTTAATCTAGTTGTGCTATGATGCGTGTAAGTTAACATTTGCATAGTGTTTATTGAAAAGAATAAACCTTAAACGTTGCAACACCTTGAGGCAGGTTCAATGCACTTGTCCGTTACTCAAAGAAGCGGAGCAGTAATTAATTGTTATAATTAAGTTATGTGTTTTCAGTTTGCTTATTATGTAATAAGATTTGTAATTTAGATTCGACTTCTATTCTGCTCTGCCACATGATTTGCAGTTCCGTTAGCTAGAATTAATATATGTAATTATTTATGCCAGTCATGTTGTAGCCTTTTGCTTTTCAAGATTATTATGGCATGCGTCATCCATTATCCTTGCAGACTGCATCCTGGCAAACGATGGCAATGCTCTCTTTTAGTGCCAAGGATAACGGCGTTTGCATTTTCGATTATTTTTGCCAAACGCTGTGTGTGTGCGTGTGTGTCTGTGTGTGAGGGCAAGCGAAAGTACACTCGACTAACAAACTGACCTACACAGCAATCCCTGCCTGAACCCAGGCCCCGGCTCTTCTCACGTACACTCAAGTTCGTTTTCATTGCCAAAAAAATATGTGTTGAAGGAAACTGCGCATTACAATTGCTGTGCATTATCCGTGCTATAACCACCCCTTTCTCTCTCTCTCTCCCTCTCTCTCTCTCTCACTCTTTTACCCTCTCTTTGGCATCGAAGTGTGCTCTTTGTCTCGTTCTCGTCTCGTTGTTGAATTTTGCTTACTACGCAGTTGATTTTACATCCCACATATTCCAGCTCAGTGGCCAAATGTCAATCCCCCAATCCAACCCAACTGCTCGCCCATAAACCATTTCATTTCATCCCAGCCCATTCCATGGCCTATCCCAAGCATTTAGCTAAGAGAGCTCTTCTCCAAGCAATCAATAGACTGGCGTCTGCGCACAAGGCCACACGTGAAACCATTCACTAAAACAGCGCAACAAAAAGCTCAACATGATGAACGTGATAAAGATGTTGTTGAGGATGCTGATGATGAGCAGGCTGATAATGAGCATACCTTATGTGGCAGTTGTGGCTGTTGTGACTGTTGTTTATCCCTGCTCAAATATAAACGTTGCCTGGACCTGTCTGAGTAGCTTACTCCATGTCCTGGCTAACTGGGTCAGCTATATTTGGCAATCACGCAGGTTACCTAACTGAAATCCTAGCTGAACCTAAATCTGCTAATCAAATTTCACTCAAATGTTGCTAGGAAACTGTCAGGCGAGTTGTCACGAATTGTCAGGAATTGTGAAATTACAGCATACTCACACATGCACACATATGTACATATATATACACTCTCACACACACCTAACACAATTTCATCAGAGTTCGCAACATACCCTCCCAGGCTGGGCTGGCTTCGCTTGAAATGGTCTCGTAAATCGATTTCGTTTCAGCTTTCAGTTTCAGTTTCATGAATGGCATTTCAATTTCTCCCCCCAACACACACACATGCACACACAATGTTAAAAAGTTATTCAAATTGCTGAAAATTTGATAGACGTGCTGCGAAATTGGTGTTTGGGCTTTACGAATATGATGAAATTTATATAGCCTAGTTTAAAGTATCGAAGAACTAAAGTTTAGTGCATCATAAAGGCATAAATTATCATATTTCTTATATTATGTTTATACTCTATTTTATGAATTATAGTTTATGATTTTTATTAGAGTAAATGCATAAAGATTATATTAAAAGTTTTACAAACTGAGTTTAGCAACTAGGCTTCGACTAGGATATGTGTAGGTATTCCTAGTCGAAGCCCAGCTAATATAGGAAGGTTTATATATAAATATACATATGTATATCATCGACTTTTACTTTGATTGATTTACTTTAGTTCATTTAGCATACAATTTTTTACATTAATTATATAGAAATGCTTGGAATCATCTATATCATATATTCACATATGACTTTATATAATTTGATCATTTAATTGCTTTTCCCTGCTCGTAATGCATTTCCGAATTAACCGCACGATTTATTGGCCCAATGCAATTTTCGGTTGGTTTTTGCATTTGCGCAACAAGCGAAAATTTTTACGAGCATTTCTAAAAATGCAATAGCCATAAACAAAAAGAAAAAAAATTATATATATATATATGAAAACAAACAAAAATAACGGCAAAAATCGAGAAATACGAAACTGCAAGAAAAATGGCGAAATAAATAATGTAAAAATGTTGGAAAAATGCCAAGAAAATGAACGGATTTCAAATATCTATAAATGTTTTTATATATATGCAACAGATGCGTCAAATGTGGATATACACAATATATACATATATATAGATACTGATTATCAAGTTAGAGGTCTAGCTGATGATTGCATAAGCCAGCATCAGCCTCTGCTAAGTGAGCTTTTCATGCATGCACAGGCTCATAAAGCGTTCAAGCGAGAGAGAGAGAGAGAGAGAGGAGAGAGAGTGTGTGTGGGCAGACAAAAGTGGAAGGGGCCAGGGGGCGGTGGGATAGAAGCGTGTTTGTCGCCTACGCTCATAAAATGTATTCAAGGACACGTTCAGGCAATTGTGCGCCCATTCAAATGTGCTGCCAGCCAGAGCAATTGACACGGGGCGTATGCGCGATATTTAATTAACCACTTAACACGATTTGTGATTGCAATTGCTGGCGTAGGCATATCCTGGGAGTGGGTGGAGGGGCAGGGTGGAGTGTGAGGACGGTAGGTTCCTTTGTTTGGGAGTTTTATGAGCTATTGTTGGAGTTATGATGGCGCTAATGCGTGAGCTGAAGCTTCAGCTGTTGCTTCTGATTCTAATTGAACATAACTTTCAACTGTTGCTCTTGTCTGTTGCCTCTTCAGGGTATTTATTTTCCCTGATTCTTCTTTGGCTTCTCATATTTTGCTAGGTTTGATTCAGTTCTTACTTTCTCTTTAGCGTTTGTTTCAGTTCCATTTTCTTTATCTGCTTTAGCTCATTATAGCAATTACTTCGGTTTCAGTTTCATCATAAGCTTGAACTTTAGATTTTGCCTTAGTTCCTGCTGCAGTTCTATTCTGATCTTTGTCGTTGTCGCTGCTGTTCCCTGATTCAACTGTTGCTGTTGCATTAGTTAGAATTGCAGCTCTCTCTTCTGCTTTTTCTATTATTTCAGCTTCTACTGCTGCTGTAGCATCAGCTATTTTGCCTCCTGCTCTTGCTGTCCAGAGCATTGCGACTGCTGTTTAAGCTTCTGCTGCTGCTTTTACCACAGATCAGGCTAACCTCCCCACAGCTCCTGCTACAGCTGCTACAGCGCCTGCCACACCTCTTCCCTCAACTTCAGTTGTAGCTCATTCTACTCGTATTACAGCTTCTGCTACCAGTCCAGCTACAGCTCCTGCTGCAGCTCCTGCTACAGCTTGTACTTCTGATACAGCTTCTTCTCTTGCTACAGATCTTCCAACAGCTCTTCATATAGCTTATTCTATAGCAGCTCTTACTTGTATTACAGTTTCGGCCAAGCTCCTGCTATAGTTTTTGCGACTTTTCCTGCATTTTCAGCATTATCTTATCTTCTCTCTTCTAGCTCTATTTTTGCTCATGTTTCAGACTCTGATTCTACTTTAGCCTCTGGTCACCTATATCTACTGCTACACCTTTAACTATGGCAAATGCTGCTCCTGCTGCTTCTACTTTATCTCCAGCTTCTGCTCCTCTTTCCCTCGCTTAAGAATCAGCTTATGCTCCAGCTGCAACTCCACTCAACTATCAGCTTATTTTCCTATCTCAGCTGTTGCTCGTAGTTTGGCTACTGCTGTTGGCCTTGTAATTGCCCTTCTTCTGAGTTGCGCCTGATTCAGATACTCCCTTACCTCCCCCTCAGCACTCTCTTTAGGACAACTACTGCAACTCCTGCTGCTACTCCAATTTCTGCTCCAGCTGGTGCATCTATTCATGTGCCAAGTGCAACTCTTGTTTCATTCCTGCTCCCGTATTAGCTGCTGCTCCTGCTGCTCCCCCCGCTGCCCCTGCTACCCCTGCTCCTACAACTGAATTTCATTCACTTTGCCCATAATATGACGCTCCATTGCATTTCACACACACGCCTCTCTCTCTCTCTCTCTCTCGCTCTCTCGCTCTGTTAGGGGGCCTGCCACCTACCTCCTCCTGCTGCTCAGTCTACCTCTTACTCTCTGTCCACTGTCTCTTTCTCCTAATAACGTCGCACGTCGCACGCCAGCTGTGGCACGTGCGCCACTGTAGGAGCTGCGTTAGGGCCTCTCCGTGTTGTTCGTTGCTCTGGCGCTCGATGCTCAGTTGATGTTGGTTCCTCGTGCCGAGTGGTTCGCATTGTGGCAAATAATTTTGCAGTGGACGCGTTTGAGACAGAGCAGTGGGAAAATCAACTTTTCAAGAAATTAGGTAAAAATCGGACTCTCGTCCAATGAGCAATGGCCAAAAGTTGCTATTTGATTGTTTATTTATGTTATTCTTTATTTTTAAATTTCCTTTTTCTTATGTTTACGTAAAATTATTGCACAGGTGTGTGTGTTTCTGCTACGCTTGGCGCCACTTCCGCTCACACACTTTCTATATAAATATATAATTTAATTTGTTTTACAATCGTTTATTATTCATGTTTTTTTCGTTTTTGTTGTTTTTTTTGCTTTTGTTTTTCACTTAGGTCGAGCGTCATTAAAATCTTGCCAGCCAAACAAATTATTTTCGGCCTGTCTGCGGCAGAGTCAAAGACTCTTGTTTTATGAGCATATTTCAAGTCGAAATATATATGTATACACATATATTTTGCCTGCTATAGATATTCATCTTTATTTTGTTTTGATCGTAAACAAGTTTTTTTTTTTCTTTCTTTAGTTTTATTTATTTGTAGAACGCTACGCCTTGTTGACACGCGAATAGTCAATTTAAGCGAATTTTAAGGAACATCTGCTGGTAACATTCCAATTAGTCTTGTAATAAATACTCTATATAACTTGTTCATAGAGAGCATATTGTTACAGCCTGTTTGCTCAAAGGGTATTTTGTATATCTAAATATTTTATTTAGAATTTGTTATAAAGTGTAGATAAAATTTTTAATTTTTTTTTAGTTTTACTTATCAAATTAAAATAAATTTTTGATACTAATAAATTTTGTTAAAATTTTTATACACATTTATATATGTTTAGCTGATTAGAGACTTTATTTTTTGAATACAGGGTGTTTGTAGGCTTCCAAATTAATATTTTTGTGCAGCTAAAAACTATTTTAATAATTGGTTAATTATATACAAATTTGCTAAATGGCTAAATATACAATTCTCGGTTATAACATATAATTTATTTATTTATTTTTACTTATCATAATAGATTTTTATATATATTAAAAAAATTAGCATATTTTTATAGCTCCAAATAAATTTATTTAATAATAAAACATAGTAAAATTTGTGTCTAGAACATTGCTGTAGATTATGTTGACTAAATTGTTATCAAAATGTTATTTCTAAATTATTAATACAGTAGAATAGATTTCAAATATTATACAGGGTATCTCAAGAATCTTATGTACGAGCGTCGTCAAACTTACAGCCAAAAAATTGTTGCCAAATTTTGAAAATCTATTGTCAAGGTTAATGCCTAATGAGATCATTAACATAACTTACATATGCATATGCAAACTTACATACATACATACACACATACATACACATGTATATGTGTAGTTTCACTCGAGTTCTTTCGATTTTCACACGTGAAAATTGGCATGACATCTGCCAGATTTCTAAGTCGCAATTTCTGCATTTCACAGTTTTTGCAATTTCTTGCATAATGTAAGATTCTTTATCAATTGAATGCGAACTTTTGTAAAAACAAAAAGAAAACAATATTTTCATATACACAATATAGTTTATATAGTATTCTCTGGAAGCAATTGGGTATTCAATTGGTTAACTTGTTTACATATACAAATCACAGATGTGCAATTTGATTTTCTATTGGGCTTATTGGAGGGCGTCGGTTGATCAATTTTCAAGCTCATTTTCCATTTGTCTATGTGTGCATATATATGTATGTATGTGTGTGTGTATGCTTGTTTGTTCGTTTATGTCGCTGTAGAATTCTAGAACATTCTGGCTGTGTGCATTATTGAATAAGAACTTGACATACGAAATCAGCTGCAGTCCTGCAATTGGAATCTTATTGGACTTGACTTTAATTGGGGCTATAACATTTTGTTCTCAACTCTCTATGCTTATTTTTAGGCATAATAATTAATATTTAAATGCTTACTCATATTTGTTATCATAATCATAGCTCATACTCTCTCGTTCTCCCTCTCTCTCTCTCTCATCATTGTACACCCTTTCTTATACTCATACAACTTACTCATAATGCAACTTGCTCTCTCTCTCTCTTGCAGCTATGGATATGAACAAGCGAATTGTCAACATGGATTCAATTAACACAAATAAACGCATGAAAAAGCATAATCAGTAAAAAAAAAAAAAAAACAACAAAAAGCGCATAAATATACATATTAATAAAGCGACAGCCCAAAAGTAAAAGCACAGTCAAACTCTTTGACTCTTCGGCCCGATTGTCAACTGTAAAAACGAAAGAGAGCAACGAAAAAAGAGAGCGCGCGAGCGCACTTTGCTTTTGTTTACACGCCCATTTGTGCGTTGATGTAGTGATTGCAACCAGAAGTGAACAATAAAAGCAAATATTTATCCAAACTAAGCAATAAATCAATTGAGCAATTAATTAAACAAATTTCAACAGAAGCGGTTGATTATTATTGAAGCGGCATTACAGCGGCCGGACGAAATTCCAACAAAGAGTTTGCGCATTTATAAAGAGAGACAAAAGCGAACGAGAGAGGGAGAGAGAGCACAATTGCTATTGCACTGAGAGGGCGCATACTGGCTGGTCGAAAATACACGCACGAAGACCCACACGAACACAAACACACATACACAAATATACGTCAACAAATTTCGTCGAGTGCTCCAAAGTCTCGTGCTTGACTCTGTTGGCGCTGTGCCGCTGCCTTCCAGATAGAAATTGAGTCTCTCGCGTGACACAACGTGCGTCCAAACGAGCGGAAAGTTTTCTTTTAGTGTGTGCGTCTGTGTTAAAGTTTGCTCTGTTTTTCTTTCTTTGCTTTACGTTGCTCATTCGCTTGAGTAGCATTAGCAGCAGGCGCAGGCAGAGCAGTATTTGAGTACTTGCCGCCTCCCACCAACGGAACGGCAGTCGGTCATTGAAAGCCCAAAAATTGTGTTGCCTGTGTGGAAATCGGCATTGCTAACGTGGTAAAGCGGTTAACCATCAAAGTCACCAAAGCAAATAAACAAAGATTTTAAAAATAAACGTGCGCAATAATTCAACAACAGGCAAAGTTTTAAGTGCGAGTGTAAAATATCGATTTTTGTGAACAGCAAACGCGCGTCGATGACCTCGACGGTGACAGCAACGGCTACAACGGTATAAAAGCAAAAGCTGTGCGAGCGTAAGAGAGACAGAAAGAGAGAGAGAGAAGCTAACAAGCTAACGCTTTTGCCCAAATCCAATTGAGCCACGTTTTACATAATTGCCCAAGCGCATAAAGCAACAAACGCAACAACAGCAACAACAATAACAAAGGCAACAACGACAAACGCAACCGCAACCAAAGCCAAACTAGCAAAAGCACAAATTATAACGGCGTCCGCAAACCGAGTGCAAGTAGAAAAACTTTTTGTTGCTGGACGAAGAAGGCGAAAAAGTAGCACAACACTTCCAGAGAGCGGCCCAAGCAGCTGCTGCAGTCGAAAATCACAGCGACACATGCTTAGATATCGGCTCGTCTCAACACACTTCCTAAAGCAGCCGTAGTCAGCCCACAGGCAAAGACACACACACATACACACATACTCAGAAACGCGCGCTAGTGGAATAGTGGAAGAGGGAGAGCAATAGCGAACGAGTGTGAGTGCGAGCGGGCGACCGAACGTACGAGCAACAACTGCAGCAACCACAACCGCAAGAGAGCAGTAGGAAGAGAGCAAGACAGAGAGAGTGACAGACTGAGCGCAAAGTAACTGGAAAGGCCGATCGCAGGATACGAATACAAGGCGACGTTGCGGCAATACAAAAAGGCTGTCAGGTGTGCCGGCTGAGCTCATTCACGTGCCGAACGTTGCAGTGCGAGGAGCCTGTTCACGGGATTAAGTGAAAAGCGATCAAATCCGAGTGCTTAATCGATATAAATTAAAATAAACGCTCAAACACCCAACGCTTGAACCGCAACAGTTGCAACAGCTTGCAGCAGAGGCGGCCTAATTAATTTGCATCCGAACGGGCCCTATAATTCAGTCACAACGTATTCGCTAGGAGTTCTACGCCTACTCGGTTTGAGCTGTTTTAATTTAGATAGCGAAAATGTGCAGAGATCGCGATATGAGTTTGTCATAGATCAGCGCAATCGTCAGTATAAGGTTAAGAAAAAAATCAAGCTGATGCCGTACTGAAAGCCCCCGATGCCTGCATAACAGATAGAGACAGACAGTGAGAGAGAGAGCGTGAAAGCGACAAAGCGAGGGAGAGAGAGAGCGTGATAGCTAAAGAGCAAGCCTTGGACCAAGCAACAACAACAGCAACAATAACAACAACCAGGAGTTCTACTCAAGATCAACAAAGCTAAAATACCAAAGTTAACAATTTAAGTCTACAACATCAGCCCATCAATCAATCAAGCAGTCAAGCAATAATAGCAAGGATCATCGATACGCACATGTATGTGCCAGCGTGTGTGTGTGCTCGCCGGGATGTGAAAGCCTGAAATGTGACTATTTTTTGCAACAACTAATTTGACTAATTGCCTCCGGCCATCCAACAAAGAAGAACAAAGGCCCAAGTGGAGATTTATTTTGTTGTTTCTTTGTAACGCTACTCGGTGTGCGCGAGCTTTCAATATATAGTTATTCTTATTCTTATTCTCATTATAATTATTCTTATTATTATTGTTATTATCATTATATTATTATCCTTACTGTTATTATTCGTGCTTTGTGTTAAACAACAACGTCGTGCAACTGGCGAAAGTACGTGGAAAAATCAGCAAAATTGAAGACTTTGCGAGGAATCTTTGGAAGTCCGTTAAGGCTTGCATTGTAAGTATAATTGAATCAAAATCAATTATTAATAGTAAATAATAAATAGGTATTTGACTGTCAATAGACATTAGGCTATTGGCTTAACGCTGTGCTGCCTTTTGGTAATTTTCCACACATTTTTCCACCCTTGTCAGTGGCATTTTCCGAAAATTTCGTTTGCTAGCGCACGCACGTAGGCCATCAAGAAAAACTACACTGAAACAAAAATTGAGCAGCTATTTAGCTGTTAGTTTGCTGAATCAGAAGTTCTGATCTCTAAGTTCAGAAGTTCTGATCTCTAATCAATGATCTTTATACATAGTCATGTTTTATGATTAGTTCATTTTAATGTGTTTCTTATTGTTGATAACAATTGAAATGATAATGCAAAATTAAATTAAAATATTTTGGTATTTCGAAACGCTTTATAGATTATTTTACTTTAACTTGGCACGAGCCGTTTCTTTTCAAGCAAATGAAACTCTTTATCAGATTTATCAAGGATTTTATTACTTTATTTATCCATACATACATTTATAAAGTGTGGAGCACAAAGAAATTCTTGTGATTATTCATAGTATTTATTATTAGTATTATATACTGTTGAAGTTGACTGTACTTTGTTCAGCTGTGGCTGTATACATAGTGTGCTATATATTTATATAATGGGATATCACTTTATATGACCTTTCCGAAGTTCAATTTCTTTATTTTAGCCAAGTTAAAATCTTTATTCCCAGTTTTGTGTAAATTAAAAAAATCATCATTTAAATTTGGTGGTTTGTTTTCTAATTTCAATTCTTCTTCACTTTTCCTTGCTCTGTGAAAATTCGCATAAAATTTAAATAACTTTTTTAATTACTTTTGATCTTTCTGTTTCTTTTTAATGATTCATCAGTCAATGAAATTAACTTACAATTTCATTGCAATTAGTTGTAGTACATTTTTGTTTAGCTCTCTCAGTTTTCTATCTATCTGTGTTTTCTCAGATCTCACACAGCAATAATATAAAACTCTTGAAATTCGATGTCTTTACTAAAATTCAAAGATCTTTCTGGGGCTCTCTCTCTATCTCTCTCTCTCTCTCTCTCTCTCTCTCTCTCTCTCTCTCTCTCTCTCTCTCTCTCTCTCTGTTTGGCTGGCCCGGCTGTTAACTTAATTTATTGCCTTGACGCCCGTCTGTCACAATTATTGATAATCCATTTCACACATTTGTTCAGTTTGTTGCTAATCGTGTTGAATTTCATTTTTGATATGTTGTTATAAAGAAATTCACACCTTTTGCATTTGTAAGTCGAGCGTTGCCAGGCACAAAATAGAACTTCATGGAACCGATTACTGGCAGTTGTTGATAAACACAGTTGCCTGGACTTTGTTAGCTACTTCAATCTGAAACTTTCTATCTCTCTTTCTCACACTCTTTCGTTTCTGCACTATTTATTACAATCATGAATGATATCCAATTTGTCCAGAAAACAAACATTTAGTGTAATAGATAGTGTTGTTTGTCTATGACAAAGCGATTTTCATATCTTTCGTATCGCGTAAGCGCTACCAACAGAATTTTTTCCATAACATTGCTATTAAATCGATTAATTTGCTATTGTTATTTCTATGTATATATTGTTTTTTGTTTACGGCACCAATGTTAAGAATCTGCCTTAGCTAGAGTCTACTGTACTAGCAGCAGAAGTGAGCATTCAATTTAACATATATACACTCGTATGCCGATATATAGTTAACGAATGTCTCTTTCTCTCTCTCTCTCTGTTTCACTTCAACATATATCTTGCTTGACGTCTACTTCATTGAGCTATAAATTTTCCATTTGGGTAATGCGACTGTCCCAATATTTGCTTGTTGGCTCTACCTGTTCTCACTCTTGTTTTTGTCAACGCGCGAGTTTTACAAACTGTTGCGTGCTTTTAGGCACCGCACCCCCTCCATCTATGAATACTTACCTGTTCTTCACTTCGCTTCACATAATTGATATACGTGCTAATAATCTGCACGTCACAGTTGTCGCTGTCATGCAATCCCCATTATTTGTGGCTGTTGACCCAACAAATTATTAGACAAGTCAATAAGACGTTTGTCAATTATTAAAATATGGAAAGAAATATGGAAGATGAGCCGAGGTCCAATAGGGCTTACCTTGGGTAATTAAATGAATATAATCTAAATATGCATAGTATTTATTTATATTTATTATATATAAAGTGAAGGTTTTTATATAGACATCTGTTTGCATTTTCTTTTAATTAAAGTTTTATGACTTAGTTGTGTTAATGAGAATCGCATACAAAGGCTTTGTTCGCATAGGTTTTTATTGAACTCTACTTGACAGATGGAACTAATTCTTTTATAATAATTTTTTTTTTGAATACAGATATAGATACACTAACTTATATATATTTCTATTCATACATTTATCGATTGACATCAAGTTCAAGCAACTTCTAAAGTGCCCCAATTGCTTATATCGTCTGCTGTTTTTTAGCCTTTGCATTCGCACGGTTATTGTGCTTCAATTAACAATTCATAACAATCAAGCCACGAGCAAAATGTGTAAATTTATCTATAATTAGATACTACACAAAGTTCACACCGTGTAGATATATATATATATTTTTTATGTACATTTATTTCTGAACCGATTTGAAGAGTACACAAAAAAAAAGGAATTTAAAGGTATTTTTAGCATTGTGTTGTGAAGAAATTTGAAATTTTCTATAAAATACGCAAACAGAGGCAATTAAAAACAACTGCCAAAATGATGAGTGAAATACCCTGGAAATTTGCTGTTGTAAGGGGTATATATGAGGGATAGAAGCTGTCTATTTGATATGAAATATATTGAGTTGATGTAGTAGCTGAGGTCTGTGGATTCGACTTCTATTAGTTCACAAATGCTAAGGAGATATTCTTTCTGAGTAATCTTTCTCTCTCGCTTTTCTATAGGGTATCTGTTAGTATGCTATCCGTATCTCTTAAGAATTCCTATTTCTATTCATAAACATTGTAGATAATGTGTTTTACTTTTCGTTAGACAGAGATTCTCAATGTTCTCATTGAGACTATTTATGAGCTCATTTCAAAATCTCGTGACATTTGTTTACCATTATTATGCAAAATATAAAAAAACAACTATGTCAAAGAAGGGTTTGACGATAACTAGTACCAGTCGCTCCATGGCACGTGGCAGCAGTTGACAAAAAATCAAACCACATTTGAAACGAAATTAAAGCAGAAAAGCGGTATGCAAAAAATCTCAAATCACAAAAAAAACCTGTTCGCCTTCAACAGACGCATAAATCAAGGCAAAAAACAGTCATATATATATGGGGTATATATATAACAATCATATATATATATATATATACTTGCTTGATCAGTGCTTGGCAAAGTTCACGAAACTGGAAAGAAAGAAATTTTATACTCGAGCGTCTGCAGTGCGCTGCTTCAATTGAACTTGATTGATTTTAACGAAATGCGAGTAAAAATACACAATTTCTATATTAATTGAAATACAGCAACAATCATAATAAAAGAAATCATCAATGAAATGCAGCCGCTGATTGCGTCACGTGCCGCCAATCAAAAGTCCCATCTCATAGAGTAGGCGTAATCGTAATCGCCAACGCGTACTTTGCCCCATTTAAATTTCCAGTTTTCAGTTATCAGCTTGCAGCTTCCCATTTCCAATTGCCATTACCTATGCTCCATTCTGTAATTTATTTAAATTTTTTGTATATTAATTTTTACATATTTAAATATTACTTTTTTGTTGTTCTTTTTTTTCTTTTGTCGTCGCTTTTAAGTGTTTTATTCTGATTTATGAGCTTTATATGGGCTTTGTATACGCTTAACCTTTGTCTGCTCATAAAGAATTTCTCTATTTGTTTTAATAGCTTTTCTTTTTTGAGTGTTTATATGTCATATAAAATGCAGGTGGTTTCTTTTTGTTTGTCGTTGTATAATATGACATATTTTAATGGTAAAAACTTTATGAGCTCTGCTTGAAAAGTTTTTCGAATTTTTTATTTTTTTTTTCGCTGTTTGCAATAATTTATTTATTTATGAATATTTACTGTGTAATCTTCATCAGATATTGCACACTTATGTCTGCGTTATTTTCAAACCACAAAGCACTTTAGATAATCATTTTTTCTGATCTTGTTCAGACAGGCAGTCGATGCTCTCTTTATCAGCTCTTTTCATAGGCAGACATAAACATTACAGTATTATGTACTAGAAGCAGACACAGGCGCAAGATATGAGCATTTCGGTTATCAATAATTGTATACAGATTCTTTGCATTAGTTTTCGGCATAGGCAAAAGTCAAAAACAAGCCAAAAACACAGCTATCGAAAATGAATTAACTCTTCAAGTTGAACGCACTTGTTTGTATGAGGAGTTGATTACGAACATAACTATATCAAATATTAATAAATACTATCAAAACAATCATATCAAATATAAAATTCGAGACCTTAGTTTGCTAAAGAGTAAAGAAATATAGACAGATATCTGCCACTGTTTGGATTGTAGCTCAAGTAATCGACGGAAAAAAATTGATATCTGAGTATCATTTAATTAATTGTTTGTAAGATTATATTATTATATAGATTGTAGATTATAAATAAAAATTAGTAATATATTTATATATATATATATATATATATATATATATATATATATATATATATATCATTTGTATGTATTGAGTTCAAATCTTTCTTCTGTTTATTATTTATAAAAGATTCTTTCATTTCTTCACTGAGATCCTTATGATCTTTGTGATTTCTGCTATATTTTGATTGTGAAATATTTGCATGTGTAAGATATATGTGCTTACGTCAGACTTTCATATGTGACTGAGAATATAGATCTATGATTTACTCAACAAGTGAGTTACAGCGATTTGTAGGGAATTCTAACGTAAGCATTAAATATTTAACTGTTGCCATTCGTTACTTCAAACGATGCGATGACTTTTATTTATTTGTAGCTTAAGCTAAGCAATGTATATCATATGAATATAATTTGTATATATTATTTTATTAATCAGAATCATGTCTTCTATACTTGGGACTTGCATACTCAAGAACCGTGCAACTTAGACACTCGTCTACTACACAAATTCTATTCTATATCATTCTATGTCATACATCTACCAAAACCAAATCCATATACTACACTAGAAATACAATTTCTTCGTATATGGTATATAAATTTATGTATCCTGTCTCTGGTTTTCGGGATTCGCAAATTTGTCTAATTTGCTTGCCCATAAACATTAATAATTAAACTTTTGTGTATTTCGTATTTGCATTTTTTGTTTATTTTTTATTTTTTTTTCCCAGATTTTGGTTTTATTCCACTGACATTTTGTGGTGACACGCACACACACACACACATACACACGCACACCTTAAAACATGACGTCAGTAACTTGTTTGCTGATTTGCCGGTTTGCCGGTTTGCTCTCTGTTTCAGCTTCTCGCTCTCTCTATGTCTCTCTATCTCTTTCTCTCTCTCTCTTATTGTCTTGCTCTGACTCTAGTGTTGCACAATCCACGTCGCACGTGCTTCACTTGTGGCAAAGCCTTAAGAAACTTTTCCATCGAATCATGTATAAAATAAAATGATTTTGTTTAGTCGATAGTTGTTAAATTGTTTGTTGCCGTTCGACATTGATTAGGCAACAGTTAAATGGAATTGTACCAAAAATAGCGCACAATAAATATAGAAAATAGAAAGAGAGAGAGAGAGAGAGAGAGAGAGAGAGAGAGAGAGAGAGAGAGAGGGAGATAAACAATACAATCAATATGTGACTCTTTCCAGCATTGACAGCTTCTACTATTAGGCACGTAAAAGAAAGCCATATAAATCGAAGCGAATTCTTAGATGTTATCAAACTGATGTATGGCCGAGCATTTAATTATTATTATTTTTTACTGTCTGGCACATTAATTACACGCTGTCAGTGCAGATAGCATATATAAATACCTTAAGTACTAAAGTATTTCGACTAAATATAGTCGAACAGAATATGATCGATTTATTGACAAGGAATGGAATTATTTATGTGTTTTGGTTTGTCACATTAATTAGGCATTGTCAATGAACTGAAAGGCCTGAAAAGAAGCAGACCGTTTATATACCCTGAAATACTCACACACATACACACCCCTTAATAGATATGAATCAATAAGATTTACTCACTCAAGGCGCCTAATCGCTTGCTCTAAATACGCCTAGACTCGCCTAAGCACTCTCAAATGTTAATGTGTGTCATAAATAGTGTTTTATGAGCACGTTCTCTAATTTGACACATTAATTTGTCTAGAAACTTAGCAGGAATATTAGAAATAAAATATAAACTTAAAGTACTCGCATTCGTTTACCTCCAAAATAAAATAATAATATAGCTATATAACAATTTATTTATAACCCATATTAATATTGTACGAATTTATTGATAGACTGTGCGGAAACTTTTCGAGTACTTCTAGTACTCAATATGCTTTCACTAAATGTTACAAATACTCAAAAATACCTTGATACTCAAAATAAATACTCAAAAATACCTTGAAAAGTAGCTTTACATGAACTACATGTGTTTTAATGAGAATTCCTCTTAACGGTTGTTAAGAGTAAAACAAATACTTTCAATATTTCAAGTATTCATGCATATACTTAAAGTTTTACTAGCATTTGCTACTAAGCACTTACTTTGATAAGAAAAACTTGGTTATTTTGTTATTGGCCACGTCAATTGATGTCTCAACAGCTGCAAGGCATAGGCTGAATAGGTTAGATTCTTTTAGACATATATTCAAAGTACTTACCTGGAGGATTTTGAATACTTTAATGTATTTACTATGATATGAGAACCTGAATTTCTTTGACTGAAATCGTGGCTATCAGTTAGTTCTCTAAATAGAAAACAAATTTTGATTACTTTAAATATGAATACATACATATAATCAAATTACTTACTTTGTTCGATGTGGAAATACTTATAGATACTAAAGTAAATTTCTTGAATGAATTGACATAACTTAAAGTAGAAGTACTTACATTTAGCCACAGAACCATTCATAAATAATTGCTTAAGTATTCCAGTTGATGTTTGCCAATATGTTTCACATAAATAAAACACTTTCAATTCCACAATGACTTCTTCAAATACTTAATATACTTACAGCCAGTACTCAAGTAAATACCAAGTACATCATTTCGTTCACTGCTTATACAATTAGTCCAATAACATAATGAGAGTAACAGCAGCCAGACACACACACACACACACACACACACACACACACCCATGCACACAGATCTGTTGATTTGCTAAAGAGAGCTGCTGCGATTACCTTTAATCAGCTGTTTTTACCTGGACACCGGTTTGAGCCGGTCCACGCTGGCGTTAGGCAGTCTGCGCCGCTACGACTAGGCCGGCGAATCTTATCAACAATGTATAATGTACAATGAATAAGAAAAATCAACAAACTGACTTTTCAATGTTTGCACGCCGTGCGCTCCATAAAAAGAATTTAAAAATATTTTCACAGTATTTTTTTTTTTTCTTCACTTTATTTTATTTGATTGTGACGCTGAATTTACATGGATTTGTTAAAATGCGCACATTGCGCATACGCCGCGCGTTACCGATTTTAGCAGCATGCTGTGAGTGGGTGCCATAAGTGTGAATGTGTTTGTGTGTGTGTGTGGGTGTGTGATGCTGTTGCTGTTGCTGTGCAACGGAGCGAAGGTTTGTTTTCTTTTCCTACTTTGCTCATGACTTTGTTTTCGTGCTCGTTTCGGCTGTGAGGTAAACAATTTGATTAAAGCGCGTGTCCGAGCACATTGAAATTGTTGTTGTTGTTGTTGTTCTTGTTGTTGTAATTGCTCAACATGTAATGTTCGGTCAGAAGTTCAATAACATAATCAATTCTAATCAGAATTACATGTGAATTTTGTTATTTCATATTTTAGCTGTGATTTTCTTGGAAATTGTAATTGCAAAAGGCTTTCTTCTATTATATTTTATTATCTTAAACTAAATATATACAAAATGTAAACAAAAACCTATCCTCGGACCAACTTTTAAAATGGCTCATGACTCATTGTGCTTATCAGAAATATGTATATATATATATATATATAGATATGTATATATATATACATTTTTTTTGTGGCAACAAAACCTTTTCGATTCACATATTGATTGCTTTAATGGGCTGAAGCTACCTGTTTATCATTTATTTTTATTAATTATTATTATAGAGCTTATCAGCTGTTAACTTGAAACATTTTTGTGGTTCTGCTTTTTATCATGCTGGTTCACGAAGTGAAACGAGTATATTGGTATTGCCCAATGTACATTCCATAGTTATTACAGCCAATTACGGCTGAGCTTTTCTATTAATTTACAATGAATTACAGTATATACAAATTTAAAATGAAATAGTAAAGTAAAGTCTGTCTAAAGACATTTACGAGGAGTGCTTCAACTGTTTTTGGCTCTTGCACGAGTATTATGTAATAGGCATTGCCACACTGCAACATTCCAGCTAGTTTTTTATTATCTTAGTTGGGTTTTTTTTCTGCAGTCATGCGTTGGCCTTTATCAATTATGTTAATAACTAATTGCATTCGAATGAATTTTGCAATTGTTGCTTATTTGTCTGAGTTGGTTTTGTCTGCGTCTGCTTTTTTTTTGTTTTGTTGATTGTCTGCCTTGTGTTTGGTGACTCATAGAGCAGCCAGCTGCCACATTTGGGGGCATAAACAGTCGTTAAATCAGCAATTTCTCTCTCTTGCTCTCTTTGCAAATAACATAAACAATTGATAAACGTAATACGGAAATACGCAAGCAACAACAATTTCATCAGAAG
The DNA here is from genome assembly GCA_030914385.1 of Drosophila antonietae. Classification (NCBI taxonomy): domain Eukaryota; kingdom Metazoa; phylum Arthropoda; class Insecta; order Diptera; family Drosophilidae; genus Drosophila; species Drosophila antonietae. The sequence goes on from JAUESO010000011.1 coordinate 715,211, forward strand.
ACTATAAATATGTCGTGGTCTGTTAATTATAGCTAAATCAAGGCAATGGTTTGAAACCCTGAACATAATGCTGGTCTATATTTAGAAAAAATTGCCAATAATAGCATAATATTATTTGAATATATGTATCTAAGAGAAACGTAGGGGATTTAATTACAAGAAGCATGATTTTGCTACAAAAGAGAAACATTTCATATGAAAAATTTAATATCTATATCAGTTCTTTCAAAGTCTTGCTTATGGGGAATTACATTAGTATGCTTAAAAAAAAAATCCCAGGCTGTTAGGCTATAGTCATACAAAGTCAGATTATACTATAAATATATCTGTAAAACTTAAAAAATTCCTATTTGTTATCGAGACTTCGAGAGCTTTCAGATTAAGCTTATGTACTTAAGAAAACTTTTTTTCTCTTGTCTGAAAATTGAAAAAAAAAAATATATTCCTATATCATATCAACTCTTCTGTTAAATATAATGTTCTCTGTGTGCCAAGCACAAATATTTTCAAAAAGAAATACCATATGCAAAATATAATTATAAATAGAAAACAATGCAAAAATTTGCTTATATATTGAATATACTAGATGTCTGAAATACTACTTAGTTATTTGCTGACAAGATTTGGCATCTCTCATTTGACAAGAAAAAGTTGACAGAAGATTGACAAACAGTTGAACAAATATACATAAAGATATTTGCTGATAGAGAGCTAAAGAGTATATCGATGGAGAGATTAAGGAGAAGAGACAAAATTGATTGACAGCAAGGCAGACAGATAGATAGACAAGCGTCATAGAAATATTTTGAGTTAGCCAAACAGACAGTTAGGCAGATTGATATAAAAAGAAGAAGATTTCCGTCGAAAAAAAAATGGTTTTCTTGATAAAATAGATAAATGAGCTACAGATAAAGAGACTTGCAGTGAAGTGCATAGTTAGATAGTGTGACTTGATTATGAAACATTTAAATAAATTCTAATAGTTTTTGTATTGCTTTTATCGTCTAAAGCCGACTTGATTAGATATTAGTGAAATCTAGCCTTGCATTTATATCAGAAATAAACTATAATATTATATAAGTTTATTTACATTGAACTTGCATATTTCATCATATCCTGACATGCTCTAAGCGCAGCCAACTTAATGCGGCCCATATGCTTAGCTAGCGTTGCCAGATAGCTGTAGTTAAGCCCATGGCAAATATAAACGCTGTTTATTTAACTATTAATTAAAAGATAGCTGACCAACGAAATCCACTTAAATTTCATTATTTATTTTATTTGATATTAAATTCAACTAAGCGCTGCGCGTGCTTTCGATTTTATACTGTGATAGGCATAGGATATATGTATGTGTATATACATATATATACTTATACATATATACATTCATGAATACTATACTATATCTATGAAATTATTTGTATTGCTGCACATTAATTTTGCGCTGTCAGCACTTGTAAATTCCTTTGACAAAAGAAATGCCTCATTCCATGACATTTTCAATGTGTCTTTAAGTTTGGTCCAATTAAATTGATAAGCATTAATGCGGGGCTTCCGAATGTGGGCATGAAGCTTTGCACGCGCCACAAGTTGATATAGACTTGAACTGTGTGGGGTTTGTCCTTTTGGTATTTGTCTTTTTACTTATGGCGCTCAACTGTTGGCGATCACGTCGTCCATTTTGTGTGTATCTAGAGGCAGCCCTCCACTCTCTCTCTCTCTCCCCCTCTGCATTGACGTCAGCGGCGCGTGGGCTTTAATTGTCACTCGTTGAGATTCTCAAATTGTTCTCTCTCTCTCTCTTTCTGTATGTTGTCTGTTGCAACAACAAGAGCAACCGCAATTAATTGAATGTGTGCGTAACCCATAAGCAGGGTGACTGACACAGTTCTGCTTTTGTTGTACATTGTGGCAGCAGCAGCAGCAGCCACACTTAATTAGCTCTAATTGTGTACAAAATTATTTCACTTTTGGCTTCACTTGACAATTGTTGCTTTGGCGACCTTTTGCTGTGACATTGCACCTGAAAAATGTTTTCAGTTAACTGTTGTTGTTCAGGAAGTGGCTGTTGCTGTGCGCGCTGCTTGCATATCAAATGTCTTTATTTGAGTTGAATTGAAATTTTGCATGTGCTACTGCTGTTATTAATATTATTCGCTTTTTGGGCATCAACAAGCGCATAAATTGATAAACATGTCCATAAACAGTCGACAAATTAGCGTGATTTATTCTTAAAAATATCCCCCACACTCAAAAAAGAATAACAGTTCATAAATAATTAAGTCAAAACAGTAATCCATATATATATATATGTATATATATATATCAAGTATACGCCCGATTGTGCTGGCTGATAAGGTCAGCCGCCAAAAATCTTGTAGTCTGCAGTCTATCGAAAATATTCGCACCTTTGTACTTCCGCTCTCACTCACTAACCCAATCACTCTCCCTCTCTCTATCTTTCTGTTTGCCTGTCTGCCTGTCTGCCTGCCTGCTCGCTCAGTCTCCGCTATGATCGATTTGTGCGCAGAAGTGCGCGCGCGCTCTCTCTCTCTCTCTCTCTCTCTCTTTCTCACTCTCTGTCTCAATTTTCTCGCTCTCTCATACAAACTAACGCTCAGTCGCCTGTGCTCGCCAGATTTTTCGCATATAATTTGCGAGGTCGACGTTGAAATGAATTTAATCGCATTTCGGCGCGCGCAGAGAAAACAACGAAAATAAATATATATATAAAGAAAAAAACAAATTCAAGTGCTGCGGAAAAACAAACTAGAAGCAAAAGAAAAAACAAAACTAAACTTTTTCACAAAACATGTGAAATTTTGCACTTGCATTTAAATTGTGATAAAACACAATTTTCAAATGCAATCAAAATAAAAACAAAAGCAAAAACCTAAAACATATAAATCAACTAAAACCTTAAACTTCAACTTGACTTGAATTCGCTGAAAGTCGGCAAATTTTCAATTGCCTTCGATTGAAATTCATTTGCTGGCGATTTTTTATGAAGTCATCAAAGATTTCTTCAGCATAATTTCGTTGCCAATTTGTGATAAACTTGTTAAAAAAAAATTGTGATATTTAAATTAATACCTTTATATATATATTAGTATATATATATATATAGATATAAGAACAGACTGATACAGTTAACTAAAAGTTACAATGACGCCGAAAATCATTACATACTTTCTGGTAAATAAAAAGATTGATTTTCCATTCAATTTCCACGCTTATATTTGCTTAAAACATTCGTAAAAAAAAAAAATTGTGAAATTTTAGTTGCCCAAGAGCGTGGCCAGCTAATTTTTCGTTTATATAACGATAGGCGATGGGCAAAATAAATATTGTTGCACGCGCTACATCAAGGATAGATGCTTAAAAGTATTGTAGTTTTATAAGGATATAGGATATAGCAAGTGCACAAATTATTAATAATTTTAATATGAAATTTGACAAGGATAATTAAAATTTATTAGTTTTCTTATATATTTATTTTTAAAATATAACCAATTTTTACTTAATAAATCTAGTTTATCTACTTTTTACCAAAGCGTAATAGATAACATATAAATATTTTCTTTATCACATATCAGCAGTTGCTTATGAAATTGCATCAGAAAATATTTGCTGGTGGCATTTTTTTTTTAGGAATATTATCATATGCTCCATTTACAAACTTTTAGAAAATATATAAATTATTTTGCTGCACTAGCTTGAGCAATTAATCAACAAATAGTTGTTTGATAATGTTAGCTGCTCGAATATTCTTGGCAGTCATACACATTTGTTAGTCTACTTCAGTTCCATTTTAGACTTCAGCTCAATTATGATCTATTCTCAAGCCAAATCAACATTTGATTAGCAATGTGAAATGCTATGCTAATAACTGCGCGATTCTTCGCAAGAAAAATAATCCATATATTTACATTTTTCATTAACTTCATGGCGCGTTAGCCTTGTAGAGAAAATATCTGAGATTTGTCTGTCAGGCATTGAGAAGTGTATTTACGAGTTTTATATATACTGTATTGTTTAACCTTCTTATTCTTTATTCTTATATATTTTGATTGCTTTTTATAGATTTAACTGGAATATAGACTTTGAAGAAGAAAGAATTATTGCATGTAGTATTTTTTGGATATATTTTTAAAAATATATATAGATAGAAGTAACAGTTGATTTCATATGGTGTTTGTATTGTTCTTTATTCTTCTTACATATGGTATATATGTACATATATGTCGGTTCTTAATTAATACTGACAGTTGGTTTGCTAAAGCGATTCTTTGGTTTCACTTTGAAGACAAGTTTTATGTAACTTTGAATAACGCATATTTATGAAACCTAATATACTTACTTAATATATTTACAATCGTTTCATAAAACAATTATTATAAATAAATGTACTTCTATATTGATTTCATGGTCAATTCAAAATCAAACTTTACAATCAATACCAAAAAACAAATATAATATATTTCAATATTCCATGAGTTAAGCTAAACTTCATTAGTAGTAACTCGGCAATTTCTTCCATATGAATAAGCCGACCTAGACTCTTACTCATATGCCAGCAAAGCCTTACATAACAATTACGCGAAAACTGTCACAAAACTATGTGAATGAGCTCGTTAAATACTTTTCACTTAAATTGCAACAGGTTGCTTCTTAATGACTTAAGCGTCAGCGTCAAGCATGACGTTGCATTTAAAGCTAAACCAACTAGCAGTTAGCAAGACGTATTACTCATGGGAGTTACTTTAACCCACTTAATGGGCGGGCGTATAAATGTCGCCTCGCATGACATTTAACACTTTTGTGCTTAATTATTTAACGAGCATTTTGCTCGGTGAAAATTCATTTCATATTCCTAATTGAATTTTAATCAATTTTATGTTTATATTTGGCTTCAGTGTGTGAATTGCGGTAGATAGATATATGTATATGTACATACATTCAGTTGAGATTGTAAAATTGTAGAAATTTATTGTCAAAGTGTAGGATTTGGATTTTTATGGTCTTTGTTGTTGCATGTTGTTGAGTCAGTCAGTGTTGCAGTCAACGAGTAATTGGTCATTTTATATTAATATTTAAAGCTCACGCACGATAGCATTAATCTATATTATTTATCTAAAACTAAGTTTTCTATTACTTACTCATGCAACAGACTGACTTAACAAAGACAACTAAGTCTTAGTGCTGATGGTGTGCCTTGAGTCAATCACTCAGTCAAAGTCAGTCAAGGCATTTGGCTGGCGTCATGTGCTAGCAAATGTTGCTTTAATTACTGACTCGTGATTGCGAGCGTCTCGAGACAGCGCACCACGCGGCGTATGAGCAATCTTTCAATTTATATTGGAGTATTTTTTATTTATTAATTGCTAACGAATTTAATTTCTTATTGCAGTGCGGCATGCGCCATCCCACAACTGGCCTTAACGAAGACGACCTGAGTCGTCTCACTGGTTCATCCTCCACATCAAATTCGTCGTCTTCAAGCGCCGGCTCATCATCATCATCATCCTCATCATCGTCGTCGTCGTCGTCATCGGGAAAGGGCGCAGGCACAGTCACAGCCATAGACGTTGCCATCGTCACATCGGACAGTTGCGATGTGGTGCAGCAGCACTCGAATACAGAGGCGACAACAACGCCACGCTTCAATTCCACCTATCTACCCGAAATCATAAATCCATTGGAATGGCAAAAGTCACGTAAGCGCAAGGAGCGCTTGGACAGCTGCTCAACAAGCAGCCAGGATCGCAAGCTACAGCGCAGCAACAGCGAGGAGCTGCTAACCGAACCAGATCCAGCAATCACAATCAATTCTGCATCGACGACAACAACCACAATAGGCACACCAACGGCGGCAACAACGCCCAATCAGGTTCAGCTCAATAGCCAACGTTCATCCACACACTGTGACGTCATACGGCGCGTCTCCTCGGAGGAGTTCAAGCGCACGGCCAGCTTTGCCAGTTATTGCCAGGAGTTTGAGCGCGATGCCAGCGCCGTCGACTTGCCCATAGACAACAGCGAGCAGCAAGAGAACAATGCGGCATTGGCCAATGTGCCACTGAATATCAATGCCGAAGTGCTCAAGGATCGCGCGCGCTACGAGACAAGTCCGGCGCGCTCTCAGCCACATTCGCCGGTGCGTAATGGCAATGGCAATGGCAATGGCAATGGCAATGGCAAGCAGCAGCAGCAACAGTTGCTGCGCGATGCTAGCGATGACAGCGAATGCGAACACGAGCGTCGACGCAGCAGCGAACGTTTCTGCAAGTCGCGCCAGCCGCCGGTGCGCAAGTCGGGCGTCAGCAAGAAGCCCAGCGCAGCGGGTAAATATTTGCCCTCAAGGCGGGATGAGCAAAGCGCCTACAAATATGATTTATCGGCGCTAAAGTACGAGCGTCGCGGCTTCATCAGCAGCAAGAAGCAACAGCAGCAGCAGCAACAGCAAAGCACAGCAGCAACAATTGCTGATCACAATGACAACAATCTAATTGACTTCCATCAGCAACAGTTGCAACAACAGCAGCAGCAGCAGCAGCAGCAGCAGCAGCAGCTACAGAGCAAGCGCAGCACCAGCATCTCGCCCACACCCACCACGAGCAGCTCCTGCAGCTCGGCGGGCAGCGATGATACCACCCCAAATCCGGCGCCCATTAAGGCCAAACCACCACAACGACAGCAGCAGGCACTCAATCTGACCTCGGCCCAGGAATCGTTGCCATGGGAGCGCGGCGATGAGCCAGCGCCTGTGCTGAGTCGTCGCTATGCCCACTCGAGACATCATCCCGGCGGCAATATCGATGCTGCGGCTAAGCTCGCTAAGGTAATGCCCTATCCACAGCAGTTGCCTAAGCAGGCGTCCAGCGTGCAGCTGCTCGGCGAGGATATGGATTGTCTGGAGCCCATGGATGCAGTGCGTGCGTTTAGCTCGCTGGAGAATATGCGCACACGCGATGTCATGCAGCAGGTGGTGCCCGCTATGATGGCTTTTCAGACGCCCGAAGAGCGCGTGAAAGCCATCAATCGTCGGGTGACAGCGCTCAAAAAGAAATTGGTCCAGCTGGAAGATTCGCTGGAACAGCGTCTGGGCTATCGGCCATCGCAAGCGGAACGTTTGAATGACAAATACATGAAGAATGCACTTGCCGAACTGAGCAAGCTGCGCAAAGAGCGTCACGAACTTAAGACTGATCCCATCTCAGCGCTGAGCATGAAAGTGGGCGCCGGCGGCTGTGGTGCTGGCTATGCAGCCAGCGGCCAGGAAGCAGCCAAGAAATTGGAACGCATGAAGCACACGCTCAGTGAAATCGAGCAGGTAAGCAAAGGGAAATGGGAATCGGGAAGGAGAAGGGGGGAGGGGTTGCTTCTCCTTTACAAATGTCAAAATGACAAATCAACAAACATATTTAAGGGGACTAGAACACGCCTCGACTGACGTCAACATCATTTAATGGCATTGTCTACGTTAGCCAAAACAAAATATATGTATATTAGTATAAATATATGTATATTAGTATATATTATAGCAAATTCGGATATGTCTGAGTTAGCAAAAGAAAGACATTTCGTTTGCATATTTTCAAATAGAAAATATAATGGCAAATATTTGGAATAAGTTTAAGTGACAAACACTCAAGAAATTAAAGAAAATTGGGTTATGAGAGAGTGAGAGGGAGAGATAGAGATAGGACAAGTTCGAATGGAATGAACGGAAATGAAATGTAACCTATTTATGCGTATATCATGTGAAAGAGAGAAGACATACATAATATACGTATTACGTAGTATTACGTATACATATATAAACGAGGAGAGTTTAAAAAGTTTGCGATCTTAAACTGAAGGCGAATGCAGAAGAATAGAAAAGTAAAACTAAGAGGAATATATATTAAAAAAAAATAATAATTAAAAATATAGAGAAAAACAAATAATTAGAAAAAATAAGAAAATAAATATTATTAAAATAAATATTAAAAAAAAAACTAGTAAATGAATAAAAAATTAGGAAAATAAATTTTAACAAAAAATATTATAAAAATATGAATTTAAAAAAATCTAAAAAATGTATATACAAATAATAATATAAATAATATATATTTACAAAATTAAAATAAATATATATATTACAATTTTTAAAGTAAATATATATATTTAAAAATTAAATATATAATAATATACGACACAAAGCTATATACATAGTATATAAAAAAACATTATTATGTGTTAGACTTAGATTAAATCATTCTCTGTTTATATCAGCATATAAACACATTTCTAAGTCTTCCACAATTACGTCCATGCTTTGAGCCTAGTTATATGGTGCAGACATATAAGTAACGAAGCTCTTGCAATGTGAACTAATTTGGTGCTACAGCGACGCTAAAGAAACACGTATTACGAAATATAGATGTATATATATTCAGTATTAATATATGTAACTGTATAATTTATCTATATCAGTTATATAAATGTATACAGTGCTTTCATTTCTATTTTATATAAAGCTCGTTTATCAGTTGTTTGCATTTGAGGGGCTTAACTAAAGTTGTTTTTCTGTTTTCACGTGAAGCTTCAATTTCACGACCTCAAATTAAATAAAAAGCTTTTCGAAAATAATGTCATTCCCCTAATTCACAGAATGACAAATGAGTTCTGCATACAAGTTCTTAAGACTTTTTACCATAGCCATATTTTTCATAAGCGGCAAAATGTCAACATGTGATCTTATATCTTATATATACATATATATTTCTATATATGTGTATTTATATTTTCTTAACGATTTGTTTTGAGGAATTGTTGTTTTTGTATCTTGTATAAGCAGAATTATATGTAGCCATAGATATGCAGAGTGTTTTCTGCAGACAGGCCTCTTGGCTATGCTCAATCCCATACACTACAAAAACAAATAAACTTGAATGGGTGCCAAAGCGACAGAGAAAAGTGTAAGAGAAATTGGCATAAATAACATGTAGAAATATTGTAGGGGTAAATAATGTGACATAGGTATATATAGTATATAGGCTGTACTTATTTTGTAGGGGTAAATACTATCTTATATACATAGCGTAGCCTATAGGCTGCACTTGTTATTTTTCCCGATTTTCCTATGCTATTTTTACACATTTGCTTTCACAAATTCCATTTATAATAATTGACTTGTTTACGAAGATGAAAATTTCACTGTCAAGTGGATCGCACTTGGCTGCTTAGGGGCATTATACGTAATGGCAGCCGGATCCATTTGACATTTCATTAATTTGCAAACGAAAAATTCAATTAGGACTTGAAATCTTTTTGATGGATATGTTTGACAAATACGACGCAGTTTATGCCCTTTGAGCGTTTGGCTAATATCCTGTATTCTTGTTGTCTTTTTATGTGCAGAATCTCAGAGAGAAACGTACGCAGAATCATCGGCCAGAGCAACTGGAGGAGTTGACCTCGGATCAACTGGTGCAGGAGAAGAGCGCCGTCCAGCATGGCCTGCTGTATTTCGAGAGTCTCTATGGCCATCCCATCACCAAGGAGGAGCGCGATGCGGCACGCCCACTCTACGATCGTTACAGGCAGCTAAAGCGTCTGGTCTCCCGCCACATTATGTTTGGCGGTGGCGCCGGTGTGCATGAGCTGCCCACAATTTTGGAGCATGAGGCTATGGTCTTTGAGGCGACATCAACGCCACTGCAGTATTCATCGAATAATAGTACTGAGACGACGAATTCACCCAGCGATTCCATGGCGCCAAATAATCAAGCACAGAATGCTTCCTCCGATGAGTCGACGACAACGACAACCACAACCACAACAACAGCCACAGAAACCGCACAGGCAGAGAATATCGCAGCGCTCAGTGTGGATCAGCTGTGGGAGCAGCTGGAACGTGTGCGCGACGAGAAGATGATGCTGAAGGCGACCATTAAAGAATACGAGTCCATATTCGAGGAGCAAAATGGACGCAAGATGTTGAAGCCAGACCGAAAGAGTCTCGAAACAGAGACCTATGCGCAATACAAGGAGAAGAAGGCAAAAGTGCGTCTGCTGCAGGCGCTGATCAAGAAGCACATCGGACACTAGATGACGCTATATACATCCACACCCATACACACACACACGCATAGAGTCATACAAACTATTTATTTCACACACAGCAAAGAAAATATTATTTCAAATTATATATATATATATTACCTAGTATACAAATTAATTATAATTATAAACAAAAAAGAAAAAAAAAAAAAAAGAAAGAAGGAAGATAAACACGTAGTTTTAGATTTACATTTATCATATATTCTATAATGATACATTTTATGAATATTGTTGATTCCTTATTGTTTTTGAAAAACATCTATACGCTAATGCATCAAAAACAAAACAAACAAAAAATTTAAAATAAATAAAAAATATTACAAAAACAAAAATGAAAACAAGTGCACATGAAGCTGCAAGCAATTTGGTTCTGAAAGAAACGATTCACATCACATCCTATATGGCTTATAAATATATTGTATATCTAAACATATATATCATACAGACTTCTTCCACACGGAATTGATATCTATAGATGTATATGCGTATTGTATTCGTATAATCACATTCATTTTCTATCTATCGTCATTGATATTAAAAAATGAATATTCCTTCCTTTTCCATTTCTTATTTTAACATTTCGAATATAATGCTCGATAGGACTGAACCGCTTTCAGACAGTTTCTAAATGGAATCATTTATTAAATATTTATTTAACATTTTCAATTAACATATTATTCTTGCACTTATTAATTAGTTGTAGGAGTTCTATATGTTTGTTAAAGCATCAAATCAAATATGAGTCATGAAAATTTACGAATAATTCAAAGAGATAAAAGAACTTTATAAATGTTGTCTTTCCATATAAAGTTACAAATTTTATAACGCTAAAAATAACTCTATATCCCTCAATATATACATATATGTATATTTGGAAGAAACTATATTTGTATCAATCCAATGTTTCAGTGTGTGCTTCTCTATGAGTCTATATCGAAGACATAATATATGTGGTTTTTGATTTGTCTTTCGGTTGTTGTGCAGGGTCTGTAGAAGGTATTACCGAAATATATATGTATATGATATAAATAGATCATATATATTTATATGTGTATGAGTATAAATTTACAAATACCAAAAACAAAGAAAACATATTGAATTCAAAACATTTACAAAAAGAATTATTCTTATATATATAAATATAAAGAACCCAAATACAAATATTTGTAGCGTTACAAATAACCCTAAAGAAAACAGAATAAATGTCTATAATATGGAATGCAAATAAATTATATCACGTTATAATAAATACATTTTACGCAGTTTTTTATTCAAGTTTGTTTGGTACAAAAAAGATTTCAGAATTACATTTCTATATAAGTCCCAGGAGCACATCTGTAAGAAATAAAGGATATAGATTAGTATGTATTTAAAACATAACTGTATATTAAAATGAATTATTTTTACATCAGTGTTGGGTAGTCTACATAAAAGATTCGGTTATATGCTTGTCAAGGCTTATGTTCATCACTTAAATTTTTCTTGTTGGTAATACACCATCATATAGAAGAAACTTACATATTTGTTATAAAACAACGTTGGTAAATACTCCAAATTTACACATGGAAGATGATACGCTGAAAATTAAAAATATTTATTATTAAATGATTGTTTAAATTTAAAATCAGGAAAGATTTAATTCATGATTTTTTGTTTATCAGCGAATAAAAACCAATCGACATTATTAACTCCGACTGGGGCGGTATGTAAAACATCATATAAACAAAAATAACATGATTTAAATTTATATTTTATTTTATAAAATTACCTTTAATTAATTGCCCGTTTATATAGCTATGGCTCGTCTCTTTATAGCTCTAGAAAACTGCGAAACGAGAGAAATTCTCATTAATATATATTTTGTAGTACATTTTATTATTAAATTTGTATTTATATTTTAATCAGCTTATTTTATCATCAATTATTCTTATGACAGGGATAACTGTTTGGCTTAAATAAGGTGTTCATCATAGTCAATACGAATTTCTAGTCAAATATAGATAGGATATAAAAAACAAACCTTTTAGCAGCCATCACGTATTGATACAATTGAAGTTGCTCACATTTCAGCTAGATCTGTAAAAGAATAAATATTTGTTAGTATATAAAATATATAAGCATATATATATATTTTTTTTTTAACTGTAGTCAGACGTTTGAGAATAGCAACATATATAATTCAGTTATATGCTTGTCCTCGTCTATATCATCAGTTCAGATTAAACATATTTTAAATTCAACCAATGCCTACCTTTAGCTTCAGTATTCTCCTATAATGTAGGACAGTTCAATCTGCAATAAAAAAAAGTATTTAGTATAATTTTCATTTTATGTATAGATGCTGTTTAAGCTATATTAATATTATATCAGTGTAAACCGAGTCGTCATTATCTTTCCGACTGGGGCGGTATATTGAACATCATGTTATACAAAAATAAAATAAAATAAACGGATAGTCTGAAAAAGCTATGAACTTGAAAGATTTATAAGGAAAAAAACTATTTAAATTACTAAGAATATACTGGAATACACACAAATGTATATTTTAAGAATCATAGATTTTTCAGACAATCTTGAATAAAACTATAATTTATTGTTAAGAATCTTACCATTATTACATGATGTTATAAGTAACTTTTCATCTGTCCGCACCTCAGAGCCGTATCTAAAATTATACAATACATTTTATTAGCGATATTTATATAAAAAAAACTAAAATTAACATATCACAACTTTTTTCAGTTTAACGTATCATCAATTGTTTTTTATGACAGGGATAACTGTTAAATAATGTGTTCATCATAGTATTTATAAAAATTACATTTTCCAATGGATTTTAACTTACCATAATAATAATTTAAAAATCCATCCAAGGTATCAACACGTGGATATTACATTCTGAAAATGATATGCATATACGATATTAGTACAGTCAAACAAAAATTTATAAATACATTCGTATTTCGATATATCAGTTACAAAATCCAATCTTCATTATAATTCCGACTGGGGCGGTATAATTATTCATCATTAAGAAATATAAACAGTTTTATGTGGAGAAACTAACCTAACATTTACCGGCAACACGTGCAGTATGTTTCTCATGGTATTTCAGTAAAATTCAAGTAATTTTCTGCATACGTTTTCCAAACAGCAGTCACTTCTGGATTATTCGCTTTGTAAAAGGTCTACAATGAATTTAACTTAGTTATTTAACTGATTCATTAAAGTTATAATTTGAGCAAACACAAAACACGTGCTTCATTTTTATCAGCATTGAAAACCAATCAACACGTCTTTTCAGACTGGGGCGGTATAGATAAACATCATATTATAAATTTGGCACGTGTCTTGTTAAACAAAATGAATTAATTTACTTACCATGTTAAAGAGTTTGTTATTTTGAGGAGCGTTTAAAAAACTTGACTGCATTCTAGCTGCTGTGATGAGGAAAAGAAATGGCTGTGGCTATGTGACCGTATACTTCAACTCAAAATTCTCAGAGCACTCAGAGGTGGTTTGTCGATATATTTTAACATGCCGGCCAACATCACGTAACGCTAATTTGAGCTTGTAGCTGTCAACGCGAATGACATTTATCGATAACAGCCAGATGATAAATGTCAGTAATCGGTTCATTTGACATTCGCGCCTATTTGTGAAATTTTGTTCCGTGAATAATAATAAAGATTAATATTAAGTATGCAAAGTACTGCAGATATGGAACAAGAAGCCGAGCTGGAAGTCAGCATAACATTCGATGAGCTGCAGTGCTTTGATAGTGAGGATATATCAACATGCGTTTCAGTTCAATCTGCATTGAAAATTTGCCAGAAAAGTGTCGCAAATCTGAGCGCTAAAACTGTAGAAGTATTAAGTCTGTGGTTAAGAAAACTACTCAAAGGCTATATAAATGAGACAGAATGCTGCATCGAAGTTTTTAAGTGTTTGTATGAGTGGCTGTTGCGTATGGTAAGTAATGTACGATTGGATGAAATCCAGCTAGTCATGTTTACTTCTTTATAGAAAGCCGATGTGACACCTGAGAATAAGACGGCCTGCACTGATTTTATTATGCTATTAGCTGATGCTGCGGACTTTGCTGAGTGGGCAAAAGCAAAGTTGCTAGCAGCTGGAGAACGTCTGGTGCACACAACAGCATTTTTTCTTCTGGCCATTGTCTTTAGCTGTCTGCAAATGAGGTGGGACTGAATGTAAAGATATATAAACATATATAAAATATCTTTTGGCTTGCAGCAATGAGAACCAAGTAGAGGAGCTTAAGGAGCATGAATCTAAGGCCATAGAATTGCATTTGAGTGTATTACATATACTGCAAGAGATTACAAACGCTTCCACTCGAGCTCATGCGCGCATTACACCAAGTATGTTTAGTTTACATTTTATATACATATATTGATATAATGTTATATTATTTATTTGCATAGTACTTCGCCAGCTGGTTGAGATTGCAGATTTTCTTAGTCTTAAGCTAACACATATAAATGCTTTTGTCAAGACCAGCAAGACAATGACGAGCATATGCACACACTACAAAAGTCTGGAACCAAGCCAGAATGAAGGCAATGGCATGCCTGATTGGATGCAGGAGACACTGCTGCATCTCTGTGATACAGTGCTGAATAAACTAGAATTAGTTTATGAACAGGTTAAGCCCAATCTGCAAATCCATGTAGAAAAAATACTTTAATCTATGTATATTCTTTTCACAGTCCTCAACATCTCCTGATCAACATATGAAAATTATACAAGTTTATCTAATTATGCTACATAAATTATTAAATACTGGAGTTAGGCATATGGATAAAACTGTTTTGGAAGCCATATTCTTGCTGTTGAATGGACGAGAAAAGTAAGCTTTATATATGTTTATTCAAAACAAACCTGAATTTACTTTTACCATTAATTTCTTGCAGCAAACCAACTAGTGATATAATCCCAGAGATTCCCTTGCTTATGAACAAATATATGCAACCATATATTATGCAAATTTATGAGCTTCTCTATCAGCTTGAAGATTTTCAAAAGGCATGCTATAAACTTTGCCCCTAATTAGCCACATTTGATTAATTAATATTAATTTTGTAGCATCTAATGACATGCTTAAATGAGGCGGCACAAAATAATGAAGATTACGATGAGCTTTGCTTGGATTATGTAAATGTTTGCATTATAGATGATGCGGAGCTAAATCAGCTTACTTATCAGATTTTACAAAATATTTTTGAATATCTGTGCAGAGGTAAAGTAATGAAGACAAATTAAATTTTAAGTTGATTAATTCATTGTTCATTCTAGATGCTGGCAATTTTTGTAATGCGACGCGTTATAAACGTATTCTGGAAGTCTTTGGCAGTCTACTCCATGTATGTTGCTCTGAGGAATTATTCAATTACTTTTACGCTGGCTTGTTTGAAGATGATGTCATAAAGTCACAAATCTGCGCAGATGTGCTAATGTTGAGTTACCGGTTAGACAAATATACACATATCTATTTTTGTTTGCTCTAATGTACTTCATACGTATTTACAGGCTGGAAGAGAAACAATCGGGCTGGAGTAAAAATGCTTTAGAAAAACTTACAAAATATTGGCTCAAGTGCAATAACTCATATGCTATGTTCTCACAGAATCCCAGTCAATGGCATGTGCAAAGGATGCTTAAATATTTTCATAATTTAAACAGAAATCGGGATCCACCCGTATTCAATTTACATAACTATCGCTATGTCAGCTGTGTATCTGCCAAGACAGAGCAAGAACAGCATTTGTGGTTGCTGCAATTGCAACGTCTACTTCATAATCCACTGAACGATATTGAGCAGTATTACGAAATTGTAAGCAAAACTTTTTAAGTGAAGTAATAGTACATTAATGTTTTTTACCTGTAGTTGGCGCTAATGGAGCTGCTATCGAGCGCCTCATCCGATTGGCTACTAAGCTTGCCAGCTAGCATCAACGAGCTCTTACTGAAGGGCACTTACCAGCGCTTGAATAACACATACTTTAAACTGGCGCTTAAAGCCAACTCAGCTACAAAGCTGCGTATCCTACAAACAGTAATGCCGTCAAAATCTGTTGCCACTAGCTGTTGGCACGTGCAACGCTTTCTGCACGACTGCCGCAACAGCGGAAATGCGCAGCTTAAGTCTCTGGCGGGACAGCATGCACCTGCCACAGACTTGTGCTCACTCTTACAAACACTACAGCCAACGCTTCCGCTTCCTACAGCCAGCATAGATAATCCGCAAATTAACTACGCTAAGCTAGCATATCGCAGTAAACAAAAGCATCGTTGCAAACAAGCAAACCTTAAACGCAAACGTGCTGAATGCGAACCAAAGAATATTCTGGAACAGCTTGAGCAGAATACACAGCAGTTAAGCCAGTGCAACTCTGACTTAGATGCAGCCAACCTAAAGCAGCTAAGTAGTATTGTTAAAACTTTACAAAATATTTTGGTAGAACAACAAATTTTATGAGCTCATCTGAAATGAATAGACTTTATAAAAGAAGCTTCTTAAGATTCTAAAAGTCTGCTGATCTCCCTCAATGCAGCCTTTTGAATCTCTATTACTTGTTATGTCCGATAGATCAACTAAGTTGGCTTTAAAGAGAAATCTCTTTTAGCTAGACTTGGTTGGATTCCCGTTTTCAAAGGGCTCACAATTTAATTGCTTTGCATAGCTCAAATGAAACTCCATTTGATGTATATAATAATTGATTTATGTGTTTCAAGGACTCTGATGAAAATAGAAACATAATTGAGCTAGGCACTGGAACAAGTTCTAGTTAAATAAATATATTTAGTATATACATATATTAACTAAAGCGTATATGTCACGTTCTGATGTCCCAATTTGCAAATATTTTGTTGTAAACCACCTGCTCCTCTTCCTCCTGCAACAAGATGCCTGAAAAGAATGAGTGCACGAGTATTAAGATTAGCTTTAAGGTCAATTTAATGCATTCTCACCTGCAAAACTGGCAGATATGAAGCAGACAATGCTGCCCACGACAAAGGCACGAAAAGCCACTGATGTGATCATGCCACGACGATTTGGTGCCATTGCACTCAAGGAGCCAATGAGTATGCCCAGTGAGCTGGGATTGGCAAAGCCACAGATGGCAAAGGTAGCAATGCCAGCGCTGCGAGCCTGTACATAGATATTGTTTAGCGATGATCACTGATATTTATAGCAGGGCTACTCACTGTAATTTCTTTGGCATTGATTAGTGCGCCAAGACGCTGGTAGGCGACAAATTCATTGATAATGCTCTTGGTGGCCACCACTTGGGCTATTTTATCGCAATCATCCCAGGGTACGCCCATGGCCCAGGCGAGCGGTATGAAGATCTTGGAGAATATCCACTCAAAGTTCACCTCTTCGTGGCCAATGAGGAAGCCCAGCCAGCTGACCAGACCGTTCAGGAAGGCAATGAACGCGACAAAGGCCACAATGTTGGCAATGATGCCCAGGACAATGGGCACGGCATTGGAGGCGCCACTGGATGCGGCATCCAGCAAGGAGGAATCCTCGCTAAATTAAAAAGAAAAATAAGTTTAGAGTAGATCATATATAGGCATAATAAACTTACGATTTCTCCAGCTCAATGGTATCACTAGACGTTTGGCTTACTTCCGTTTCGGGCATATATAGTTTGGAGATGGCCAGCGTGGCTGGCGCTGCCATCACAGAGGATGTGATCAAATGTGCCGCAGATGCGCCAAAGGATAAATATGCAGCCAGCACGGTCCCAGAGACGGTGGCAAAGCCCGATACCATAATGCTGTGGATTTCGCTCTTGGTCAGCTTATTGATGTAGGGCCGAATCAGGAGCGGACTCTCGGACATGCCCAGAAAGATGTTGGCAGCAGCTGTCACGCTCTCGCACACAGTTGTGCCTAATATTTGCTGGAGTATCCAGCCCAGCTTAATGACCACCCACTGCATGGCGCCCATATAGTATAGTATCGATATGAAGAAGCTGAAGAAGAATATCACCGGGAGTATGGCAAAGGCGAACACTTCGGCCTCGATGAGAAAGTCGCCAAACACAAAGCGTGCACCATCTTTGGCATAGCCCAGAAACGTGGCCACCTTATTGCCCAAGCATTCGAAGATCTGTCGACCCACCTCCCAGCGTATGCAGATGATGCCCAACAGAAACTGGCACGTGATGCCAGTGATGACAATGCGCCACTTGATGGCGCTGCGTTTCGTGGAGAAGACATAGCCGCAGAGAATGAAGAAACAGGGCGCCACCAGAGAGACCAGCTTCTGTGGCTCGTCCTTTGTCTCAAATGCCAAATATATGGCCAACAGGGCGAGCAGCAATACAATGCAGGCAATTGAAACGACGCTGTAGATGACGAAAGTTAATATAATGAGATATGGCACATGCTATATAAACTGATATCAGTTATCAAATGTTTATTTGAGGACAACTCACCGTATTCTTAGGAAATGGTGCCATTTAACAGCTGCTGGATGCAGGTAGTTCTTGTGCAGAAATAAACCAAGTTTTGGCTTGAATATCAGATAGTAAAACAGGGCCAAGTATATGAAGCCCAATAGTAATACGAGCATGCCATAGCCGGTGCAAAAGCGTATGCCACATAAAGGAATTGTGTCATCATATTTGCAATCGTATTCATCTGTATAAATGTATATTATCTTGATTAGAATTGTATATAGATATCGATATGTGAATATGTATGTCTCAGTAATCATATAACATCATATCATCTTACACTTAGATGGGATATCTACAACGTAATTTCTTTATTCGTAGGGTTCCATCTATGTCTTGTACGCTTAATGGTATTTCTACGCACATATATGCAGATATGGGTACTAGTCTTTTAGCTTATTTATAGCCAGAGCTAGAAATCTAGATTTGCATACTTTTCACTCAGAGCGGGACGTTTTCTTTGTATACTCCACATATTGAGATGAGTATATTAGTCTCAGTTATTGACCCTATATATATGTATTTGGTTTTGGAGTCGGCAGTGCCAGACTTTTGACATTTTGAAGTAATTTTAAAGTCTTGCAAACTTACTCATATCATGATAGTGGTATGTGGCATATACGAAATAGGCAACGATGGCCATTTGTAGAATCAAATGAAGTCCTCTTTTAATCCAAATATTCATTTTTTTGTTCTCTTGCGTTTCGTTGCTGTCGTGATCATGGCTATAATCAACTTGATAATCAGTCTGCAAATAAATGCCCGATATAGTATATAAACTAATCAAGATGAAATTGTTCAAGTTCGGCTTACCTTATTATTAAATTCTGGATTTGGTCTAGCTAGATCAGTCTATTAGAGAAATATAGAGGTAAGTCTTTTATTGATTGTTGAATTCAATGAATTATATACATACATGATCCAATTCATACGCATTGTTGAAGGCGCCCGTTGAGTTTTTATCGCCCATCTAGAATTATATAAAGTTGCTATTGATAACAATAATTTTGAAGAGCGTGCCGTGGCACTTAGAGCATTCTTAGATACAGTATACATATATTCCCAATCAACTATCGAAGTAGGAAATTACGATTAGTAACATCTAAGCTAAGTCCACTGAATTTACCACCATTTGGACATATATGTATTAGCGATAACTGGGGGTCGTCATAAACTACGCTAACACGTGGATCGCAATTTTTAAAGTGTAACACTTGACATTTATAATTTTTTGCTTGTTTTCACCCTAAGGTAAAGGCCGTAAATGTTTCCCTTTTTTTCCAATATATCACAAATCAGAATCAAATCAACAATTGATACCATAAATTGGCTGTTAACATTCCCATTAATCAGAATGAACATTGAGTTTAATCAATATTGTATATAGAAACAAGTAAATACTCTGAATCACGCCCAATATACAGTGGTTCACGGCTAATTTCAATCAGCAAATCAAATTTGGCTACTAGATTTTATAGTTTAGTAAAAGAGATGTGAAATTTTTGAATTTAGCCATTACAATCGGTGTTGTTATCGATTTATTATCGTTTTTATGATGATCTTGTTGAAAATGATCGTTCGAATTTAGAAAATTAATGAAAATGTAAACAAATTTCTCATGAATTTCGCTAGTCTGATTAAAAACTTATATTTATTTATTGCAGTCTACATTCATATGTATAAACCTACTATAGTCTCTTGCGATCAAATTTCTCAAGAATTTCACTAATATTAACAACTGAAACTGAAATATTGCAAAAGTTCAGAAATTAATTAACCCTGATGATTAACAGTTAAGCCATAATTCACATTAGAATGAGTAATTCCATATTTAAATTCCAAGCAATGCATAAAGCTGCCTTTCGTATATTCCATTCACAAAGTGCCTATATAATCATATAGAAAACAGTTGTTCGTGTCGTGTCGTCTATACATGTGTTTATATATCTTTGAAGCAGTTCTTTTTTTTTTTTTTTTGTTGATTGGGGTAAATCACCTTTTTTTAATTAGATAATTATCTGTTTGTTTAGTTGATGTTGTTTTTCGTTTTTCTGTAGAGTGGCGAACACGTTTCGAAGTTAGCGCTTGAATTAACAACCTTAGCCTTGTTTTTTTTGTCACTGGCAGTTAGTCCGATTTAAATGTAACTATAGTATATGTTTATATTTGTATGTATGTACACTGACATAAGCATACAAAACAAAAGCTGAATTCGTTGCCGAAACATTCAGTCAAGCCGAAAGCCTACGGAATCCATATTAACTGTTCAACAATCGCGTTAAGACTAAAACCTGTATCAGCCCGAAAGTCGTTTAATATATGTTTGCAAAACATCTGTTACCGATAAGGGGGTATATGGGCTAAAAAGTAATAAGTGTTGCGAGTATCTAAAATATACAATATATAAGAGATTGTTGAATTCGATTTTTGAAACACTGTAGTGCATATCGACTTCTGTTGAGTGCAACCAAACGTTAAAATCTGT
The DNA here is from genome assembly GCA_030914385.1 of Drosophila antonietae. NCBI lineage: Eukaryota > Metazoa > Arthropoda > Insecta > Diptera > Drosophilidae > Drosophila > Drosophila antonietae. The sequence continues at coordinate 736,301 of JAUESO010000011.1, forward strand.
TCAGTCTGCTGTCTCATAACCAAATATACAGCAATAATTAATTATTAGAGGGTATTTGAGTGGCAGTGCATAGGACTGTTGCTTAGAATATGTTTTAATTCTAGCCAGTTGTTGGCCTTATCAGCAGGCTAGTGCCAATGTTGATATTATCGGGAGATAATTTGAAGACGTCATACAACTCTACAAAATCACTCTGATGAGGCGAGAGTAACTGACACTGAGCGGGAGAGAGTCAGAGAGTGAGGGAGAGAGTGCGAGAGAGTTTGTGAGAGCAATAAAGTTTGCTTTAGGTTTCAGGCTATGCATATTAAATATATAGCGCGTACAACTGTCGCGTAATCAACATTTATTTTAGGATATGCTAATCTATTCTCTACATCTGTCATCGCTTTGCTCACTTTGATAACTGCAGCACAATCGTAGATGATAATCTATATACATATATAGTTATAGCGACAAGTTCATCGCTTCGAGTGGGGGCTCAATGATAATGTGATTTCACGACATCTTATCGAGATACTTAAGACGAGTATTGCTCAAACACTTATCTGAAAATTATATTTACAGATAATAAACGTTAACTGTTGGTTGTCAATTGATTTCGCAATTGTTGCTTTTTTATTATAATGTGTGTGTGTGTGTGTGTGTGTGTGTGTAGGTAATATAATTGTTATTATATTTTATATGCCAAGCAGTTTATTAAACAAATTTTTTGTTATTTATTAACTTAGTTACGTTCTGTTTAGAGGCTTGGGTTACAATATATAATTAAGTTTAATTAAGTAAAATATTAAAAAACATCATGAGCGAAATACATAAATTGTTGTTTTACTTTTTTTTTTCATTGAATATCAATATAAGTTATATACAACATTTTCGGAGATTAAATTGAGTCGAATTTGGACTTGCACGTTTTGTGGCTATATTAAAAAGGAAGGCACTGTTTAGGCTAGTGACTTAAATAACAAAACGTGTGTCGGCATGTGTGTGAGTGTGCTTATATATATGTAATTTATAAACTGTATGTAGGTGCAATTGAAATACTCATGGGCTTCTGTTTTACCTACGGTAATTGCATTGGCATTGCAAATACTCATTTATAGTACTACATAAATATATATAGAGTTTTTATATATTTTTAGTTCAACTATTTGCTAGCAATGTTTAAATGCTTGATTAATATATGGTTTATAGATACGTTATTTATATATATATATTTATATATTATTTTTATATATTCGTATCGAAATTAGTTTTGAGGTTCCAACAATTCTATGATAATTGAAGCAAAAAATTCGCAAAATTCAACCACATCTAAATCACAGACTCCTAATATAAGAGAGATTTACAAATATAAATATACAAAAAATATACTCTCAAATCAAATACAAATTTCGAGTAATTTGTCAAAAATATTGTAACTTAAAAAATAATATGATTTCTTTCTTGTTTTTATCTTTAACATAAATTAAAAAATAAAATAAAAATTATAAAAATTAATGCATGACATGAACTAAAAACTAATTAAGTCAACTGGCCCTAATGGTAAAAAAAAGAAAAACAATCAACTATTTAAGACCAGCATGTAGGACATGAATCGGTGAATGCATGTGCAATTGTGTTGATAATATGAGTGTGTGTGTGAGTGTATATATGTGAGTGTATGTGTGCGTATGTGGCCTGGCCAAAACGTGCTTCAAATATGAATCTAATCTACTCCTCGTCCTGCACCACATGGCGATGCTTGTGTTGATGATGATGATGATTGTGATTCTGTTGATGATGGTTCTGATGGTGATGATGATGATGATGATTATGATGTGTTCGCAAATGATGCTGCGTCTCTGACTGCTGAAACGATTCTTCAGCATCCATGGATGCACACTCCACGCTCTGATGATGATGACGTCTGCGATGATGATGTATTTGCTCCCTCTGCTCGCTCTCGTTCTCGCTATTCTCCAAATTGTTATCAATTGTGGGTGAATTTAATGTGGTCACTTCCGTATTGAGGTGCTCTCGACTGCGTGATGGATTGAGCACCTGGCTCTTGAGGTTTTCCAGTTTGCCATTGGTTCGATTCTCAAAGCTCTTGTCCGTCAACAGTCCATTGCCCAAGAATCTAACGTCTAATCTTGGGCATCTGTGGGTGGGAAAAAGCAATTAGAGTGAACGTAAATTCAAATTCAATATATATATTTTATATATATATATATTAAATATTTGTATAATTTAATTATGTATGCTGCCTTTATTGACTGATCATCTTGTGGCAAAAGATATTTATCATATCCGCTCAAAAGTAGGCAACACTTTTTCAATCAATAAAATATTTGGAAAAAACCTTTGCCTACTTTTTGGGTGCTACTTGAAAATGATATATATTTTATATATGATAATATTTGATATATTATTTAGGCTTTTAGCTCTTTTAAATTTTGAAAAAATTAAAAAAATTAAAAATAAAAAAAAAAGTATAATAAATATTAAATTTTAATTCATGCTTACCGTGACAACGTGTTGTTTTCCATATTAGGCATAGGCGTCGCTGGTCCGTAGACGGACCACGGGACTGCAATATCTGTAAAATACATTTAAAAGTAACGATTAAAAGATGCCAAATACTAATGTTGCATGCAATATTCAACAGAACACAAATAAACTCAGAACAAAAATAACAAAACAATAAAAACAAAATCACAGACGAAAATATTGAGCAATCATGCAAGGCAGCGACGACTAACGCTTAGCAATTTCTCATAGCATTAATATCAATCAGAATATAACAACAATGGCAAGAGCAACAGCAAGAGCAAAAATAATGAAACATAAGGCGGATGCTGCATAAATAGCAGCAACAATAAACCTACGCACAAAGGTGCGTATGAGCAATTTGCATTAGTAGCAAGCGAGCGGCGAGCGAGCGAACTAAGCTGCTTGTATGTATGTGTGTTCGTGTGTGTGTGTGCATATCTTACCAACCATAACTGGCGATTCAAATACAACTGAATACATTGAATATTTTAACATTTGACTGCTTCCGCTAGTAAAATTTCTATGCATTTACTCTTGAAGGGGCAACGAACGAACTGCGCACTTTGTAAGTGCCAAATCGAAACCAAAAGTTATAAAGAAAGCAATTTATATTGGCATAACGGCAACACATCTAAAACGTGCTTAACATTTATTGAAATATTTCAATGGATATATGCATATACACCTAGGTATATGGTATGATAAGTATTGAATTATTTAGCATTGTTTATTTTTTGTTTTGTTTTTTCTTTTGGAATTTTTGCTGTCGCAGTTTTTCCCAAGTCTCGCCGTTTGCTGAGCTCGTCAAAATTGTGACGACGAACTTCTGAGACGGGTTTTGTACACTTTCGATTTCGTAGCAATTGAGAAATATATATATATATTCAGTCTGCTGTCTGACAGCTCAAAAGAGGAAGAGACTGATGGGAAGAGGGGGAAAGTAAGTGAGCGTAAAAAACTGAAAGACTGCTAAATTATTGAACTTTTTGAAATGTATGTACATAAATGCGCCTGATTATGTCACAGAATTGGGGGGCCTGGCCGGAAGTTGAAAAATTGGGTATATCGTTGGGTAATGAAATGGGCGACCTCGTCTTCTTTGATGTTCCACACATGTCTTTGGGCAGTTAGTTAAAGCTTGGCTAACAACACGCTTACCTGCCTGAACGCAAGTGGGTGGCTGAAAGTAGAGGCCCGGCAGCAATTGATTCTCCTCATCGTCGTGCACCTCAATCATCAGCAGGCCCACCTCAATGGGCAGATGTGAGTGAAGTTGCTGCTGTGACTGCTGTGCTTGATGTTGCTGTTGTTGCTGCTGTTGATGCTGCTGCTGTGCCCAGTAGGTGAGCGCGCACTTGACATCGATGTCCACCCAGCCGGTCTTGGTGCTGCTCAGCATGATGGTGTTGCAGGTGCGCTTCTTGCGCTCTGTGAGAGTTGAGAAAGGAGATTTCGTATGAAGATACGAGGTTAGTGTCAGGCTAATGGTTCATTACGTTTGGGGAGTTTTGGGTACGCACCTAACTTACGTTTCTTCTTCTGCTGATGGACAATGTAGACGGTGACGCGTATCTGCGACTCGAGATAGGCTTCGCGGCACGACGGTGTCGCCTCAGCTGTAGGCTCCACATCGCTGCTTGCTGTTGTTGGTGCCGTCTTATCAGCCGGATTTATTTTGTATAGACGCAAAATGGCGCTATCTAGGATCAAATTATTGTTGCCGTATTGCTGAAAGACGCTGCTGGCAAACTCCAGCGTCACATTGCTCGACTGCTGCCAGTTGCTGGGCGTCGTCTCGCTGTTGCATATGGGATAGCCGGCCTTCTCGTGTGTCGGCTGATTCTGCAGGGCCTGATCCAACTGGCTATCATTGACATCCGACTTGGTTACCGCCATGCGTATGCGTGAGAATATCTCGTTAGTCCTGCAATTTGCAAATGGCATCTCGTTTTGTTTAATCAGTGATGATGCTACGACTATGACTGGCAAATAAACTATCTAACTAATTTGGCTCAAGTGTTTATGTAAAGTCCACTTAATTGACATTTGAGCGTTGTCGTAACTGGCGCACCACCACAACAACCACAACAGCAACGGCAACTTGTAGTTAGCCGAAGCTCGCTGTTCATAAATGAAAACGTGCCATTTAGCGCTGCTTTATAGCGCATTGATTCAATTTATTCAGACAGAGACGGATCAACGTGAACGTCTAGTTCTTTATAAGCTAATTCTTTTTGGTTTATTTTTGTTGTTGAAATTGGGTTGTGTGTTTTACGTGTACCGAACACAGAGCAATAGAAACTGGCGTGTGTGTGTGGGTCTTGAGCACTGATAGACGCTGAGATTACTCTAAGATAGAAACTAAAAAAAAAAAATTCTTGAGAATTTCTGCTGAGGCAAAGGAAATCAAAAGTTTGTAATGTAGAAACTGCGTTTCTTATTGGGTAAATCAAAATGTTTTCAGTTTCTTTAATTTCCTTTTATAAAGGTATTTTCAGTTCAATTCAGTTTCTAGTTCTAGCTCTGCTCTAGGTCTAAAGTCTCACTCAATTAGTAAACGACGCGTGCAGACTACAACTCAGCTGGCTCGAGATACTATTTTGTAGTAATAGATACAAATGTATCTCATAAATAACAGACAGCAGTGAAGAAGGAAGATGAAGTTCAGAGCCGTTGTCACTAATGCAGACAGACAGACAGACAGAAAGTAGCTAAGTAGGTGGGCGAGAGAGCAGAGCGGGACAGACGGGGAGTAGCAACAATAGTTGGCGCGTATCCAACTGTAGCTATGATCTAATCTGGCACAAATACAGCTACACAATGGGACAATTGTAGCTGTGAGTGCGTGTATGTGTGTGTGTCTGTGTGTCGTCTGTCTGGATCGGTAATTGAGACGCGCTTTGCAAAAGTAGCGCATAAAAATTTTGCGCAGAAAGATAACTACTCAAAAAAAAAAAAAAAAAAAAAATAATAATAATGTTGAAGGGGGCAGCCGAAAAAAAAGGCAAAATTAAAAGTGAATCCAAAACAAAACTGTTGGTCATGCGGTCAATAAATATGACTACAATATTATAAATATAATTTGGTTGCTGTTGTTGCTCACGAGCTGATTGCTGCCTGCGGCGCATTTTGTCTAGCCAAAATAATTATGGGAACATGCACTGAAAGTGAACCAAGCCAAAGCCAAAGTCGTAGCCAAGCCAAGAGAGGCCACAGACGCCGTTGGCTTATTATCGCACTGTATATATGGCTATCTATATATGTATGTGTCTGTAGATATATATTTGTCTGTGCATATATATATATTTATGCTTATGCTTATACAACGTGCGATCGAGCCAAAGAATGCCTGCCAGACAAAATGGCCCGCTGAGGAGTTACGTTTTGACTGTCTGCTAACTGCTGTGGCATGAACTTGAAAACTTGTTGTTGTTGTTGTTGTTGGCGTTGTCGTGGGTTGTTGTTGTTGTTTTTATTTAACTTGCGGCTGTAGCTGTTCAGTGCGAGCATTGCTGCTGGGTGCTGCTGCTGCTGTCTGTCTGGAGCCTGTCTAGACGCCTTGTTGTACGAGGTTGTGGCTTTTTATTGGCTAGGCTAGAAGCAGTCGCTCGCTGCCTGGGCCAGAGGAGCCTTATGCATGCATATATATTGGCGTGAATCACGCAGCTGCCAAAGCAAGCAGTTGGCCCCCATTGAGCATGCGCCGAGGATTTTTCGGTCGTGGCACACAGGTGAATCTCTGGCCTCCATTTGGTAGCCATTTCAAGTTGGCAATCTTAAGTATTACTTAAGCTGTTGCTCTTTGCGTGCATTCCAAGTGCATCTTTTGATGAAATTCAAGCGCCCCTCGCGTTCGCTGCGCTCCACCGTCGACGTCTGCCCTGGCTTTGTGGTTGGTTTGTTGCAGCTTCTTTTTTTTCAATTTTTTTTTTTCTTCTGTTTTGCTTTTACTGGTCCCCGTCTGTGTGCGTCTCGGCGTCATCGTCGTCATCGTCGTCATCGTCGTCGTGCGTCTTGCCTACAAGTCATCTCGTCTGGCTGACTGCCACTGCCACAGCTACAGCTATAGCTACAGCCACAGCCAGTCTGTGCCGCAGCCTCAGCGTCAGCTCCAGCCTGTGTGTGCGCATATACAATGCGCGGCTAGACAGTGTCTCGCCGGCTGCACTTCATTATCATGCGTCGACGAACAGTAGTCGTAGTCGCAGTCCGTCGCCCGTCGTCTGTTGTCCGGCTTGCGCGTCAGTCAGTCAGTCATTTAGTCATTCAGTCATTCAGTCAGTCAGTCAGTCAGTCAGTCAGCAAACTCAGACAGTGACTGGCAGACCGTAGACCGCGTCGCTTAGTGGCCACAAAAACATACGCCTACAACTGTTTGCACTGTTGGGCAACAGAGGGCGCTGCTGGCAGGCGGAAGGCGGGCTTGGGGTAGGTACCCAAGTCTATAAGTCTGAGTATCAGCTTTGAGTAGTCAAGTCTGGGCAAACATATGACCATGTCTCGATATTACTCATACGTCATAATTACTACAGGCGAGCGTTTTGTGTCTGCCCGCAGCCAGCCAGCCAGCCATCCAGCCAGCCAAAGCAATCACACAAGCAAAAGAAAAAGAGAGTTATGCGTTGGCATAACGACGTTGAAATACCCTTAGGGCAGATATTGAGTTGATTAAAAGGGAAAGAGAACTGCGAGCAAGTCAAATGTTACGTAAACAGCAGCAGAAGCTTCCGAAATTTGGAGTAAAGGGAAGGAAAGTGGGAATATATCATATATTCTGACTTTGGATAACATATTTGGATTTGGTTTGCAAGTTGTTTATAAATATAAAAAATTAAATTAATTTCAAGTTCTCTTTAAAGACTCTTTGGGATAGTTATGTGATCCATTCATCTACTCTAAGTTTGCTCTTTCGTATTGTAGTATGATCTGATCTGTCTATCTACACTTTTAACTCAGCTTCAGTTTCAGCTTCGCTTCAGCAATCAGCACAAGACTCTTTGAAAACAATTGTTAATTTGTGTTGATTGTTGATGTAGATCGGATACGTTTATGAAGTATCTAATGGGCTAGCAAAGAGTTTAATATTTCCTGACATACTTGGAATACCCTCGGAAACATTTAAATGTATCTGTGCAGCTGAGCATTAATCAAATGTAGTTTGTTTATGAAACGGGGCAGCAAGAATATCATATTATATATATGTATATATATATGTTTATGTAGATATGTAGTATGTTTGTCTACCCATGGACTGCATGTGTCTCGCATAGCAACGACCTACAAAAAGTTCATTAACGGAGCCAGCTAGACATGGCCCAGACTGTTCCCAGACATTTGCCAGACAGCTGGCCGCATGGACGTATACAAATACGCAGAGGCCAGGCGACGGAATTCGCTGCAATTGCAGCCAGTTCGTCTCATGTGTATGTCAGTGTGTGTGTGTGTGTGTATGTGTGTGTATGTATTTGTGTCTTTCTGCTTTGTGCAGCAGTGTCCCGCCAGTTGTAAGTGGTATCTGATAGACAGGCGCAGATACAATGATAAACGGCAACAGATACAAATGCAGTCACAGCTAAAGCTATAGATATGATTGTGCAGACTGCAACTTCTGGCACCCCCTGCGCCCAGGGTCTTTGTTGTTATAGGAGACAGCACAGTTTGGTCTAGTTGGGACAGGTGTTGACAGCCGTCAATCAAGCAGACGCTCACAAGCTAGCTGGCTGGCTGGTCTATGGTATGTTTGGAATCTTCAGCAAACAATCAGCTTATCAGAGCAGATATAGTTGAAGAGCGCAGGGTGTAGGGATTGGGGCTCGTTCGTCTTAGCAACACGTGCAGAAAGAAATCTTAAATATATACATTATATATTATTTATAGTATTAGCTTAAAATTGCACACATGTGTTTATTGTTTATTAATTTGGACGTTTGGCATTTCGAAAATCGTGTTAAATGTTAAACGAATTGAGGCGCATAGCCATATACTATATCTATATAAAATATAAATACCTATGTATATATTTTAGAGTATATAAACTGTTTTGTGGGGTTCTTGGCCACATTAGTGAAATGCATATGGTTTTAACCTTGAATTGCTTCAATTGATTTTGTTTTTGGACAATTGAAGCACAGCCAAACAATGTTCGCCGCACAGCTATTTGGCCAATTCTTAAAAATTTCTATTTATACGTAAAATTGTGGAAAATAATTAATTGGAAAGTGCACTTATTGAAAATAATGCTCACAATTTCGTGATTTGTTTATTGTTTTAAATTTACAATTATTTAATATATATAAATAATTTTTTGTTTGTTAGCTGAAAATTTCGTTTAAAATTTGTAGTTTATTTTTATAGAATTCTATTTTTGGTTGATTTCAAGTTTCTATTTTAATTTTTTTTTTTCTGGCGGCGTTAAATTATGATTGACAGGGGTTGGGGGCGTTCATTCTATAGTTTTTAACTGTTACTTACCGTTGCCGAGCAATTTGATCTAGCAAGTGATTTTTGTTCGACTGTGTGGTCTCATTCTTGGCAGCTGGATTGCTACCGCTGCGTATGCGATTCACCTGCTCCTCGGTCAGATTGAACATGCCCCAAATTGTGCGATTATTGGGATCGACCACCTCGGAGCGCACATCGCCGTCCATGAAAGCGGAGCGATTGATGCGTGCCGCATTGCAGGACATCATCAGCAGCTGGCAGACCAGCAACAGCAAAAACAAACGCCGACCGCACAACACTACACTCGACATTATATAGTTCAATTCTCTCTGATTTTTTAAAACTCTTTCAACTATACGTATTGCAAGTTCTGGGCAAATGTTTGCAAGTGTTTCGCACTATTTGAACAACACTTTTTAGGCTAATACAACAATTCGCACAATAATTGCACGCATTGTTTGTATTGATGGCGTTTTTATTGACACTCTCTCTGGCTTATCTACAGCCAATCGGCTCAGCAATGTTTTTTATTTTCTTTTCTTTTTGCTTTTCACTACCGCATAAATCTCTGAGTTTTAATTTAATTTTAAAATAATTTACATTTATTTTCTTTGGATTTATTTGCCTGTCGATGTGTTCACTCTAAGAACCAAGTATGAAGTGATTTGCACGAGTCGTTTTTTAGTCTTAAATAAGAAAATATTTGGTTGTGCCGGGGCATACCTACTTTGTTATGGTCGTAAACGCGCGCCTGCACTGCAAGAAATTTTTGTTGTTGTTGCACAGTTGACGAATTCCGCACGTAATTAAAAAAGATTTAAGTGCGCACTTGAAGTTTTCTTTTATTTATATAAAAATAGAATTTCATTTGCTTGAAAAAATTCAGGCTTCACAGGCAGATTTATTTTAAAGTCCAAAAGGGAGATAGATGAGTTTTGCTTTTAAATAAAAATAATATAAAATAATAAAAAAATTAAGGTATATTTCATTTTATTTTTAATACAATATAATATAAACATTTCTTTTATTCACCATTTCTCCTTATATACAAAAATTACACTTTTTCAGCCAATTAATATTTAATATATAAATTTACCAAAAATAATCTTTTTATCCAAGTTCAAATTTGACTTAAATCTATAATTCTGTTATAAATTAGTAAATTTTTTCTTATATACTTGAATTGATTAAATAAAATTCATTCAGGAAATAATTTCTTTCTGCCAGTCACAATTTGTTAATCAGCCTAAAATAGAAACCTAATTTTAAATAGTAGCTAACAAAAAATGTTTGCCTCTCCAATCGAAAGTCAATAAAAATAAAAACAAATTTAATACTGTAGATTATTATTAATATGTAGTTTATTACCATTTGCCTTCCTTGCAAACAAACATTATTTAAGCTATTAAATATTTGAAATTTATTAACACATTAAAAGTGTTCAATTTTTAATTATATTTATGACACATGATTCGCTTTGATAAGCAAATGTTTCAAGACCTATTCTTGCAGTGTACTCACTGCAGCGCTTCGGGCTGATAGTTCGGATTTTGTGTTTGCCGACGCTGTCGACCAATCAAAATCAACGTTGTGGCCGCTGTTGTTGTTGTTGGCGTCGCTGCTGCTGCTGTTGAGAGGATCTCTGCTAGCGTCGCAGTCGCTGACAGCGCCGCCGTCGCTTTGCCTTTCCGTGTGCTTGCTCTTATCTTATCTGTGTGTGCGTAAGTTTCTCGGTATGCGTGAGTGCGTTCGTGTGTGTGACTTGTTTCTTATCGTAAAAGAAAGTGATATTTGTTAATTTTTTTCTGGGGGGGAGTGAAAAGAGATGAGCTGGCTTTTCGATAAATCATATAGATGGGTCAATAAAGATTTCGGATCGATAGATCGATAGCGCTGCTTACTATAAATCAGATAAGGATTTATTTTTCCTGTACGATTTATTGAGGTAGCTAACTGTAATTATAAATTAATATGATTATTTCACTGAGAATTAAGTGCGTGGTAATTAATTTTAGCCATTTGAACTTTGATATCAATTGCGCTGCGTGAGTGCGTAGCTGATTATATAAGCCTTAACTGGTATTATAAAGCGCCTTATATACGATTTGGTTTTAATCAAATTGTTTTGATATTTCAATTGACTGACTTAATTTCGTTGTCATAATTCTTCTCTTATCTTCTGCAATACATTGAAGTGAAGTGGACAACTACAACTACTGCTATACGCATGTCTTTTGTAGTGTAATCTATTGAAGATTTGTCTCCTTGATTTGCTTGTCATTGGCTTTGACATTGCGTTTCTCGTGCAAGCACTTATTAGGTAAATTTGATGGCATTTTCGGTTATCAAGCGAATGTGCGTACTGATTAATGGGAGCGGAAAAAGTGCGTGTGATCATGTTGACATCTTGCTGGAAGCATTGTTGGACATAGTTGATGTATCTAAGCAAATCAGCGGAAATAATCTATTATGGCGCGTATGGGCAGGCAGTCGGTGCCAGGCACGTTTTTAACCCACGATGACCAAGCTTTAGAGGAGCTTTATAAAGGATATGTTAGTGTTGCCAGATTATGTGGAAAACTTACTTAATCATTTATGTATGCCTATAGACTTATTTTATTATAGCTATTATTGATAATCATAACATTTAAAACTGATTTTAACTGATTAGATTAAAATTAATTCAAACTGAAATGAAAAGCCATTGATTTGATCAGTTCTTTTCGTTTAGTTTTTAAGTAGAAGCTCAAGAGCTGCGTTTCATTGCAATTTGGAAATTAATTCTCATTACATGTGATCTATGAGTTCATTATAAAAATCACAGAAAAATATAGAAAGACCAAGCTGAGCTTAAACTCTAATTTAAGTTAAGAATCTGTTATTACTGCGAGCTGAGTTCAAATTGGAATTTCAGCTTCAAATCAGTTAAGCTTGTATAATTACTACTTCCTTTTCCCACGCAGCGAATTTATGATATTAAGCTAATCTTACACTTTAAGATACGAATTGAATACGCCATAGTTTCCCTATCCCATATTACGAGCTAAGCTTGAAATTTAATTTAAGCTAAGAAGTCGACTTGCCCAGACTAACAATATCTTTAACTAAGCTGAACTCTTTTGGATAGCTATCTTTTCAGCATCTGTTAGTTTTCTAACATTCCTTCTCAATCTTTGCATCATTTCTCCAACCCATTTTTAGCACTGTGAGCTGAGCAAAAACTCGAATTAAAGCTAAGAATCTGTCAAGTTTCTTTTAATATCTATGTAATATCAGTGACATTTAATAAATCATCTATCAATAGGTATTGTTATCTATCGCTTGCCTTGCCCAAGGCCTCGCTGCAAGTTTGTTCCAAATATCTCTGCTTCACTCTTGAAATAACACAGTCAATTTGATATTTTTGTATATTTCACATATACGGAAATCACAAGCGCGACTTCAAGGACGTTGCTGATTTATTTATTTATTTATTTATTTACTTTCGGCTGCTCTCTTCTGGATATAGCATCAGCCAGAGAGAAGAAGACACGCTTATCACATGTCATCATCGTTCCTTTTTTTTCTACACAAGTTTCGTTGTATTTTTTTTTTTTTTTTTGCCGTCTGGTCCAAATTGAATTTCAAAATGATTGTATAATTTGGAGCACTTTATAAAGTCTGGATTTCACACCATTTAACTGGCTGTCCAACTGTCTGTCTGCCTGTCTGCCTGCCTGACTCTCTGGCTGTTTGGCTGTCTGGTTGTCTGGCTATTATGCATTATATGTCTACACATTGTTGAGGCTTGAAATGAAACACCTACATGGCATTTGGGGGCGGGTGGTGGGCGCGGCCCGACGTCGTCTGTTATGCAAAGTTGCAATCGCATCAAATGCTCAAAGAGCCACAGATCATAATCTCAGTTGAGAGAATAGGCAATAACAGAGAAAAACAGAAAAAAAACGAGCTCTTTCAATCGACAGACCCCCAGAAAGGCATTTAGAATAAATCCAAAAAAAAAAAAAAAAAAAAAACATGAGCGCGACATTTGTCGAGACGTTTATATAATAATGTTTATTTATTTGACTTGTACACACATTTGCATAGAATTTGCCCCACTTCGTGGACAATAACAGAAGGAAAAAAAAAAGCACGCAAAATAAAGAGTCAATCAGAGGCAGTCAAAAGTGTTATGTAGACGACAATTGGAACGCGAAATGAGTCAAAGCCACAAGCAACAACAACAACAACAGCAGCATTCGATAGTTCATTAATTTCAAGGCTAGACAAGGGACCCCACGCAGCCGCCCCTGGCACGCCAAGAGCAAGACGAAAACATTGTAATTGGCAGTTAGCCTATTGGCAATTGTAGTAGTTCCCTTTGATCTCATTTAACCGAAAACTATTTTTTAATATATATAGACATCTATATATATATACAGTTCCAATTTTTTGCAATTTTTGCTATTTTTGAATTGAAAACAATTTTTGTTTTGACAAGGCGGCATGTCTCATGCCAGTTAAAAAAGATTTCAATTGTACAATCGGCAAGAATGTTCAGCTGGTCATTAAAAGTTGTGTTGTCCACCTTTCGCTATAAAGGGGAAGGCACTTCACTTCACTTCGCTCTCGCTCTCTCTCTCGCATTCTCTCTCTCTCTCTCTACCTTTCTCTCTCTTTCTGTTTAATCTACCTGTGCATAGTAGTTAAGTAGGTGAGCGAAGTGTAGATCACGAATTGTTGCCGAGCATATAGTATTTTATGTTGATATCACGTGTGAACTCTACTTTTATTTGAAAGATTTGACTGCTAGATATATTAAATTTAGGTCGAGCCAACTACTAATCCAAGCGAACTTCTAATCGATATCGCTGTGCATGGTAGTGCATCTGGAAGTCGTTTCGACAGCAACTAAAAATATTGTTAAGTGCTTTTACAGCGGCTGGCAGGTGACAGATGGCAGATGCCAGGTGTGTGGTAGTTAGTCTTATTTTCTGGTAATTAAAATTAAATCGAACTAACAAAACTCACAAGACCAGTAGCTAAAAAAGAAAAAACAAAAAAAAAAACATTTGGTCAATAAACCACTTACTGTTCAAGATTGTGTTTGTACAACAATTATCAGAAGCAATTACCGGGTGCGGGGAAAATTCTAAAAATAAAAAAAAAAGAATACAAAAATTAAATAAAATAAAAAAACGAATATGAGTTGCGTTCAGTTGCGTATCTAACACGCACCGGATCAGTCTGCTTATCAGCTGACTAGGTGATTGAACCGGAGCCAGAGATTATTCAACTAATATACTATGTATTTTGTATTTATATATATGACCAAATTCACAATATCATTGATATTGCGTTGCGACACCAAATATCAAGTTGAGCCACGACTGTTGCCTGGATAATTGGTATTTTGGCCTAAAGTACTTGCACTGAACTGAATTTAAGCATCAATATAACACATAATTGATATAATTGTAAAGTGGGCAGAGGAGGAGCCGGAGAATGAGTGAATCGGGGGAAGAGCGGCTAGGACTGGGGCTGGGACTGGGACTGGGACTGGGGCTGGGGCTGGGGCATTGCATGAGATCAGAAAATAACATGAGTTGGTAGCATCATCAGCAGAGCCGCACGCCAGAGGTCTATTAAAAATACATACATGATTTTTACGCAGACAGCACAGCTCCAGACCAGACTGGCCACAGTTGCAGCAACAGTAGCTGTGGTAGCAGCAGCAGCAGCAGCAACAGTAGCTGTGGCATACACAGACCAAGTCAATAAGTTGGTTAGTTAGCCGGTTGCTGTTGTTGCTGCTCGAGCGAACAGCACCCCGCACTTGGGTGTTGCCGGGTTGTTGTTGTTGTTGTTGTTGCTGCTGCTGATGCCGGGTGCAGTAGCCGAATGCAGTTGTCGTGATTGTTGTCTCAGATTGCATGTGGAATGCAAAGACCAGGAGCCAATTTGTTATTGCTGTTGTGTTATGCCCGCTGGCTGGCTACCGTTGCAGCCGCCTCTTCGTGCTGCTGTCGTTCAGCTGCTGCTTGTGCTGCCGGAGCTGCCACTTCTGCTTCTTCTTTTACCTTGCATACCCTTGACTCGAGACTTAAGATTGTGTGAAACAAGCTAAACTTTTGACAATGACATTAAAAATGTTTATAAAGAATGAACTGGGAAAGTAAATTTAAAATATTAAAAAACTATTGCTTTATCAAAAATCTTAATTCACTATATCAGGTATATATAAATATAACTGACTCAACAATAACCATTGATAAGTAGAGTTAACTGTAGCTAGGATCTATAACACAAGAGTCATTGATAAGCATGAATAAATAAGCAAATTAAAGAAAGCTTGGCGAGATTGGAGAATTATTTATAGATAGACTGGCTATAGCTAGAAACTATAGATAGGGATCTTTGGAATGTGTATATATAAATAAATTTTTAATTAAATACTGCAATAAAATCATACGGCTTAAAAACTTAACCAGGATGGATATACATACATTGATGAAAAAATCTGTAACTAGCGGATTTTTATTTTAATTTCTAAAAACTCTGAACACCCGTTGATTATGTAATGCCAAAGCGTATTTGTAGAGTATACGCAAATCAATGTCAAGACAGATTTTGCATCTTTCTCTTATTTTTCTTTAGTTTTTGCATTTCTGGTTGTTATTAATTTTCGTGCATTTTGGTTTTTTCGGTTTTTAGGACTTTCGCGTGCCGTCGTTTGGCTTCTGCCCAGCACCAATCAGCCAGAGCCAGAGCCAGACCCGGTGTGCTGCCAATGGCTGTGGCAGTCGCCGAGATACAGCCAGAGTCAGCCGGAGTTCGCGTACTCATACCGATGGAGGAGACTGGAGACCCAAGAATCAGAGACCCCAAGCCAGACAGCCCGTCGCAGACGTTCAACGGGCCGAGCAGCATGGGGCAGCGGTCGAGGCCGAGGTAAATAATGTTGATGTTGGCATTTAAGCAGGCGTGTAGTCGCATCTTGTTGATTGTCAAAATTGACAATGAATGCGCCTCACACACAGATAGTGTGCGTGTGTGTGTGGATGTGTGTGTAGACTGTGTGCAGAGTGTTTCAGCCAAGGGAGTAGACAAGTGCATATATATCTCACATGTCTGCCGTTTGTCTGGAGGCCGTCGCAGACATACGCTGATGTTGATGTGCATGTTGATGCCAATGCTGCTGCTGCTACTGGTGCTGTCCTTAAGAGTTGCATCCAAATATGGACCATTGCCTGCTGCTACTGCTGCTGCATGTGGCCTGTGGCAGGTGAATAAGGTAGTCGGCCCAGACGCCTTGGCTGCTGTCCGGGCATGGGCATATAGTTTGCTCTCTGCCTGCAGTTTCACACTTTGCATTTCTAAAAGTTATTTAAATGATATGCACATGCAACTCGCAGTAGTTGTTGTTGCTCCTGCTGTTGTCGTCGTCTGGCTGCACTAGCTGTAAACTGAGACTGCCAGCAATTATGAGCGTCTGGCTGTCTGCCTTTTTACAATATTTTTAACATACAATATTTTTTTCTTTTTCTTTTATTTTATTTTATTTTTTTTTGCTCGCTCTTTTAATTATCTGATTTCTAAGCGAGCCACGGCATGGGGAGAGATAGCCATCGCACATGTACGGAGTTTAAAATTTCAATTTGGCCACCAAATTGTCGCCGCTGTTAATTGCCTGTGTCAGCCATCTTGGCCGGATGACTAAGCAGCTATATGCAACGGCTACATGCAACAGCATCGAACAGCAGCAGTCTCCAGCCTGTTGTCTCCTGTCTCCCGTCTGTCTGTTCGGTCTGGTCTTGGCCATAAATTAATGCATAATTATGTGTCTCCTCTGCCCGATGGTAGTAAAAGTGAAAAATAATTCTGATTTCCGATGAAACTAAATTAGCTAAGGACAGTATGCACACATGCTGCACACATTGGCCATTTCTAGTCTATTGAATGGGGCACCTGTTGAGCCTACATACTGCCAATGCAATAAGAGCTAGAGGGGGAGGCTATGGGGGAGAGGCTGCAGATGTAAATGTTGCACGCTGCGCAAGCGTAGCACGTTAATTTTAAGCATTCGTCGCGTAAAAGGCAATCAAATAAATGAAGATGCAACCCAGGCCTTAAATGGTGCAAAAATAACTCAAGACATTCCCCAAGAGCCTACGTGCATAACGATGCACAGTCAGCACCTACTGCTACCTCTGCCTCTATCTCCTCTCTCTTTGGTTCTTTTGCTCCGTTTTGTTGTTGCTTTTCTTTTCTTTGATTATTTTGTTTTGTTTGGTATCTTATAAATAAATATACGTCTCTATAGGTTCGGAGTTGCTGTCTTTCTGCTTTCAAGCTTATTTATAGGGCAGTCGGCGCGTGCCGGCACGCATTTAACCATGGTCCACATACATATATGTATATTTACAGTGGCTTTGTCCACGTGGCTGTGCGAATTAATTCATTGTGCGCTGTGCATAGCCCTTGCTAGTCAAGTCTGGCAAATGAATGAAATATCGTTTATGGTAATTTTTGCCTTAAATGTCTGTATGCTTGTGTATGTATGTGTGTGTGTGCAAAAAAGTTCTGCTAACTATGCTAATGACTGACTGTGCATCGAGTTTCTAGATGCAGCTCAGGCACAGGGTGTTTCGAGCGCAAAGCATATTTTCTGTTGCATACTTGCGGCAGTATGATTTTAATTGTTGTGAAGCCAATTCGAGTTGCTGTCTGCCTGCTGGGAATTATTTAAAAAAATCCACTTGATATTCAAGAACTATGCAACAGCAATCGATTTAACAAATGGTTAAGTAATTATAATAGTAGTTGTGAAAAGATCCCAAATATCATTTAACTATTTCTGGCCACCAAAAAAAAAAACTTTTTCACTCTGAACAAAAACCTTCGCCGCTTTTCGTCTCCGTTTTTGGTTGAGCGTCTTGAGTTGAACCATTCGTGTGATGCTCTTGTTCTGAAGATCGTATGCTATGCTCTACTTTTCATTGATTTCAAACCAGTTTCAGTTTATATATATATATATCACACACCCCACACATATATATAAATTTAGCAAAATGTGCGACATGGTCTGTGTTTCTGATCCTGCATGCCCGCCGGCTGTGCCAGTCAAGGGTCGCTTATTCACTGTATTGTTGCTTTCACTGTGGCACGCGAGTACGATAAGCGGCCGTATAATAATTTTCAGTTTCGCCGCTTGGACTTTGAGGAGCGCATGAATCGTCGCTATCACTGCATACGTGATTTCCACATCATTGTGAAATTTTTGCTGCAGCGTAATCTGCATTCCGTATCCATTTGGAGCGTGGGGCTTAGCAATTGGGATGCGCGTCTGTTGCAGGACTTTGTGCACTCGCTGCAGAACGTGTGGCGGATT
>JAUESO010000012.1:0-13180 GCA_030914385.1 Drosophila antonietae
AAAATATTCAATTAATTAATTACATTTAAAAATTAAAAAATCAAAATGTGGGCACTACAAGAGTATTATGCAGTCGGTCGCATCTTAGGTCTAGTCACATAACGCAGAATAAAATTATTTGACTCGAGTTAGTATGTTTTATTGCCCTAACAGTGGGTAAGGCGCAGTATCTCATCATAATCATAAAAGCTGAATTTATAGAGTTTTGAAAAGAAGAATTTTGATTGAATAAATTTATTGTTGCCGAGCCAACTATAGAAAATATAATAAAAGTTTTCGTTTGTCTTTTATTTCATTTATTTATTTTTTGAGTATTATTTTTTATGCAAAGCAAGACAATAACCAAATTTGTTTCATTCTTATCTAATTAATATAATTATTTACAGAGCTATAAAAAAGCCGAACCAACTATTAAAAATATAAATAAAATGTATATATTTTCAACTATTTACTTTTTTAAAGAATATTTTTAAAACATAGCAAGACAATAATCAAAATTTTAGTATAATTTTATTTACTAATTAACATAACATTAATTTACAGAACTATAAAATTTAGTATTTCTATTAGTTCTTGAGCATTGATTGTTTCCTAGTTCCCTCAATTAGGTTTGTATTCATGAGCTAAACTTGTAATTTTGCTTGATTTCTTGCTATTTTTTGTTTGTTTAAAAATTATGTTTGCTGCTGTATATGTAAATATACATAATATAAATATAAATATAAATTGTGTATTATAAATACACCATATTTGTAACGACCCACAAATTCATTAAATTTCTATATGCTATTAGCTATTTCGTACTATTAGTTTGTCTATTTTTAAGTGGAGTAAATACAAATCTCAATATGTGCTATGAATATAGTATAGTTTAAGGAGGATTCGATTATCTAATATTTTACTGAGCTGTTGCAAAGCTAATAATTTACTTAACATTATATTTGCATTCATATCTTCTCTTTTTCGTTTCGTTTGCCCCACTGTGCGCACTTATTCAACGTTACGTATGAGTGTTTGATGTTCGAATGTTTGTCAGCTACGAGTTTGCTCTGTGTGTCCAAGTCGAATTGGGTTCGCGTTTGATTTTGAGCCAGAGAAACTCGGGCCACCAATCTGGGTAGAGTTTGGGCCGGCAAAGCGATTCCGGGCGGAATATGCAATTATGTATTTTAAAGTTTTTGTTTTTACAATTGCAAACGTTTTTTCTCTCCTTTTTTTTTTTGTGTTTTTCGCTCGTCAACGAGCCCGTTGCGGTTATTGTTGTTTGTTGTTGTTGTTATTTCTGTTGCTGTTCGCATTTGCGCCCAATTGCTGTAAATATAAAATTGCAGCAATTTTCAATGGCTTGGCTCGATTGGAGTCGTCGACTCGACTCGCCTGCCTCTCTCTGCCTAACTGCCTGACTGCCAGTCTAGGTTTGTGACTTGGACAGCAACTCTGGTGGTTTCAGTCTCGGTTTGTGTACGGTTGCGAGAGACTAACAACCGCCCTGTGGGTGGCAGCGGGCCCAGTTATTATGAATTGCTGCAAATTGCAAGCAGCACAACGGGAACATGGCGGCGGCTTAAATTGATGTTAAAGTTCTTAGCCGAAAATTGCCTAGAAAATTGTGCGGCCTCAACTTCATGGCAGATGCATATGCACAGCCAGCAACATCGTCAATCTCGGCCGGGACACACCTTGTATATAATTGCTCTCTCTCGATCTTTTTCTCTCTCTCTCTCTGTCTCTCTGTCTCACTCGAGTCAAGCACGCCGACTGCCTTATACGGCAATCGCTACAACATCAACAGTTAGCCATAGCAATCGGCAATTAATATAGACAGTTCATAGTTTAGTCGCAGCCACTAGCATTCAGTGTCTCCCACTCTCCAGCTCCAGCTCGGCATCTACCTCGGCTACAATTGAGCTCTGGGTAGAGCTAGAGAGGTGTGTGCGCTTTTTTTGAGTGTCAACTACAAAATACCAACAAAATGTTTAACACTTTTATCATTGTAATACTTCTTCGCAAAATTCGAAAAGAGTATATTAGTTTTATGCAATTGTTTTAAATTTGAGAGATATAATATAGTATATGAATTATTAGATGCGATAACAAATCGTATATTTTCTATATAAATCATAATAATTTGGGCTTAAATAGATGCTACATGGAATAAACACTCTCAAAAAAGCCAACGGGAATTGGTTTTAATAAATTATATAAATAATGTTATATATTAATATTAACAGTATGATTTTAACACATGTTATATATATGTATACAATGTATATTGTGTTGACTCCACATCATTCAAATTAACTGATCTTAACACACTTGATGTATAACAAACTAAACCTCTTGCTGCTACAGGACTTCATATCAATGAAATGATGCAAATATGACAAAAATCATTCATCATTAAGAAAAGTTAATGCCTAAAGTACAACAGATTTCAGTTGATCATTAATTGTTGCTGTTCGATCAAAAACTAACACGGATGGAAGAGCAAATTGAATGTTTGTTGGCATAATATTTACTTGCAATAAAAAATGCGTATACAGAGACACATATACATACACATACATATACATATATATTGTCTTGCTAAGAAAATCGATTAATGATAATTGCGTGTAGCTAAATAGATGCGGGAAATGAGACGAATTCGATGAAAACAAGAATTAGTGCGGCAGCAATAATAAAAACAAACAAGAAATCGCACGTTGCAATAAAAATCGGTTCACAAATCAAGATCTATACATAGGCACATACATGCATACATACATATGTACATACATGTATATACAAATGGAGAAACAAATTGTGCATTCTGCAGACATGTAATTTAAATTGTATATTTGAGTTTTGTGGGCGCATGCACTGTAAAATTTTTGTAATCGATTAAAATGGAATGCGCACAGAGTTCGGGGTATTGTTTGGGTTGATTGCCGGCCCAACAACACAATCGACAATAGGCAATCTACAATCTTACAATCGACAATCCACAATCAGCAGTCGAAGGTTCTGCTTGAACCAGGAGTGGAACTTTCACATACATATGTATGGGGGAATTTGAAAAATTCCTAGATCTGGCCAATGGATGATTTTGCAAATTTTTGTGAATGGAACGCACAAGTCGAAAATTTGCTGAATAAAATTCTCGCGCACAATGCGAGATTTGCATGCCGAATTCCAAGCACTTGTCGAATTTCAAATGCAATTGCAACTGCAACTGCAACTGCAGTCGCTTTGCAGCGAAATTCAAATTAGACGTAATTCAATACACTTGGCTACCCTAATTCAATGCCTTTTTGTAAATTAGAGCCCAATGCTAAAAACTAATCCAATTTGGGTTCATTTTTAGTTCTTTTTTTTTTCTCAAAGAATTTTACAGAATTTTCGAAATAAGCATAGAAAAGTTCATTCATATGTGAGAGTAATTCTGATACATCTTGAGTAAACACATCAGACTTTACATTATTTAATCACGCTCGGAAAAGAGACAAATCTATCGTCTCTTCTCTCTTCATTTCATTCATTCACTGTAGCCCTTATCTCTCGCACCGTCCCTCTGGTAGTGTCTCGGTTCCTCTTAGCGCAACAATTGCGCCACACTCTGTCGAAGTGACCCTCTCATTGGCAAACCCCGTTCTTTGCACTAATTTCACAACACTAGAAGTTTAGCATATGCAGCTGTTACTGGATCGTCCGATTGCAACCATGTTTTATGTAACTCTTCCTCATGCCAGCTCTTCAAACTATTCGTGTGATAGCATTTATTCTAAATCAGATAAAGCTCTTAAAATCTCCTATACTAATAAATGTAATATTGTCAAT
Source organism: Drosophila antonietae (assembly GCA_030914385.1). Taxonomy (NCBI): domain Eukaryota; kingdom Metazoa; phylum Arthropoda; class Insecta; order Diptera; family Drosophilidae; genus Drosophila; species Drosophila antonietae. The sequence continues at coordinate 3,820 of JAUESO010000012.1, forward strand.
AAAAAATAAATTAATAAATAAATGCCACATAGATCACAAGTCTTCAAGGCAACATTTCTAAGTAAAATGTCCAAACTCAATCTCCATATTCAATAGACATATCATTTCCCAGGTTATGATTCATGGATTACTTGAAGATTCCATGAATATAGTTGAATCATTTCAGTGGAGTAAAAGACGTTCCTCAATACGATATTCTTAAGCTGCTCAATATGAGAGCTAGCCATGGAGAATACTTTCGATGCAAAACATTGTTCTCATTACTTTGAATATAACATGTAAATTGGCGCATAGAGACAACGTAGTTATATATAGATCGATATATATTCACATACATATTTATATACCTTAGTTTTTGTTTTTTGCTTCATCTGGTTGAGGTTTTGTTATTGGTCTTCGACAACATTTCAAATTCATTTCCGGCTACATATTGCTTTGGCTTGGCTGAGTTGAAGGCGACTCGGCAACTTTGTTTTTGTTTTCTACTCTTTTTTTTTTGTTGTTATGGGCAATAGAGGAGGAGGCTGCGACAGCGACTGCGACTGCAACTGCGACTGCAACTGCCGCCGGCACCGATAACAAATCGCAGATACATAATTAAATTACAGCGTTTTAATTTCTGTAATTAGTCACGACTTTTGTCGCAGGGGTCTCGGAGCTCCTCTGGGCGGAGGGAGTTGGACGCGCGGCTTAATTTAGACCATGGCGGCGCCAAGAAGGCCTCAGCATCAGCCTCAGCCTCAGCCTCAGCCTCAGCGTATTCAAATGAAAGCACATTTGCATCTAAGCAATCGCATCTGCATTGATTTCGCTGTCCAGGAGAGGGCCCCACTCGCAGCTCGAGCTGCAGTCGTTCGTTCGTTCGATCTTTGTGCGTCAGAAAACTGGATTTTATCCTCTGTCTTTAGCCACCAATTGAATCACTCGAAATGATCTATTTAATACGAGCGTGGGCAATAAATTGTTGCTGTTGCTGCTGTTGCTGTTGCTACAGCCAAAATATCCTATTTAGTTTGACTTTAGCTGTGCGTGTTGCAAAAATATAGCGAATTTGTTGAGCAAGGCGACTGGCGATGCGAGTACAGTATGTGGCTGCGGGGCTGCGGGGCTGCTTGACTGCGCGTGCGCATTCACATATAAATTAAAGAAATGTCACACATAACATTCACGCCACTGCCAACTTGATTCATGAAATATGCGCGAATTCAGAGGCAGCAACAAGTCGAAAAAAAGAAATCACTGCAAAGTGGCTTAAAACCGGCAGCTGGCAGCAGAACTCACATGCGCGCCTTCGCCATCCTGATGATCATTGGCATAGTGTAAACTCAATTATTATGTTATATATCAAAGATGTACAGATAAACATAGATATGAATATATAACAATATGCGATTAGATGGTATTTCAGGGATATGCGTGGCGATTATAGCTCATATATCGAATATGCTACTTTGTACTATTCATTTGTATGTATTTCATTAAGTTATTCAAGTTAATGTAATCTTCTACAATTTGTGTACTGAGTTTTTGTCACTGATCAATCCAGCAGCTAACAATAGCTCTTCTAAGAAGCTCTCTTAAGTTTATCTTCCACTATCATATGTTGACCTTGCTTTTACATAACAGATTCATACATATAAGCAATGTTTAAGTATTGCATGTAATATTACTTATAATTTAGATATCTCTCCTCTATCTGTCTATTGAAAAAATTACGACAAATTAATCAATTGAAATCAATGGAGATAATAGAAAGATATAATAATAAATCAATAGAAATAATATAATATAATCAATGATTTGAAAAGTTTTATTTAGTTATCGAAATTGATTGGAGTCAGAGTTGGCGAAGAAGCTCGGCAGCATTCAATGTTTTTTCTATATTGTGGGTCTATATATAGCCTAAATTCTTATTTATTTTATTTTTTATATTATTTTTACAATATATATTCATTTAATCTTATGAATTAATGTATAAATATACAGTGTTAAGCTGCTGCATTTCAACTGAGAAATAGTTTTATAATATTATGTTTTTATTTATTTTTTTAATATGAAAGGTCTGAAGCATTAGTGTTACAGTCCTAAGTTCTCCAAAAGCTACGAATTCATTTATACATATAGATATATCGGTATCAAACTATATCTAAGGAAAAACTCTGAGCTTTGTAGATGTTAAGTAAGAAAACCTTTAAACATTTTAGTCTGACGATTCTTAGAATGATTTAAGAGAATATGAGTTAGGTTGGTGAGGCGACAAAGATAAACCGAGCTTTAGTATATATTATATATAACATAGTATATATAATATCCACAATTTGGATATCAGGGTGGACATGTACAAGACGCAATCCGGAATACCAATTTAAAATATTGTACATTTATATATATAACTTCGACTATATATAATTTTCACTCGCTGTAAATTTTCTTCCAACAAGTAGTAACTGCAAAACAAAGTTAAGTCGAGCCTCTCAGACGTGTTTATATGAAGTCCATATACAATGCAGCGCAAGTTGCTTGGGATTTTAAATAACAATACGTGCATTCAGCAAATTGACATTAGTATATAGAGAGGAAGTTTATATGAGCACAGAGAGGCGTACTCGTGTGTATTTACTCACTTTAATACATTATATGGCATGTCTGCTTATATTCGTGCACATATTGTAGTTTTGTTTGTGTTGAGCGCTGAAGTTAAAGAACAAAAAGGTCAAAAGTTTCTCGATTGCAGTTAAAAGTTCTATATGCACTTTTTTTTGTCCTTTTCTTTATCAAGCGTGTTTGCTGCACACAGAGAGACGACAAGGAATTTTTAGGTATACTCAGTTACACATACAGTGAAAAGAGAGAGAGAGAGAGAGAGAGAGAGAGAGAGAGGAGAGAGAGAGCGAGAAGGAGAGCCTTCATCCTGGCTGCGCCTTAAGTGCGCTTTATCCTTTAGCTTCGCTTTTGCTTTTGCACCGATTTTTCTCCCCAAACGAAAATGTACTTTTCATATTTTTGGCGATAAGCAACGTGTGTGTGTGTGTGGCTGAGTGTGACTATATGTGTATGTATATACTTGGCACTTAACCACCGCAGCGCAGGCAACAACAACAACAACAATAACAAGACGAGTCCAGGTGGAACCCTCTTCGCAATGGAAAACAAAGCAAAGAAAAAATTCTCTGCTGCAAATGGTAAAGCACAAATTTACGTAAAAGAACTGTGATTTATATCGGCAACGGGCGCAAAACTTTTATTTTGGCCCACGACGATGAAGACGACTGCGAATCGTTGTTTTCCAATACACTTTAAGAAAACTATCGCAACTTACATGCCTCAACTGTAAACTAGAACAATTATTTGCCATATTTTTCACTTATTTCTGTCTGTGAAGTTCTTCTGATTCCAATAGGCTTATGATTATATCTCTGATTTTGAGAGTAGGATGAAAATATTTCAGTGTACGGCAATTAAAGCCTGGACAAGTATGCTGTAGAGTGTCTAATTCGCAGTGATTTTGTGTTCGTTCACAACATGAGAAGGGTATATTAGTTTTAATATTACTCATATTAAATTCGTATGACAGTCTAAATACTTCCATATAATCTAACAAATTGGTTTATCTAAGATAGACTTGATCTGTTCTGTGTAATAAAGTTATAAATAACAAATTCGATTTCAAAGCGACCAAAAGCTCATCAGCTTTCAATGGTATCTAATAATATTAACATATTTCGAATCGATGGCATTTTTAGCTTCTACAGAAGCTAAACTTCAAGTCTCTAGAGCTTCAAGTGCACAGATTCTATAATATACCGGAAATAGTCTTTTATAGCGAGGGGTACTCACGAATATGTTCCAAATTTTTCAAAAGCGAAATGATTTGCCTTTATACAGATAGATTTACAGATGTAGTTCGGACTGATGGGTGACTGGGCGGATAATGCACAAATCTAACATACTCTTTCACTTTTAAAAATGATATAGCTAAGATTCGCAAGCTTTGCAGTTTTGATTTTGTTATATTCCATAAACGAACAAAATTTCATAGATTGTCGATTGCCATTGATTAAATCGGAATATATAGATAGTTTGAATGACTTGAGTCACAAATGAGTATTACGACGTATTTAACGCTCATCATTCTTTATTATTTGCACTTTATTTCATTAAGATATTTGCACAGCTATTTTCTCTCAGTGTACGTTTAATTTATGGAATTTTAGTTAACGTTTCATTGTTGTTGTAGTCCTGGCTGTCCTTGTTGTTGTTATGCCACTGAATGTGCCATGTCTGACGTGAATATGTAAGTGTGTGTGAAACTGTGTATGTGTGTGTGCGAGGGTGTGTGTGAGGTGGGTCTTCTTTTTAGCGAGGATGTTAAATTTAAAGTTCTAACGCACATAAATCAGATGCACTTTCGGCATTTCCTGCCACTAAATAAAAAGCTGGACAACAGCCCATATAGCCCGAAATAAGCCAATGATTTTACTGGCCCGGCATACCTCAGCGCCTGCCCAGAGCCGGCCCCGTCCTGGCCCCAGCCCAGCCCATTGGCCGTGGCCTCAAAATGCATCGATTGCACTCATTGCAGCCATTTGTGGATTGTGTAAAGGACTTGAGCGGACATCGACTGACAAATTCGAGTCATTTGCTTTAAGTATCATTTTTATACAAGCGAGCATGAGATGCGGCCAACGTCGAAATTCAATTAGCCGCCTGCATCGGTTTCACTTTCACGGACTCCTCGCTCTCCCTTGAGTGAGACTCAAGCGCTCATAAATGATGGGCGCATGAAATATAAAGCAATTTTGCTAATTGCCATTAGGAATTTTCGTTGCAGACCCACCTAATGCGTGCTCAGTTAATTGAAAGACGTGCTCATTAGAAGGAATCGAGAGAGAGAGAGAGAGAGAGAGAGAGAGAGAGAGACTGGGAGAGAGAGAGGAGGGATGGAGCCCGAGCAGATTGGGGCGCGTTTCCAAGGTGGGCTGAATGGAAGAAGCACAGTCAATGCTATAAATAACGAACATAAGCCCGTGTCAGACGTCAGAGGACGCGGGCTATCTGAGAGATACTTTTCGCTCATATTTCCTGGGGCTAAGCCAAATGAACGATTTGCGATACTATCGAACAGGAATCCAATTTTCCCAGCTACGAACTTTGCAAATCCGCTTTGATCCCCATATGAATGTCATAAAAAATAAAGGCGCCTTCCGGACAAACTTCAGCCTGAGCCGCAGCCGTTGCCGCATCTGGTCAAATATTTTCCCAGGCTACTGCAAATACACTTGGCATAATTTCGGAACAACTTATCCCACTAAAGTGTGCATTTAATTTTGTTGAAGTAGAAGTACATTTAAAAATATACTTTTATGTGTATATAATCAAAAAAATGAAGAGTGGCAAGTGGAGGACTTGCTGACAGCTTTTTGTTTGCCATTGTCTGTTCGACACGCGACAAGTGCGCACTGAAGCTCGCACCCTTCGTTGCATGGGGGTTGCGGTCAGGGGATGGTTATTGCTCCAGGGGTGTGGCTGTAGCTTATGTTGTTGCAAATCACAGTGACAAGATAATAAATAAATATCAAAATATGTCATAGAGAAGACAGAGAGAGGCAGAGAGAGAGAGAGAGAGAGAGAGAGAGAGAGAGAGAGAGAGAGAGCGAGCAATGAAGTGCGACGAGTGTTGCTGGTGTATGGAGTGGAAATGGGGTTGGGGGTAGAAGATTGGGAGTGTTTGCATTCAAATTGAACATAAGGTCGCTGTGAATAGAGTGAATTCTTTCTTATAAATGAGAGCAAAATATATTCCAATAGAGCAGAGTCGCAAAATATGAAAGTGAATAGCTTGAAATATGATCTAAAGTGAATTCTTAATTAAATTAATATAAATTAACTCAATTGAATTCTTATAATTAATTTACTGCGAATCAGAGTGAATAGAGTGAATGAATAAATGAGGGCATAATATTTTTGTTTATTAGAGAAAGTGATTAACTATAATATGATCTTCATATATAACTATTTACGATATTAATTAACTGTGAATTCCAAGTCTCATATGATATTTTAATAACTGGCCTTCAATAATGTCTCAAAACTAAGAGTTTCTTGTTGCTTGTTAACGTCTCTCCGATGTCCGGGTGCCACGGAAAACGTCAAGCTAAGTGACAGGCAACGAAGTGCGAAACAAGCTCAAATGCCACTCAGTCATTCCAGCCTGTCTATAAGGCCGTATATGACTGTGGTTGTCAGCCCTAAAAGGGGTTAAGCGTTGACTCAAGCGAGGGCGACGGCAACACACAGATACAAATATATATACATACATATATACATATATATAGTATAGCAACCCTCAAGTACCACACACATCGGGCTCAAATTGGAAATGCTTGTCATATTCTTCATTTATCTGGCTTGATACATGGATTATACATTTTTTATACATGCGAGTATTTCATAAATTATTTGTCACAATTAATTGAATTGTGTTCAACGGGTGTGTGATATTCTATAGCTTTATATACATATATATACGAGCACCCTTCTGTGCATGAAACTTTTACAGAGCCATTTATACATTTTCAGCAATTTTTGTAAAACTTTGTCACCACGAAAAATGTCCCCCGCGTGTTTTTGGGTGGTTCGCCAGGCAGGCAGGACCTGTCGACCTAAGTGTCTGCGGACAATTGTCTAGCTGCAGACACAGGCATGACAAAAGGATGAGCAGCAGGAGCAGCAGGAGCTGCAGCAGCAGCGACCAATTTGACAAATAATATGATGAGATACGACATATGTGCAAACAAGTTTCCAAGCATTGCTTTATATAATTGAAAATCATATATGTACGCACACACACACACGTACACATACACATACACATACATAGATATAGCAAGATATAGCAGATACAATATTTTTGTCAATTCAACAGCTAAAGGGGGGCGGCTGGTTACATTTGTGGGGTAATTTAGAGGCCAATATCCTGCTGTGAAATATGCGCGGCTTTTCCGACCAGACTGTTCACTTGGCCATTGTTCAGCGTCCTTGGGTTGCATTAGGCGTTGGATTTAGCGCTCAGAAATGATTTATGATTATGACAAATTGTTTGGCAGCAACTGAAATCAATGCGCACAACGCACAGCCTGTGCATAAGCTCAGCCAGGGGCGATTGAGCTATTATAATGCCAATAGAGGGGAGAGACAGAGACAGAACGAGAGAGAGAGAGAGAGACAGAGAGAGAGAGAGTAAGAGCTTTAAGATTAAGTAAAATATGTAGAGCTCTTAAGAAGTTGCTGATTCGGATGCCCGCATATTAAATGCTTAGAGTAAGTCGTGGAGAGTATAGAGTAAGTTTGGAAGGTTTTTCTAAATCACTCATAAATCGATAAGCTCAAAGTTATTCAAGTTTATTGCGAAAAGATTTCGTAACTTTGATGCTGCATAGCTTACTGGATTTCTATACATATTCACGCAGTGAAATGAGTTTATTAGTTCTGAGTAAGGTGCGTCTTGCAATTCCCTCTGTCAATATGACTATTGTAGGGACTTGAATATTTCTGTATATACTAAGTTTTGTTTAATAGGAAATCGAATATAAATAATAAATACTTATAAATTGCATTGATAATCTAAGAACTATATGGTGGATACATAAAGTATATACAGTGGGTAACATTAATATTCTGTTTTTTGTTTTTTCAACTTCAAACGCAAATAAAACATAAACTATTTAATTAAAATAAAAAAGTGTAAATGGTAAGTTTTAGATTGAAAAATTACCTTTTCAGAGAGGTATGCATAAAGGTGTTATATTTAACATAACTAATAGAAATTATACATAAACAAGAAAAACACCAAATTTGGCGTTACATTAATATTCGGGTTTTTCTTTAACAACTATCAAAATTAAAGTTTTACTGAAAAATTGATCATATATAATACTTGATATGGTATCCATTATTTTCTATAATGCCCTTAAGAAATTTTGACACATTGTTAATTTTTTTTTTTTGTGTCCTTGTAGCCGATTTTGGCCCGCTCTTCCTGCTGCCATGTCTTTATGGCAGATATTATTGATATCGGGCATTCTTTGAGCTTGGCAGTCCAACTTGATCCACAAATTCTCTATGGAATTTAGATCTGGGGATTGAACTAGTGTTTCCAAGAGTTTTGGGCAATTGCAAAGCAACCAGGACATGACTTTACGCGGCTTTATAATTGGGATCATTGTCCTGGTACAGCTTAAATGTGTCTAATATACCCATTTTTTTCAGTCAACTGCTTAAAATTTTCTTTCAAAATGTCTTGAATAGTAATCTCGGGTCGTCATGCCATCTATAAAACCCAACTTTCCTGCTCCCTTGGTGGAAATGAAGCCCCCAAATCATGACGAAACCTTCGCCGTGCTTTTCAGTTTTCATTAAATGGTATTCCATCGGCTTCATATTAACTTTATACCACAACCTGTGGTATATCTAAGCATATCCCATAACTTCTAAGCAAATTAAATTTGCTTTCGTCCAGGAATATTATGTCACCCGACCAGGTCTGGTCCACTATGGAGTAGTCTGAGGATAGCAATATCCTTTATTTCCGCATACGGTCAGAAAAGAATGCATTTTTCATAGCAATTAAGCTATTGTAACCATGTGGTATTTCTGATACACCAAATTTATGCAGCTGAATCGAGTTTTCTATAATCAGCAATGAGTTCAGCTTTTAATTCTGGAGCACTTGGTCAAGGATTCTCTTTTACTTTCCTACAATCTCGGTATATCCTCGGAAAGTAAGTTTTTCAGGTTGAGTAATTTGGTTAATTGAGGGCGATCCTTCACTCATTTCTGAATCTTCGGAGGATGGCTTTTACATTATTTAGCTTATTTTTCAAAATTCAAGCAATTTCAGCTAAACTTACCCTCCAACTGCACCTGGAGCCCAAGTTTTCGCTGCTCCAACGATGAAATTGGTCCTTTTTGGCCTATTGTGTATTTCAGCTAAGGAATTAAGTTTTGCGCTAATTTTTTTTGTTAGATAATGTTAGTATAAATTGCTTATTCGATAAAAACCATTAAATATGCCATTTGTGGCTTTTCAGAGTTGCCGTGATGCTTTGTTCACAACTTTGCTAAAAACCGAATATTAATGTAACGCCAAATTTGGTGTTTTTTCTTGTTTATGTATAATTTCTATTAGTTATGTTAAATATAATACCTTTAGCATACCTCTCTGAAAAGGTAATTTTTCAATCTAAAACTTACCATTTATACTTTTTTATTTTAATAAATAGTTTTTGTTTTATTTGCGTTTGAAGTTGGAAAAACAAAAAAAACCCGAAATATTAATGTTACCCACTGTATATATATATAT
>JAUESO010000013.1:0-191927 GCA_030914385.1 Drosophila antonietae
TCGGTAAATGTGGAGTGTTTTATTTCGACTCTCTAACATTTTGGTCCTTCGAGCCTTCTCTGTTGTTTTTCCCCACCAGTGGTAAGAGACACAGAGAAGGAACCAGCGTCTTAATGCTGTGAGTTTTTATAAAAACCTCAGCTTAAGATAAAACATTTCATATATTTCTGTTCTCTCCCACCAGAGGTAAGAGGCAGATAATATATAAATGTATTGCTCAAATTCAAACAAGAGAATTTGTAGTGCTGGTTAAATCCGTATTCTCAAAAAAGAGGAACGGAAAATGAAATTCTATAAGAGAATTTGTAAAAGCTGGTAGATCCGCATCTCCAAAGAAGGGGAGCGGACGATCAATTGTATCGCCAGATACAACTCAGAGAGAGTTTCTCAGTTGAATGAGTTAGACGTGTTTTTTGCGCTCCGCGATCACTTTTTATACCCTGAGCCCATTAAAAATGGGAAATCAGGGTATAATGGTTTTGTTAAAAGTATGTAACAGGCAGAAGGAGGCGTGGCAGACCCCATAAAGTATATATATTCTTGATCAGGGTGACGAGAAAAGTTGATATAGCCATGTCCGTCTGTCTGTCCGTCCGTCCGTCCGTCCGTCTGTCCGTCTGTCCGTATGCTTGAACGCGTCGATTTCCGAAGATACAAAAGCTAGAGAGTTCATTCTTTTTGTATTAGGTCCGTATATTGCACGCGCAGTACGAGTTTGTTTCAGAAATTCGATAACTTGTATATTTGCAAAGTTATCGATAAACGAATTTATCGGGAACCAGTTATAAAATTCTAGCTAATTCATCTTTAGAGTTAGAGTCTCCAAGTCTTCTGCATATATATAGATACTAATTTAACACAGTTTCGGTTTTTGTCAGATTTTGGATTCCGGTCCCCACTTCACCCCACCACCACCAAATGCGTAAAAAATGCATTTCAAATACTAGAGACATGCAGTTTGGTTTGGCATATAGGTATGAATATCATAATCATAATCTGAAGATATCAATACGATTGTCCATCTAGAAACAGAATTATCAATCATCAAAGTTTTCTCATCAAAACCCATGTGGCGCAGCAACAAAGGCAGCGAGAAAGCAAGCCGCCTGCATTGCTCACACACATACATGCTTACAAGCGTGTGTGTGTTCGTGTTTTTGCATGTATAGTTTCTTACGCGTAGAGAATCGAAACGAAGCATTCTTGGAATATGATTCGTTCGAAGAAGGGCTCAGGGGATTTCGTAGTCGAGCAGTCTCGACTACAGCTTTCTTACTTGTTTATTTTTGTATTTGATTACTTATTTTATTTAAATTTCACACAATTGCGGTCTGTTTTTATATTGCAAAGTTCTTTGTTTCGGTTCTTTGCATAGTTTGATCCGTGGCTCACTGTGTTTCGTTTTTGTTACTGAATTGCAGTTTGGTGCAGTGAAGCAATTTCATTTTTGCTTTAGCGTCTCTTGTTGTTTTTCACGCCCCCCATCTCTTCTTATTTTTATACCCTGAATCCATTGAAAATGGGGATTCAGGGTATAATGGTTTTGTGAAAATGTATGTAACAGGGAGAAGGAGACGTCGCAGACCCCATAAAGTATATATATTCTTGATCAGCATAAAAAAATAAGTTGATCTAGCCCTGTCCGTCTGTCCGTCCCTCCGTCCGTCCGTCCGTATGAACGTCGAGATTTCGGAAACTACAAAAGCTAGAGAGCTGAAATTTCACATGAACACTCGTATGTTAGTTACGCAGTACGAGTTTATTTTGTTTTTTCGATAACTCACCCCGTTTCCAAATTATCGATAAAAAATTCGTTTCCATTTTAAAGGTTGTTTGGGTATAACTTCTACACCGTTTTAGCTAGAGACTTCAACTTATAAATTTAGATAGATATTATGGATACGCAGATTTTGTAGTTTTCAGATTTTAGATGCCACGCCCCCTCCGCCCCCAATTTAAAAAAAACGCATTTCAAATACTAGAGACTTGCAATTTGGCAAATAGATAGATTTATATACTCTTAATCTATTCTAAAAATTTCATGAAGACCGTCCATCTAGAAATGGAGTTATTAGCGTCCAAGGTTCAGCCCAACCCACCCCCAAGCCGCGGCAGCAACTGCGCAGTTAGCAGAGCGCGCGCTTATAAGTGCGTAAAGAAGAAGAGTATCACTTCTTTGCAGGGTTCAGGGGATTTCGTAGTCGAGCCGTCTCGACTAGAGCCTTCTTACTTGTTACACTTGACTGTGTAAGTGTATGCATAAGTGCTCTCACTTACTTGGGTAAGTTTTGCTCTCAAATTTAAACTATTGCTCTTTCGTACGGTTTATTTTTATACCCTGAACCCATTGAAAATGGGAATTCAGGGTATAATGGTTTTGTGAAAATGTATGTAACAGGCAGAAGGAGACGTCGCAGACCCCATAAAGTATATATATTCTTGATCAGCATAAAAAAATAAGTTGATCTAGCCCTGTCCGTCTGTCCGTCCGTCCGTCCGTCCGTCCGTCCGTCCGTCCGTCCGTCCGTATGAACGTCGAGATTTCGGAAACTACAAAAGCTAGAGAGCTGAAATTTCACATGAACACTCGTATGTTACCTACGCAATACGAGTTTATTTTGTTTTTTCGATAACTCGTCCCATTTCCAAATTATCGATAAAAAATCGAAAATTCGTTTCCGTTTTTTAGGTTTTTTGGGTATAACTTCTACACCGTTTTAGCTAGAGACTTCAACTTTATAAATTATAATTATAATAGATAGATATTATGGATACGCAGATTTTGTAGTTTTCAGATTTTGGATGCCACGCCCCCTTCGCCCCCAATTTGAAAAAAACGCATTTCAAATACTAGAGACTTGCAATTTGGCAAATAGATAGATTTATATACTCTTAATCTATTCTAAAAATTTCATGAAGATCGTCCATCTAGAAATGGAGTTATTAGCGTCCAAAGTTCAGCCCAACCCACCCCCAAGCCACGGCAGCAACTGCGCAGTTAGCAGAGCGCGCGCTTATAAGTGCGTAAAGCAGAAGAGTATCACTTTTTGGCAGGGTTCAGGGGATCTCGTAGTCGAGCAGTCTCGACTAGAGCCTTCTTACTTGTTGTTTTTGCTTTTGCGCTTTAGCTATTGTTTGTTGTTGTGACTAGCTCTCGCAACATTATCACTATTTGTTGTTTTTTTTTTTTTTTTTTCCAACTGATTTTTTTTTAATCCCAATTGCGAATATGAGCTGCTGCAAAAAAGCTTGCACTGTTAGACAAGCAGCTGATTCGGCACAGGCCCAATTTATTAATTGTTGGCTTTGTGAAAATCTTATGCACACTAAATGTGCTGGACTTACTGGGCGAGACTACGATAAGATTATGTCCACTGCTAAAATTGGTATTGGTGGCTTACGTTGGTCTTGTCCGACATGCTTGGAAAAACAAATTAATTTTTCCAAGATGTATAATGCTGTGAGGGTTAAATTTTTTAAATTGAATAAAATTTCTAAGCACCTATCCAGTGATCTGGTAGCTGCTGAAGATTTATTAATCAATTTTAACTTTGATGACCCTCAATCTGAAGCTGAGTGTCCCTCTTTGTTAGTACCTCCTCCTGTACTAACATCGTCCCCCAACTCGCTTGCTCCTCCCTCACCTTGTGTTTCTGTTCGGTCTTCATCCCCTCAATCGATTTGTGTTCCCTCGCCTGTTCCGGAGGCTACTGCCTTAACAGTTGATGTAGTTTCTGAATCTCTTGTCCCTGTTCAAAATTTGGATCCTCTTCCAAGTGTTGTTCATACAGAGAATGGTAATACGGTAACCAATTCGAATATTACTGCTCCCACTTTATGCGTTGTAGCTCCTCGAAAGCAAGTTTTTTTATCTAGGCTTTCGGCGGATACAACATGTGAAGCAATACATTTGCTCTAAGACCTCTATGAATATTTCTGTTTCCATATCGAAGTTTAATTTCTCGACTCCTCGTGAAATTTCTTCATTTAAGTTAAATGTACCGGTTGAATATTTCACAACTATATGTGATCCCAAATTTTGGCCTCCACATATGGTTGTGCATGAATTCAAACCGAAGAATCGTAATAGATAAACCCCTGTAGCGTTGAATATACCTTCGGTGCAATCTTCATAAAAAACTGCACCAAAAAACTAAGAAATAAATTAGACTTTTCTCAATTGTCCCTAATCTACCAAAAGGTTCGGGGTATAAACTCTAAGCTTAAAAGCATATTCCTTAATAGTTTCAGTTCTTCATTTGATCTCATTGCTTTAACAGAAACGTGGCTAAGTCATAGTATTCATAATAGTGAAATTCTGTCTAGTAATTACACTATTTATAGACTTGATCGCTTAAACCGTAGAGGAGGTGGAGTTTTAATCGCTGTTAAGTCCAGTATCCTCTCGGAATTGTTTACATTTTCCTCCCTTCATTTTTATTTTTTATTTATTTATTTATTTATTTAAAAAATATTGACAAAACGAGAGTCAAAATAGCCTACAAAAAATACAATTATTACAATAGAATCACCAACCCGATGGGGGTGTTTTATTTGCCAGTCCGGCCAGCTATGCCCCAATTCACAGCCAAATATGGTCAGTGATAACTATTGAAACTATGCAAAGAAAGTGTTAAATGAAAATATTACATATAGATTATAAGAGACTAAATATAATTAATATAATTACAATTTAATAATTCTTAAAATTAAAAATTAAAAAAAATTAACAAAAAGAAAAATTAAAATTAAAATTAAAATAAATAAAATAAAAATAGGTAAAGAAACAAGGAGATATTAACAATATTGAAAGATAAATTAAAAGAAAAGCTTTAATATAGAATGTTTAATAGGATTGAAAAATTGAGAAATCACTGCAAGCAACAATAGCAACATAATGTAGCTTATGCCTGTGCATTGCGAGTGATTTCCCTAAGGTGTGCTAAAAGCAACGATTTAATTTTAGGAAGAGAGAGCTCTAAGGAAAATACGTGATAATATTTATTAAAATTAACACACAGAACATGAAACGCACTATGCAAAGAATAATCCGTAGTGCATATAGGTAAATGAAGCGGACGATAATGTCTAGTTGTTCGGGACGGAACCGAGAAATTAAGACGCATCAACAAAAAGGACGAATCAATATTACCGTTAATTACTTTGTGCAAAAAATCAATTCCTAAAATTGTTCTGCGATTCATTAACGATGGAAGATCAATGAGCTGAAGCCTACTATGGTAGGACGGTAATCGTAAATTACTGTCCCAGTTAAGATCCCTTAGGGCAAAAAGAAGAAACTGTTTTTGGACTGATTCAATACGATCTTGATACAGTTTATGTTGCGGAGACCAAACAACTGAGCAATACTCTAAGATAGGACGTACAAGCGAAATAAATAATTGTTTGGTAATAAAAGGATCTTTAAATTCCTTAGACCAACGTTTAATAAAGCCAAGCACGCTTTTGGCTTCATTTATGATGGTAGAAATATGAAGATTGAAAATTAAGTTTACTGTCAAAGAGAACACCAAGATCTTTGACTGTAAAGATGCGTTGTAAGGAAATGTTACTAATTTTATAGTCAACAATATGAGGAATAGAACGACTGAAAGTCATAGTCATACACTTTGAGCAATTTAGGTGCAACTGGTTCACCACACACCAAGATTGAAATGTATTAAGGTCATCTTGAAGTTGTAGATGTCCATTTGCACTGGAGTATGGAAGGCAAAGTTTTACATCATCCGCATACATAAATATGGTAGAATAAGAGATGCAACTAGGAAGGTCATTTATAAAAAGCGAAAAGAGTAATGGTCCTAAATGGCTACCTTGAGGAACACCAGACGAAACAAAGATAAATTTAGAAGTAGCTGTTCTCAACAAGACTCTTTGGGTTCTACCGTTCAAATAGGATGAAATCCAGGACACAAGTTTAGGAGAAAATCCTAAACGTGCAAGCTTCAGAACTAGTATCTGATGATTAACTCTGTCAAATGCTTTACTGAAATCAGTATAAATAACATCAATTTGAATTTTCTTAGAAAAACTATCATTGACAAGTGAAGTGAATTCGAGTAAATTCGAGGATGTTGATCGATTCTGAATAAAACCATGTTGGGATGGTTGAATAATCGATTTGCCGAAATATTGCAAGGTTGATGTTATAATTTTTTCAAATAGCTTCGGAATAGCAGATAATTTCGCAATACCTCTGTAATTGGAAATATCAGATCTTCCACCTTTTTATACCCTGAACCCATTGAAAATGGGAAATCAGGGTATAATGGTTTTGTTAAAAGTATGTAACAGGCAGAAGGAGGCGTGGCAGACCCCATAAAGTATATATATTCTTGATCAGGGTGACGAGAAAAGTTGATATAGCCATGTCCGTCTGTCCGTCTGTCCGTCTGTCCGTATGTTTGAACGCGTCGATTTCCGAAGATACAAAAGCTAGAGAGTTCATTCTTTTTGTGTTAGGTCCGTATATTGAGCGCGCAGTACGAGATTGTTTCAGAAATTCGATAACTTGTATATTTGCTTAGTTATCGATAACTGAAATTATCGGGAACCAGTTATAAAATTCTAGCTAATTCATCTTTAGAGTTAGAGTTTCCAAGTCTTCTGCATATATATAGATACCAATTTAATACAATTTCGGTTTTTGCCACATTTTGGATTCCGGTCCCCAATTCGCCCCCACACCCCCAAATGTGTAAAAAATGCATTTCAAATACTAGAGACATACAGTTTGGTTTGGCATAAAGATATGAATATCATAATCTTAATCTGAACATATCAATACGATTGTCCATCTAGAAACAGAATTATTAGTCTATAAAGTTTTCTCATCAAAACCCATGTGGCGCAGCAAGCAAGGCAGCGACAAAGCAAGACGCATTGCGGGCGCACATATATACATACATATGTACATATGTATGTATGTATGTATATGTGTACAATAGCAGATCAGCGTGTGGCTGTACATATGTATGTATGTACATATTTGGGCATGTAAAGCTAATTGTAAAAGAGTTATGATTTCTAAAAAAAACCTAAAATGTCAAATAGAATATGTAGATCATATGCTGAAACTCTCATTACAATCCATTATATATTTTAAAAATTTTAAAACAATTAAAATAACAATGGAAATGCAAGCAACGTTGAGCAATGCAAATCAATTTTCGTATGCGTGTGCACATATGCACACAAAAAATCTTGGGCCGTTTTCTATGTTGCTATGCGTGCAAATTCTAAGAATCACAATTGTTTTTGAATTGCGTTAGCATTGTCTTTGAATTGTATTTGTATTGTATTTGTATTTTCAGTCACTGCTTTAGTTTTTTTCGTATATGGCGAATTTGATTCGTTTTCGCTACTCTGTCGTTTAAGTGATCCGTGGTGTAGATGGCACCGAATGTTAGGCTGTCGCCGGTTCTAGCCCCGCCTAAGCTCTTCATAATTTCTTTTTTTTTTAATTTTTTTATTTTTTTTTTTTATTTATTTCTTTTTTATTATTATTTATTCTTTTGTATTTGATACCTTTGAAAGTCAGCTGGTAGTTTAACTAATTGTGAATAAGTGTTTTTTTTTTTTAATTTCAAATATTTAATAGCATCATTTCTGAAAGTGTTTTTGTTTCAATTATATTTTATTCCGTTAAGTCAACAGAAAATAATGAACAAAAAAAAAAAAGTCTGCCCAAATAACAAAAGCACGTGACATCAACGGTTTTCCTATATGTATGCCCACATGTACATTCAAAGCTAGTGTAGCATGGTCTAAAAATTTAAACTTGATAGATGGCGCTTTAGCAGTGAACTTATTTACTATGGCTATTACAGCTTCGAGTGGCATTGATATATTTCTTTTACAATTATGAAGTGTCTGTGTTAATTAAGGTAATGCCTGTTAATCGAGGAACGTCTATTTGTTGGGTCTATTTTTAATGATATTTAATAATATAACATTTTTCGAATTTCAACTAATATAAGCGCCATCTATTATTATTTTTTTGGCAATGCAATGTATATATACATGTACATATGTACATTTTGAACGTTACACGCATACATTCTTATGTATACTTTCTGATTTATCCATATGGGTAATTCACCAGAAAAGTCAACTTTTTGTCACGTTCGACACTGGTTTTTTGTAATTATCTTGAAAACGGATTAATTTTAGTACTAATCAAGAGCAATATATTTAACTATTTGTCAAAATAAAGAAGTTTTTTGCCATTTTCAGCACTAAAATTGATGCATTTTCAAGATAATTACAAAAAACCAAACCACAGTACAGATTATTATTTTATTTTATTAAAATTGGGTTCAGGGTATTATCTAGTCGAGCACTCTCGACTAGAGTTTTCTTACTTGTTTATATAGAGGAATGATGAAAGACTCTTTCCATATTGAAGGGAACACAGAAGTTTCCAAAGATAAATTAAACAGTTTTAGCAATGGTGATTGAAGAGAAACACTGCACTGTTTAATGATACAACTTGGGATATTGTCAGCACCAGGGGAGAAAGATGACTTCAGCGTCTTAATGGCTGTAGCTAGAGAGTCTGCAGTAACATTAGGAGCGTAAATAGAACCATAATCAGGAAGTGAATATGGATACGAATCACTATATAGATCAACAGAAGAGTAAGTAGATTGAAAAAAATCTGCAAAAAGATCGGAGGAATCCTGATCAGTACAAGCTTTTTTAGCACCAAGGACAAATGAGGACGGCAAACCAGAAGACTTACGCTTCAAGTTTACAAATGTGTAAAATTGTTTAGGATCTCGAGCAAACTGTCGTTTGCAACGCACAAGGTAATTCTCATAACACCGAGTATTTAAAAGACAGAAGTTTGACTTGGCAATGGAATATTTAGACCTGACTGGTCTTGAACTTTGAACACTTGAACCAGACCTTTTAAAATTTTTAAAACATTTAGTTTTAATGTTTCTTAAATTCGAAAGAGTCTTAGTAAACCATGGCGGTTTATTTGAACTGGGCAATATGCGACAGAGAGGGACGCACACATCCAGAATAGAGTTTAAGGTAGTATAAAAAATCGATGCTGCCAAAATTAATATCAACCGACTCATAAAGAAGACAATTAATTAATTCATTAAGCAAAACAAAATTGCATTTACGATAACAGCGGCTTAAATTAGAAGGTACAGATGAATGAGTTGGAGGATTATCAATAGATAATAAAACCGCTAAAGTGGGGTGATGCAAATCCTCTGGTAAGCAGAAAGGAGTTGATCTCACGACATTAATGATGGAGTCATGATTAATGAACACAAGATCAAGCGTGCGATTCAGATGGTTAGAAATGGAATTCATCTGAAACATAGAAAGATTAAACAATTCATCAAAAAGATAGTGATCAATTGTCGGAATAAAGTAATTTGCATTACAAGTTGAGGACCAAGAAGTGTTAGGAATATTGAAATCACCCAACACAAGAAGAAAGTCTCTATCAGTTACATGTTCATAAATTTCTTTAATACAGTTTATATGTTGAGCATAAACCTGCATTTCAGAAGAGGGAGGGATATAAGAACATGTAATAAACAAAGAGCTCGATGGGAGCAATAATTTAACCCCTATAATCTCCACATCATGAAGATAGGAAAAGGTAAATAATTCGGAGTGGATACTGGATTTAACAGCAATTAACACCCCACCACCTTTACGCATCGAACGATCAAGTCTATAAATAGTGAAATTACTTGCAAGAATCTCACTATTAAGAATGTTATGATTTAACCATGTTTCAGTGAAGGCAATAATGTCATATTGAACACTAAAACTATACAAGTATAGACTTTTAAGTTTAGATTTCAAGCCACGTACATATTGGTAAATGAGTGAAAGCTGTGAAGAAAAATGAAACATATTTAGTTTTTTGGTGTAATACTTGATGTTGATTGCACCGAAGGTAAGGAAATAGGATGAGATTTGTTTCGATTTTTAGGTTTAAATTCATGGACAACTACGTGAGGTGGCCAGAATTTGGGATCACATATTGTTGTGAAATACTCAAGCGGCACATTGATCTTGAATGAAGCAATTTCACGCGGAGTCGCAAAACTAAACTTCGATATAAAGACATTGGCCGAGATCTTGCTTGAAATAAAAGCAGATACTGCCTCACATGTCGTATCCGATGAAAGCCTAGATAAGAAAACTTGCTTTCGAGGAGAGACGACAGATAGGGTAATGCCAGGAGTGGTCGACTTATTGTCACTCTTAGTTTGAGCAATAATTGGTGATGAGTCCAATTTTTGAACACAGACTTGAGTTTCAATAGCAGTAACGACAGGGGAAACAGAAGATTCAGAAACTACTGGTATAGGATCAAGAGAATTAGGCGCAGAGGACAAAACAGAAGCACAGGGTGAGGGTGGAGCAAGCAAGTTCGGTGACGGTATTGGTACAGAAGGAGGTACCAATAACAGTGGAGTCTCCGAATTTGGAGGTGGACTTTCAAAGTTATACTGGACTTTTAAAATCTCTTCAGCAGCAGCCATGTCACTGGATAACTGCTTAGAGATCTTTCTCAGTTTTAAAAATTGAGCCCTCACAGCACTATACATATTGGAAAAATTTATTTGTTTTTCCAAACAGATCGGACAAGACCAGCGTATGCCACCAATACCAATTTTGGCAGTGATTTTGGCCCAGTAAGACCTGCACACTTAGTATGCATCATATTTTCGCACAACCAGCAATTTACAAATTGCGCTTGTGCAGCATCACTTGCCAGCCTGAATGTGCATGATTTTTTGCAACAGCTCATATTGGCAACTGGCATGAAATGCAAATGTGCAGAAAAAAAAACGGAAAATAAAAACAAAAATAAAAACACAGAATGTTAATATATTGAGAGAGCAAGTGCAACGACAAAAACAGCCGTTAGAGAGCAAGTACACAGCGAGAGAGTAAACTTGCACAGCACGAAATTAAGAGAGCGAAAAAACAACAATAGTAAGCAAGATCAAAATTACAAGCACTCACACTAACAAACGTTTTGAGAGTAATGTAGGGAGAGCACCAAAAGAAAATAGAAGCACTAAAGCAAAATGCAAAATAATGCTAGTAAAACAAGACACCAGCTGCACCAAACTTCAAAGTTAAAAATCAACTTACCAAATGCACAATATATCACGGATCAAACCTTGCACAGGAATATGACAACACTTGCAATAATTAACACCGCGATTGTGTGAAACTTTAAAAAATCAATTTAATATGACAAAATAAGAAAAATGTGCAGAGCAAAAATAAACACGTCTGATAACTCTCACTGTTAAATTAACTCTCCCATCGTGTTCATTATTTATTACATGTTCATATATTCCTCCTTCTTCTGATTTACAAGTTTATGAGCATCACATAACTTGTATTAAAGAAATGTATGGACATACCAATGATAATGACTTGTTTCTTGTGTTGGGTGATTTTAATATTCCCAATACTTCATGGTCTTTACCTTGTAATGTAAACTACCTTATTCCAACACTTGATCACAATTTTTTGATGAATTGTTCAACCTGTCCTTGCTTCAGATGAACTGTATTTCTAATCATCAGAATCGCTCGCTTGATCTTGTGTTCACAAATAATGATTCCATCATTAATGTATCGAGATCAAACCCTTTTTGTTTACCAGAGGATTTTTATCATCCCACTTTAGAGATTTCTTTATCTGTTAGGAATCCAATACCCTTATCAGAAGCACCTTCAAATCGTAGACGTTGCTTTCGCAAATGCAATTTTGTCTTGCTAAACGAATTGATTAGTTCAGCTGACTGGTCAAGTTTATATGAGTCGGTTGATGTTAATCTAGCAACATCCCTTTTCTACTCAACTCTAGATTCTATTATTGATATATGTGTTCCCCTCAGTAGTAATTCGCCTGTTCTGAATAAGCCGCCCTGGTTTTCTAAGGTGCTTTCTAATTTAAGAAATATTAAATCAAAATATTTAAAATATTTTAAAAAGTCTGGTTCGGCTGTTGATTGGGCTAAATATACTATAGCCACGTCTAACTTTAATATCTTAAATTCTCGCTGCTATGAGAATTATCTTGTACGTGTCAAACGCCAGTTTTCTCGTGATCCGAAGCAATTTTATACTTTTGTAAATTCTAAGCGTAAATCTTCTGGTTTGCCAACCTCATTATACTTTGTTCCCGAAGGGGAAAAAGTATATTGGGTTTGTGCTAGGGTTGTTGAATATTTTTAAAATATCGTATCGATGATATTTTAAGTTTTGAAAAAATATCAAAATGATATTTGATATTCAACTTTAAAAATATCGATATATCGATATTTTCGATATTTTTAAAACTTTTTCCTACAATAACTTTACAATCCGACAAAAAAAAAAAAAAGAAAGAATAATAAGAATAACTATTTTAATATAATAATAATAATAATGACCAGTATTAAGTACTCAGAGTTAAAAAAAAAAAAGGCGTTCTGATATGTGAGAATCCGTCATACGACTTCGTGAGCCGCAAACAACTCATTTTATTGGCGAAGCAAGTCGCTCCAAAGGCACCTAGCTACCAGGGGCTGATCGTAATTGATCTTCGATGGCCTTATGAGAATTCCAAAAAATGATCGGATTGCTTTCCCAAGAAGTTTGTGGCAAGCTGCGTTACATCTCAAGTTCCCTCTTCCGCAATGTGTACTTTCAATACTGACCTATTGTGGTCGTTTTCGAAGCTATCACCTTGGTCTTTTAAATTCATCATAATGTTGTTTTTTATATGCATTGCCATATTTGATGTGTTACAACTTGTTTTTATTATTTTGCTGTTCCATTTTTGAAATCTGAATAATTCGTTTTAACCATTTTTATTCAGAATGCCTCACAATTTGTGTGACAATATGTGTGACCAACGATATATCAAATATATCGCAAAAATATTCGATATTTGGGCAAAAAAAATATCACGATATAAATATATTTTTTTTTGTATAAAAATATCGATATATTGATATTTTGATATATTATCAACAACCCTAGTCTGTGCAATGTCCGTCTTGCTGTTCGTCCGTCTGTCCGTCCGTCCGTCTGTCCGTATGAACGCAATATTTTTCGGCGCTATTAGAGCTAGAGACTTGAAATTTTAAACATATACTCATATATGTTCCCGAATTATAAAGTGTAAAAATTTTCCCGATCCGCCCACTAGGGGCGTGGCAAATCGGAAAACTCTTCCGCCCATAGTTAGGTTAGTATGATTACTAGATGATGAGCTAGAGAGTTGCAATTTGAAATGTATACTCGGGGTGACAACCCAAGTTAAAAAAGCTATGGCGGATATATCTACGCCCATTGGGGGCGTGGCAAATCGGGAAATACGTATCTTCTACACCGTTAAAGCTAGAACGCTGAAATTTTGCATGTGAGTTAATGTTATGATTCTAACAAGATCGATCAAAAAGTTATATGTCTACGCCCATTGGGGGCGTGGCAAATCGGACCTGAATATATAGTGATTTTTCAAATTGTGCTATATTTTGAACACTTTTGACACTAGAGACTTGAAATTTTGCATGTACACTCGGGTTGACAACCCAAGACCAATAAGCTATGGTAGATATATCTACGCCCACAGGGGGCATGGCAAACCGCAAAAGTTTATATCTCCTACAGTTTTAGAGCTAGAAGCTTGAAAATTGGATGGTTGGATGCCCCAAAAATAATTTTTCAGCCTCTTTGGGGGCGTGGCATATCGAAAAATACCCTGTAATTTTCGCATTTTTGGAATGTAAGCAACCAAATTTTGCAAGCATGTTAGCCTCGGCCCTTTCTAAGAACTGGCAAAAAATTATGCGTCTACGCCCACTGGGGGCGTGGCAAATCGGAAAAGAAGTTTGTTGTGGCCAACTGCATAATTCATGCATATAATAGCTTAGTAGAAATTGCTAAGATGGCAGCAAGCATTTTAACATAAATATAATAATATTAATGAATTTAAAAAATAAAATTCATAAGTTTTTGATTAATAAATAAAAAGTTTCCAGCGGGATTCGAACCTAGGTCTTTTGAAAACAACATGTAATCGTTAGCTAAACCTAAATAAATTCACAGCTGATCAGCTGACCAGCTGATCTGCAGCTTGTGACAAAACAAAACAATACAATCGCACTTCTTGCAATATGTATACACACTTGGATGTGTATACACAAATACAAATATCTGTGTATATACAAGCATAGAAAAACTGCTTGCCACACAGCGTGGCAAATCGGAAAAGTTGTTTTAGTTTTTGCTTAAATGCACAATTCATATGCGTATGTTTATAAATTATCATCAATTGGCAGCAAGCATTTTATAATAAATATACAAATATAAAAAAAATGAAAAAAAAAAAATAATTTTTGAAAAAAAAGTTTTCTGCGGGATTCGAACCCACGCACCTAAGTATAGCTTGCATAGCGCTTACCACCAGCGCCACTGTCCTGACTTGGGTTTCGTTAACTAAAACCAAATAAGACATTGCTAGAGCGCCTTTTGACAAAACTAAAGTAACGATCGAAAAATTCCCAATTCAGTCACAATTCTTAGAATATTCTGGCATGCAAACTTTTGTATGCATACATAGAAAATTGTGTCTATACTCGTATAGCGTGTACATGTGTAAATCTGTATGTATGTATGTATAGGAAAAACGTTTGTTGCTTGCCCTGAACGTTTTCTAACTGCCGAAATATTTCATTAATTAAATGTTTATTAAATAAATAAGATGCACCTATGGGAACAAAGTATATCGCAGTTAGTTGCGCCTAACTGCAACGTTCTTACTTGTTTTTCTTTGGTTTGGAAAAATCTTGTGAAGATCAAGAGTCTTCTGATCTTTTTGCAAAATTTTTCCAATCAACTTATTCTTCCATTGATTCAATTAATTACTCAAACACATATTCCTTTTCTGAATCTTATTCAGTTAATACTCCTAAGATTTCAGCAGATTGCTTGGTTGCAGCCATTAGGACACTGAAATCATCGTTCTCTCCTGGTGCTGATAATATTCCAAGTTGTGTGATTAAAGAGTGTAGTGCTGCTCTTCTGTTACCATTATTAAAATTGTTTAATTTGTCTTTGGATACCTCGGTTTTCCCTTTAAGTTGGAAAGAGTATTTTATTATTCCGTTACATAAAAAAGGCGGAAGATCTGACATTTCCAATTATAGAGGTATTGCGAAAATATATCCACAATTCCGAAGTTATTTGAAAAAATAATAACCTCAGCCTTACAACACTTTTGTAAAACGATTATTCATCCAGCGCAACATGGGTTTTTTCAAAATCGATCTACCGCTACGAATCTATTAGAATTTACTTCCCTAATAAACGACAGTTTTTCGAATAGAATGCAAGCTGATGTTATTTATACTGACTTCAGTAAAGCATTTGATTCAGTTCACCATAACTTGTTAATTTTAAAGTTGGATCGCTTAGGATTTTCCCCTAAACTTTTATCGTGGATTTCATCCTACTTAAAGGATAGAACTCAGAGAGTTTTGCTGAGATCATCAATTTCTAAACTAATCTTTGTTACGTCGGGTGTTCCTCAGGGTAGTCATTTAGGACCTTTACTCTTTTCCCTTTTTATAAATGACCTGCCAAGTTGTATTTCTCATTCAACTATATTTATGTATGCAGACGATGTAAAACTTTGCCTCTCATATTATAGTCTACTTGAGCATGCACACCTTCAAGATGACCTAAATGCATTTCAATGTTGGTGTGAGGTTAATCAATTGCACTTAAATTACTCTAAGTGTATGACTATGACCTTCTGTCGAACTACTCCACACATTGTTGACTATAATATTAATAATATTTCCTTAAAACGCATTTTTACCGTCAAAGATCTTGGCGTTCTCTTTGACACTAAACTTAATTTCAATCTGCATATTTCCACCATCACAAATGAAGCTAAATGTGTACTTGGCTTTATTAAACGATGGTCTAAGGAATTTAAAGATTCTTTTATTACGAAGCAGTTATTTATTTCACTTGTGCGCCCTATCTTAGAATATTGTTCAGTTATTTGGTCTCCGCAATATAAATTGTATCAGGATCGCATTGAATCGGTCCAGAATTTGCGTTTACCTTCCTATTATAGTAGGCTTCTACTTATTGACCTGCCATCATTAGTTAATCGTAGGACAATTTTAGGTATTACATTCCTACACAACTTAATCATTGGTAACATTAACTCGCCCAGCTTGTTAATGCGGCTCCATTTTTCTGTTCCTTCCCGAATTACCAGGAACTATCGCCCCTTACAATTACCACAGTGCACCACAGATTATTCATTACATTACGCTTTTCATGTCTTATGTGTTAATTATAATAAATATTATCACGTATTTTTCTCAGAACTCTCTCTTCCTCTAATAAAATCATTGCTTTCAGCTCATCTTAATGTAGTTACTCGAAATGCCATGAGTTGAGTTTGGATGCTGCTGACTTTTATATTTTCTATTCCTATCTTTATTTTCTTTCTTCATCTCTAATTTTGTATTTTTATTAATTTTCTTTTCTCACTAATAATTTTTTAAGAATTATTATAAATTGTTAGGTTAATATCATACCTAAGAACCTATAACTCTAATTTAAGTTTTCAATTAACACATTCTATTTTTTCTTAGTTTCAATAGTATCACTGACCATTTTTGGCTGTGAATTGGGGCATAACTGGCCGGTCTGGCAAATAAAACACCTCCATCGGGTTGGTGACACTATTGTTATTTTAAATGTTTTGTACTTCTGTTTAGGCTTTATGTTTATATAATTTTAGTTTTCTTTAGTTTGACTCACGATTTGTCAATATATTATAAATAAATAAATAAATAAACAAAAAAAATAAAAAACAAGTAAGAACGTTGCAGTTAGGCGCAACTAACAGCGATATACTTTGTTCCCATAGGTGCATCTTATTTTTTTAATAAATATTTAATTAACGAAATATTTCGGCAATTAGAAAACGTACATGGCAAGCAACAAACGTTTTTCCTACACATACATATAGATTGACACATGTACACACTATACGAGTATACACAAAATTTTCTATGTATACATACAAAAGTTTGGATGCCAGAATATTCTAAGAATTGTGACTGAATTGATAATTTTTCGATCGTTACTTTAGTTTTGTCAAAAGGCGCTCTAGCAATGCCTTATTTGGTTTTAGTTAACGAAACTCAAGTCAGGGCAGTTGCGCTGGTGGTAAGCGCTATGCAAGCTATACTTAGGTGCGTGGGTTCGAATCCCGCAGAAAACTTCTTTTTCAAAAATTATTTTTTTTTATTTTTTTAATATTTGTATATTTATTATAAAATGCTTGCTGCCAATTGATAATCATTCATAAACATACGCATATGAATTGTGCATTTAAGTAAAACCTAAAACTGCTTTATGCTTTCCGATTTGCGACGCTGTGTGGCAGACATATTGCAAGAATTGCGATTGTATTGTTTTGTGACGTCACAAGCTGCAGATCAGCTGGTCAGCTGATCAGCTGTGAATTTATTTAGGTTTAGCTAACGATTACATGTTGTTTTCAAAAGACCCAGGTTCGAATCCTGCTGGAAACTTTTTATTTATTAATCAAAAACTTATGAATTTTATTTTTTAAATTCATTAATATTATTATATTTATGTTAAAATGCTTTTTGCCATCTTAGCAATTGCTACTAAGCTATTGTATGCATGAATTATGCAGTTGGCCACAACAAACTTCTTTGCCGATTTGCCACGCCCCCAGGGGGCGTAGACGCATAATTTTTTGCCAGTTCTTAGAAAGGGCCGAGGCTAACATGCCTGCAAAATTTGGTTGCTTACATTCCAAAAATGCGAAAATTACAGGGTATTTTTCGATATGCCACGCCCCCAAAGAGGCTGAAAAATTATTTTTGGGGGATCGATAGAGGAGAACATTAGTAACTCAACCATCCAATTTTCAAGCTTCTAGCTCTAAAACTGTAGGAGATATAAACTTTTGCGGTTTGCCACGCCCCCTGTGGGCGTAGATATATCTACCATAGCTTATTAGTCTTGGGTTGTCAACCCGAGTATACATGCAAAATTTCAAGTCTCTAGTGTCAATAGTGTTCAAAATATAGCACAATTTGAAAAATCACTATATATTCAGGTCCGATTTGCCACGCCCCCAATGGGCGTAGACATAAAACTTTTTGATCGATCTTCTTAGAATCATAACATTAACTCACATGCAAAATTTCAGCGTTCTAGCTTTAACGGTGTAGAAGATACGTATTTCCCGATTTGCCACGCCCCCAATGGGCGTAGATATATCCGCCATAGCTTTTTGAACTTGGGTTGTCACCCCGAGTATACATTTCAAATTGCAACTCTCTAGCTCATCATCTAGTATGATAACTTAACTATGGGCGGAAGAGTTTTCCGATTTGCCACGCCCCTAGTGGGCGGATCGGGAAAATTTTTACACTTTATAATTCGGGAACATATATGAGTATATGTTTAAAATTTCAAGTCTCTAGCTCTAATAGCGCCGAAAAATATTGCGTTCATACGGACAGACGGACAGACGGACGGACAGCAAGACGGACATTGCACAAACCCAATATACTTTTTCCCCTTCGGGAACAAAGTATAAAAAACAAGTAAGAAAACTCTAGTCGAGAGTGCTCGACTAGATAATACCCTGAACCCAATTTTAATAAAATAAAATAATAATCTGTACTGTGGTTTGGTTTTTTGTAATTATCTTGAAAATGCATCAATTTTAGTGCTGAAAATGGCAAAAAACTTCTTTATTTTGACAAATAGTTAATTATATTGCTCTTGATTAGTACTAAAATTAATCCGTTTTCAAGATAATTACAAAAAAACAGTGTCGAACGTCAAAAAGTTGACTTTTCTGGAGAATTACCCATATGGATAAATCAGAAAGTATACATAAGAATGTACATAAGAATGTATGCGTGTAACGTTCAAAATGTACATATGTACATGTATATGTACATTGCATTATATTAGTTGAAGCTTATATTAGTTGAAATTCGAAAAATGTTATATTATTAAATATCATTAAAAATAGACCCAACAAATAGACATTCCTCGGTTAACAGGCATTACCTTAATTAACACAGACACTTCATAATTGTAAAAGAAATATATCAATGCCACTCGAAGCTGTAATAGCCATAGTAAATAAGTTCACTGCTAAAGCGCCATCTATCAAGTTAAAATTTTTAGACCATGCTACACTAGTTTTGAATGTACATGTGGGCATACATATAGGAAAACCGCAGATGTCACGTGCTTTTGTTATTTGGGCAGACTTTTTTTTTTTTTGTTCATTATTTTCTGTTGACTTAACGGAATAAAACATAATTGAAACAAAAACACTTTCAGAAATGATGCTATTAAATATTTGAAATTAAAAAAAAACGCACTTATTCACAATTAGTTAAACTACTAACTGACTTTCAAAGGTATCAAATACAAAAGAATAAATAATAATAAAAAAGAAAGAAATATAAAACAAGTAAGAACGTTGCAGTTAGGCGCAACTAACAGCGATATACTTTGTTCCCATAGGTGCATCTTATTTATTTAATAAACATTTAATTAACGAAATATTTCGGCAATTAATTGCAAGCAACAAACGTTTTTCCTTCACATACATACAGATTTTCACATGTACACACTATACGAGTATACACACAATTGACTATGTATGCATACAAAAGTTTGGATGCCAGAATATTCTAAGAAATGTGACTGAATTGGGAATTTTTCGATCGTTACTTTAGTTTTGTCAAAAGGCGCTCTAGCGATGCCTTATTTGGTTTTAGTTAAGGAAACTCAAGTCAGGGCAGTGGCGCTGGTGGTAAGCGCTATGCAAGCTATACTTAGGTGCGTGGTTCGAATCCCGCAGAAAGGTTTTTTTCAAAAATTATTTATTTTTTGTTTTTTTAATATTTGTATATTTATTATAAAATGCTTGCTGCCAATTGATAATCATTTATAAACAAACGCATATGAATTGTGCATTTAAGTAAAAACTAAAACTGTTTTATGCTTTCCGATTTGCGACGCTGTGTGGCAGGCAGTTTTTCTATGCATGCATATACATATGTATGTATGTATGTGTACGTGTATACACATCCAAAAGTGTATACATATTGCAAGAATTGCCATTGTATTGTTTTGTGTCGTCACAAGCTGCTGATCAGCTGGTCAGCTGATCAGCTGTGAATTTATTTAGGTTTAGCTAACGATTACATGTTGTTTTCAAAAGACCCAGGTTCGAATCCCGCTGGAAACTTTTTATTTATTAATCAAAAACTTATGAATTTTATTTTTTAAATTCATTAATATTATTATATTTATGTTAAAATGCTTTTTGCCATCTTAGCAATTGCTACTAAGCTATTGTATGCATGAATTATGCAGTTGGCCACAACAAACTTCTTTGCCGATTTGCCACGCCCCCAGGCGGCGTAGACGCATAATTTTTTGCCAGTTCTTAGAAAGGGCCGAGGCTAACATGCCTGCAAAATTTGGTTGCTTACATTCCAAAAATGCGAAAATTACAGGGTATTTTTCGATATGCCACGCCCCCAAAGAGGCTGACAAATTTATTTTTGGGGGATCGATAGAGGAGAACATTAGTAACTCAACCATCCAATTTTCAAGTTTGTAGCTCTAAAACTGTAGGAGATATAAACTTTTGCGGTTTGCCACGCCCCCTGTGGTCGTAGATATATTTACCATAGCTTATTAGTCTTGGGTTGTCAACCCGAGTATACGTGCAAAATTTCAAGTCTCTAGTGTCAATAGTGTTCAAAATATAGCACAATTTGAAAAATCACTATATATTCAGGTCCGATTTGCCACGCCCCCAATGGGCGTAGACATAAAACTTTTTGATCGATATTCTTAGAATCATAACATTAACTCACATGCAAAATTTCAGCGTTCTAGCTTTGACGGTGTAGAAGATACGTATTTCCCGATTTGCCACGCCCCCAATGGGCGTAGATATATCCGCCATAGCTTTTTGAACTTGGGTTGTCACCCCGAGTATACATTTCAAATTGCAACTCTCTAGCTCATCATCTAGTATGATAACCTAACTATGGGCGGAAGAGTTTTCCGATTTGCCACGCCCCTAGTATGCGGATCGGGAAAATTTGTACACTTTATAATTCGGGAGCATATATGAGTATATGTTTAAAATTTCAAGTCTCTAGCTCCAATAGCGCCGAAAAATATTGCGTTCATACGGACAGACGGCCAGACAGCAATACGGACATTGCACAAACCCAATATACTTTTTCCCCTTCGGGAACAGAATATAATATTACTAAGCCGACACATACATAGATAAGAGTGTAAAACTTTCTTATGTGAATGAGTTCACTAAGAGAAAATTAAGTTGACATACAAAGATAAAGATAAACTTTCGGACGACCATCTCGCCTGCCAGGAGGCTATGGTTTGCTGCCGTATGACCTTTGCTGCCTGTTCAGAGAATTCTCCGCTCTGCCGGAGTTGCTATATTTGCTTGCGTTCTTGAGCAAGTAGGTCCACCGGTATGACTGCTGCTATCACGACTACTGCAGCTCCAGATACTGTGCGATACGCCGATGTTATCCGCAAGGCTGCTCTTCTCTGCACGGATAACATCGGTTTTCGCCTTACAGCTGCCTGTAGAGTATCCGCCCATACTTCGCTACCATAGAGTAGTGTAGCGTTCGTCGTTTCCATAAGAAGTCTCCGTTTCCCTTCCGTCGGGCCGTCAACGTTTGCCATCAGTCTGCTGAGAGAGTCCTTTATTGCAGCTGCTTTTCGCGTGGCGTGCTTCAGCTGTTCCCCGAAAGTGAGTTTGCTATCCAGTCTAACGCCTAGATAGTTCACTGTCCTCTGGGTCCTTATTCGAAGAAGGTCCTTAACAGAAGTAACTCTGTTTTATGGGTGGCAAGTTCCAATCCTCGAGAGCTAAGCCATGTCTGTGTGCGGATCATGACTTGGGTCAGTCTCTTTTGCGCTTCTGTGGTGTTTCTGGCAGTGATAACGGCCGCGATGTCGTCAGCGTATCCGATTAGAAATGTTTCTTCAGGCATTTCCAGTCTTAGAATGTCGTCGTAGCTGATATTCCACAGGTCTGGTCCTAGGATCGACCCCTGTGCAGCCCCTCCAGTCACTCTATAGCGTTTTGTACCAGTCTGTGTGTCATATAGGAGTACTCGATCCTGCAAGTAGCTCCTCATCATATGCACTAGGTACTCCGGTATTCTAAAATGTTGCTCCAGGGAAGCAAGCATATCGCTCCATCTAACACTATTGAAAGCATTTTTGACGTCGAGCGTTACTAATAGAACCACTGGGCGCGAGTATGCATTTCCTCTTTTTGTTACTCTGGCTGCCTGTACAACTTTATCAATAGCCCCCATTGTGGATTTTCCGGACCTGAAACCATGCTGTCTGGGGCTGAGTCCTCCAGCAGCATCTATTGCAGCTAGTACCCTTGGTTTCAGGAGCTTTTCTAACAGCTTGCCAGCTGTATTTAGCATACACAATGGACGGTATGCCGATGGGGTGTTGGGATCGCCTTTGCCTTTGCTGATAAGCACAAGTCTCTGCTCTTTCCATACTTCTGGGAATAATCTTTCTTTTAGACATGCGTTGTACATTCTGAGGAGAAAAGTTGGTCGTCCTGTTGCTATCATCTTCAGTATCTCTGCAGGTATATTGTCTGGTCCCGGGGATTTTTTATTTTTCAGGGAGAGTGCCGCAATCTTGAGCTCTTCCTCCGTAAAATTAGGAGCTGAGCTATGAGTTTCTTCGGCTGCCCGCGCATTCGTTTCGTGAATGTGTGTTGGGAATAGTGTTTCCACTATGTGGTCCATCGTTTCATCATCCACGTTTGGCGTTGCTCCAGAGTTCCTCAGTTTGTTCATGAATACTTTGTAGCCAAGTCCCCAGGGATCTCTGTTTACATCTTTGCAGAGCTCCTTCCACTTGTCTTGCTTGCTGCGAGCTATAGCAATCGACAGCTCCTTTCTCGCATTCTTCGCTGCAACCGCTTCTAAAATAAAATTTCCAGTGCGTCGTGCTCTTGTCAGTTTTCTTCTGCACTGTATACATACACGTCTTTTTACTGCGATATCGTGGTTCCACCAGTATGCCTGCCGCCTACTGCCATGTTTGCCGTGCGTTCTTGGCATCGAAACGTTTCACGCTTTTACCTACAGCCACGCTTTTACCTACAATTTGGTTCATACTCAGTGCCCCATCGAATTGTCGCTCACTTCTGTCTAGTTCAGTGAGTAATTTGTCCGTATCAATTTTATTTATGTCCCATCTGCGCGGTTTTTTTATAGGACGCGCGGGGGGTACTTGTCGTCTATTATTCTGGTAGGTGTATGAGATATACTCATGATCACTACCAGTGAAGTCGTCCAATACTTTCCAGTCCTTGATCCGATCTAAAATATGCTCGGATGCAAGGGTTATGTCCGGAATAGTGCCTTCGCATCCTGGCCTGTGGAAGGTGGGTCTGTTACCGCGGTTTGCTACATCAAGTCCAGTCCTGGCTGCCATATCCATCATTTTACGTCCTCTAGAGTTAGTCGAGGGCATACCCCAATCTACTGCTCGTGCGTTGAGATCGCCTGCCACAATGAAAGGCTTCCTTCGATCCATGAGCAGGTCCTCGATTGCGTCTAGCTTAATTTGGAAAGTGTTTATGTCGTCGCTAGGTGTCAGGTAGCAGCTAACTACTACGACATCCCTGAACCGTGCGTAGACGTAACAATTTCCTAGCTTGCTCTCTTGTAGCAGCTGTCCACTGGCACTGGGAATCCATATGGCCGCAGTCTTGGTTTCGTCCTCTAACCAAACTCCGTTTGCTTTCTGCTTGTATTGCTCACTAATGATCACAATGTCGATAGCGTATTCCGCTACGATCTGTGTCAAAAGTGCATCTGCAGTTTTGCTCCGGTGTAGATTACCTTGAAGTATCTTTATCATGGTGCTATACGAGTGCCTGGGCATTTCTGCGATCCTGGCATGTGGGCAACAGAGCTACGCCCTGCGTCAGTGCAGATGCAGCATTTTGGGGGTTTTTTGCAGTCTTTCATTTTTGTGGCCTGCTTCCCCGCATCTAATGCAGATGCCTCCGCCATTTCGGTCTGGTCCCGTACAATTGGTCTGTAGGTGGCCGACCCCGAAACATCGATAGCATCTGCGGATGGTGTGGGACATCCTGGGCCTGACACTGACAAAACCTATTTTAAGTTGTAGGTTGAGCAGCGTCTCCGCTAATTGGCTTTCCAGTGTTACGAAAGCTCTTACCTGTTCTCGGCTGTTCGGAGCAGTGACTTTTATTCGCAAGTCAACTGTTGTGTTGGCGACTGCTTTATGCACTGCCTCAGCCACTTCGGACTCTACAGTGAGTGAGTCGAGATCTCTAATCTCTACTGTCGCTGTAGGCTTCAACTCGGCTACCGTGGCTGTTTCCTTGACGGTAGCCTTTAGTTTGTCCACCAACTCCGGTTGTAGCTTTTCCCCTCTACCGAGTTCGACAAGGAGTGCCCCGGATCGGGTTTTCCTTATAGCTCTCACGTTTGCCTTTTCGTCCTGTTGGATTGTGCTGCGTATGTTTCTAAGAACATTAACGTAGCTTTGTCCACCTTCAGGTTTTATGAGGACTGCTTCTGTTCGGAGGGGCTTCTTTTTCTCTTTTTTTTTGGAGTTTTCGCTGCTACTTTTGGCTTCTCTCCTGCTGCCGAAGTAGCTTTTCCCGCTTTTTGGTGCAAAGCACCTTTTTTGGTAACTTTTTGCCAAAGATTTTGTGGTCTTTCGCAGAGTTTTTTACCAGACTCTGACTCTAGGGGGCTAGAGGCCTGTCTCTTTTGTATAGTGGGTGTTCCCACTGATTCAGAGCTCTTTGCCTCTCTCTCTATTAATGGCTGTTGCTTCTGCTTATTAGCTTCAGCCTCGATCTTCTTCCAGGAGCTCCTGCAGTGTCCTAAGACATCGAGCAGTTCGTCCAGGTCCGATACCCCGTTTCTTACGTCCAGGCTAATGTTTTTTTGTTTAGCCACAGCGGTTTTTATACGCCGCAATGCCTGACGGCATTTCAGGATGGCATCCTCCTCCTCGGCACGGAGTTTCATCATGTACTCCTGCCTTGGTGACATCACCAGCCCTGTATTAGTGCTCGGGGCGCCTGCTTCCGTCGCGGTTGTTTTCGGAGTTTCCTCCACGCTTTTTGGTGCAGAAGCTACCGGGCTTCGCTGTATTTTTGAGCTTTTATCAAAGCCCAACCTTGGGTCAGTGAAGCGAGAATCACTTTCCATTTGTGGTGTTTCGTCGGTCTTCTTGTTGTTCTTGTTGTTGTTGTTCTGGTTGTTGTTAATTTTTTTGTTTTTTGGGTCCCAACTCCAAGCCGCTATCTCAGCTCGGATGTACAGTCACTCAGACGATCTTCATGGTTGTCTGTGCAGAGCAGGGAGGCCATGCGAGGGTTGACGCTGGACCTTATGGGAGCCAGCGTTCAGAGCCAAGACCTTGTGCAAATTAAGGATATTTATCAACTTAAACCTGTACCACCAAAAATTAAATTGGCCACGAGCTTCGAACGTACTTGGAGGCCTGCCAGGGTTTTAACGGGACGGAGGCAGCAGCAGCATTATCCTAGAAGCCATTTCTGCAAGATGTCACTCTTGCTTACTGAGGTCCTAGAATGCTACTCCTGTCAGCCCAGGTGCAAACATTTCCAAAATCGTTTATTTTTTCATAGTCCGTGGTCGGTCGAAGATTTCACTTTAGTTCCATCTTTTTGTTTTTTCTGAAATCGCTGCCCACATAGTTCACGGTTGGTCGGCTGACCAATCGCAGTCCAGTGGGCCGATCGCCTTGTACGACAAGCTTCTCTACCAACTGGGGGAGTATTCTACTACCCGCTTCCCCCACGGGAAAATATAATTAATATAATTACAATTTAATAATTCTTCAAAAAAAAAAAAAAAAAAAATGAATAAAAATAAAAATTAAAATTAAAATAAATAAAATAAAAATAGGTAAAGAAACAAGGAAGATATTAACAATATTGAAAGATAAATTAAAAGAAGAGCTTTAATATAGAATTGAGAAATCACCGCAAGCAACAATAGCAACATAATGTAGATTATGCCTGTGTATTGCGAGTGATTTCCCTAAGGTGTGCTAAAAGCAACGATTTAATTTTAGGAAGAGAGAGCTCTAAGGAAAATACGTGATAATATTTATTAAAATTAACACATAGAACATGAAAAGCACTATGCAAAGAATAATCCATAGTGCATATAGGTAAATGAAGCGGACGATAATGTCTAGTTGTTCGGGACGGAACCGAGAAATTAAGACGCATCAACAAAAAGGACGAATCAATATTACCGTTAATTACTTTGTGCAAAAAATCAATTCCTAAAATTGTTCTGCGATTCATTAACGATGGAAGATCAATGAGCTGAAGCCTACTATGGTAAGACGGTAATCGTAAATTACTGTCCCAGTTAAGATCCCTTAGGGCAAAAAGAAGAAACTGTTTTTGGACTGATTCAATACGATCTTGATACAGTTTATGTTGCGGAGACCAAACAACTGAGCAATACTCTAAGGTAGGACGTACAAGCGAAATAAATAATTGTTTGGTAATAAAAGGATCTTTAAATTCCTTAGACCAACGTTTAATAAAGCCAAGCACGCTTTTGGCTTCATTTATGATGGTAGAAATATGAAGATTGAAATTAAGTTTACAGTCAAAGAGAACACCAAGACCTTTGACTGTAAAGGTGCGTTGTAAGGAAATGTTACTAATTTTATAGTCAACAATATGAGGAATAGAACGACTGAAAGTCATAGTCATACACTTTGAGCAATTTAGGTGCAACTGGTTCACCACACACCAAGATTGAAATGTATTAAGGTCATCTTGAAGTTGTAGATGTCCATTTGCACTGGAGTATGGAAGGCAAAGTTTTACATCATCCGCATACATAAATATGGTAGAATAAGAGATGCAACTAGGAAGGTCATTTATAAAAAGCGAAAAGAGTAATGGTCCTAAATGGCTACCTTGAGAAACACCAGACGAAACAAAGATAAATTTAAAAGTAGCTGTTCTCAACAAGACTCTTTGGGTTCTACCGTTCAAATAGGATTAAATCCAGGACACAAGTTAAGGAGAAAATCCTAAACGTTCAAGCTTCAGAATTAGTATCTGATGATTAACTCTGTCAAATGCTTTACTGAAATCAGTATAAATAACATCAATTTGCATTTATTTAGAAAAACTATCATTGACAAGTGAAGTGAATTCTAGTAAATTCGAGGATGTTGATCGATTCTGAATAAAACCATGTTGGGATGGTTGAATAATCGATTTGCAGAAATGTTGCAAGGTTGATGTTATAATTTTTTCAAATAGCTTCGGAATAGCAGATAATTTCGCAATACCTCTGTAATTGGAAATATCAGATCTTCCACCTTTTTTATATAGAGGAATGATGAAAGACTCTTTCCATATTGAAGGGAACACAGAAGTTTCCAAAGATAAATTAAATAGTTTTAGCAATGGTGATTGAAGAGAAACACTGCACTGTTTAATGATACAACTTGGGATATTGTCAGCACCAGGGGAGAAAGATGACTTCAGCGTCTTAATGGCTGTAGGTAGAGAGTCAGCAGTAACATTAGGAGCATAAATAGAACCATAATCAGGAAGTGAATATGGATACGAATCACTATATAGATCAACAGAAGAGTAAGTAGATTGAAAAAAATCTGCAAAAAGATCAGAGGAATCCTGATCAGTACAAGTTTTTTTTAGCACCAAGGACAAATGAGGACGGCAAACCAGAAGACTTACGCTTCAAGTTTACAAATGTGTAAAATTGTTTAGGATCTCGAGCAAACTGTCGTTTGCAACGTACAAGGTAATTCTCATAACACCGAGAATTTAAAAGACTGAAGTTTGACTTGGCAATGGAATATTTAGACCAGTCAACACTTGAACCAGACCTTTTAAAATTTTTAAAACATTTAGTTTTAATGTTTCTTAAATTCGAAAGAATCTTAGTAAACCATGGCGGTTTATTTGAACTGGGCAATATGCGACAGAGAGGGACGCACACATCCAGAATAGAGTTTAAGGTAGTATAAAAAATCGATGCTGCCAAATTAATATCAACCGACTCATAAAGAAGAGTCCAGTCAGTTGAATTAATTAATTCATTAAGCAAAACAAAATTGCATTTACGATAACAGCGGCTTAAATTAGAAGGTACAGATGAATAAGTTGGAGGATTATCAATAGATAATAAAACCGCTAAAGTGGGGTGATGCAAATCCTCTGGTAAGCAGAAAGGAGTTGATCTCACGACATTAATGATGGAGTCATGATTAATGAACACAAGATCAAGCGTGCGATTCAGATGGTTAGAAATGGAATTCATCTGAAACATAGAAAGATTAAACAATTCATCAAAAAGATAGTGATCAATTGTCGGAATAAAGTAATTTGTAGTAAAGTAATTACAAGTTGAGGACCAAGAAGTGTTAGGAATATTGAAATCACCCAACACAAGAAGAAAGTCTCTATCAGTTACATGTTCATAAATTTCTTTAATACAGTTTATATGTTGAGCATAAACCTGCATTTCAGAAGAGGGAGGGATATAAGAACATGTAATAAACAAAGAGCTCGATGGGAGCAATAATTTAACCCCTATAATCTCCACATCATGAAGATAGGAAAAGGTAAATAATTCGGAGTGGATACTGGATTAAACAGCAATTAACACCCCACCACCTTTACGCATCGAACGATCAAGTCTATAAATAGTGAAATTACTTGCAAGAATCTCACTATTAAGAATGTTATGATTTAACCATGTTTCAGTGAAGGCAATAATGTCATATTGAACACTAAAACTATACAAGTATAGACTTTTAAGTTTAGATTTCAAGCCACGTACATTTTGGTAAATGAGTGAAAGCTGTGAAGAAGAATGAAACATATTTAGTTTTTTGGTGTAATACTTGATGTTGATTGCACCGAAGGTAAGGAAATAGGATGAGATTTGTTTCGATTTTTAGTTTTAAATTCATGGACAACTACATGAGGTGGCCAGAATTTGGGATCACATATTGTTGTGAAATACTCAAGCGGCACATTGATCTTGAATGAAGCAATTTCACGCGGAGTCGCAAAACTAAACTTCGATATAAAGACATTGGCCGAGATCTTGCTTGAAATAAAAGCAGATACTGCCTCACATGTCGTATCCGATGAAAGCCTAGATAAGAAAACTTGCTTTCGAGGAGAGACGACAGATAGGGTAATGCCAGGAGTGGTCGACTTATTGTCACTCTTAGTTTGAGCAATAATTGGTGATGAGTCCAATTTTTGAACACAGACTTGAGTTTCAATAGCAGTAACGACAGGGGAAACAGAAGATTCAGAAACTACTGGTATAGGATCAAGAGAATTAGGCGCAGAGGACAAAACAGAAGCACAGGGTGAGGGTGGAGCAAGCAAGTTCGGTGACGGTATTGGTACAGAAGGAGGTACCAATAACAGTGGAGTCTCCGAATTTGGAGGTGGACTTTCAAAGTTATATTGGTTTAAAATCTCTTCAGCAGCAGCCATGTCACTGGATAACTGCTTAGAGATCTTTCTCAGTTTTAAAAATTGAGCCCTCACAGCACTATACATATTGGAAAAATTTATTTGTTTTTCCAAACAGATCGGGCAAGACCACATGCAATCACCCTTAGTTGACCCAACAGCAATTCAAATTAGCATAAGTCCTGCTCACACTGCCGAACCGGTTTTGACGCCAGGAGAGAGATTACGTCGCATAGATGCTTCTATTCGAGAAAGATTACTAGAAAAGCAGAGAATTATTTGTGATATTTTTCGTTTGCCAGTTGAGCACTTTAATGAAATTGTTGATATTGCCATGATGCCAGAAGCACCCAAAGACAGTGCTGATATTGCATTAGCTGCCTACGCTCAAGTCCAGATGTTAACCGGAATTTTAAATGATTATATGCATGTATCACCCGAGATGGAAATATCAGCTGTATCGACAGCTTTATGTGACCATTGTCACGAAAAAGAAATATATTTTGCAAAAATATCTTCTCCAACGTTACCGACACCAAAAAAAGAACAAGCAGCTCAACAGCAAACACCACAGTTAAATAGAACAGCAAAACACAAAACTCGTGTTGCAGAGGAGATTGCTATACATGAAGATGACGACGGATATTGTGAAATTGATGAATTGCGTTTGCCTGCGATTTCCGCAAAGTCACCAGATTCATCTACTCCTTTACCTCCATTTAACTTTGTGTCAGCCACGGAATTTAATTTAAACTTTCCTTCATCAAGCAGTAGTAATTCTGATATACTTCAACGACAAAGCGGCATTACCGAAAATGAACCTTCTGCGGAATGTGCTGATAAATTACATTTAGGTGTAATGCTTAAAACTCAGAAGATAATGGAAGAAACACAAATGGAAAATATAGTTTTATCCGAACATACCGATACAAATGCAAAAGAAAAAAACATAACATCAAATCAGACAATACAACACCTGGATGAGTCATTTTCCGCTAAGCCGCTGGAAAGCTTAGATTCTGCAAACAGAACTGTCCCCGATCACACAAATGACGTGGGTGCAAATTTTGTCAGTTCCATATAAATTCAAAAAAGTTTATATATATATATATATAAAAGTTATATATATATATATATATATAAAAGTTATATATATATATATATATATATATATATATAATATATATATTCCAATTTTTTTTACTACTTTTTAGGGTGCATCTAATAATGCTCATACCATAGAATCAGTAAACATGAATTCGTCAACAGTGCCTCAACCAATGACTCCAATTAAAAGTGAAAAAGAAACCACAATATCGTCCACCAATTCAGTTGGGAACTTATGTAAACTAAACCGCATTCAGCACGCTAATTCTTTAGAGCCAAGCGTTCCATGTCATGCTATCAGCACCATCGTAAATGTATTGAATGAGCAAATTTCCCTTCTATTGGTAAGAATGGCTTAACACCCGTAAGGTTTTTGAATAGAAATTCATTATATTTTTCAGCCCAAAATAAATGAGCGTGATATTGAGCGTGAACGTTTGCGCAAAGAAAATCAGCACTTACGTGAACTTTTGAGTGCTATGCATGAAAGTCAGCGAGTTGATGCAATAAAGGTATTGTAATTTTTCATAATTGCATTATATTATCTGTGAAAGGTGTTGTTAATAATTTTCTAAATTTTTTTAATAATATGATTACTAAGGAAACTCCAACTGATATCCTGACTATTCTGCAAGCGGCTGATACAGAATTCGATGATTATATTGATACAGTATCTAACACATCCCTAACACCGACAGCAACACCTCTACCGGCTGCCTCGACCGACAACAAAAACGCGGAATCGCAAGACCTTCCCTCAAACAGAGTTACAGATATTACAGAAACAGAAAGCATTACACAAAATATTGCCCATAGCCTGCAATCGCAAAATAATTCCAGCGAGCAGCTAGAACATCCGCTGCATCCAGTTCAAACTCCAATTGATCAGCATCTCGAAGATAATAACGTATTTAACTAAGTAAATAGTACTTAATAACTGTAATTTGTAATTGGAAATATAAAATGATTATCCTTATATTTTTTGTCTTTTAGCGTTACAATAGAGAACGTAATATGTTGAGTATTCGCTTATGCTTTTTGTGCAAGAAAGACGATGCGGTGGGATTACGTTAAAAAATCTTAAAAAATTTACACATAAGCTTATTGCCTGCGTGTTAAACACACAAATCATAAGGTTCACATTTATTTATTTTGCAAAGCCAAATGCCCAATTGAATTGACAGCGTTTGTGTTAATACTACTTGTAGATACTTTTGCTTTACTAAGATGTAACCTGTAGTGGCTTGAGGGTGAAATAAGATTGATTAAAAATACATATGTAAATTCCATTTAGAGACAGTAAATAATTTAATACAATTTATTATTAGTTTTTATGCAAAGAAATTTATTGTATATGAAATATTACGTATTTAATTGATGTGAAACATATAATATATACATGTAAATTGCACAATGTATGAATAAAATTAATAAAACAATTATACTTAATATTCGGCGCAATAGCTAATACATATTTTCTTTCAGAATAAGTTCTCTTAAGTTTATCTTTATCTTTGTATGTCAACTTAATTTTCTCTTAGTGAACTCATTCACATAAGAAAGTTTTACACTCTTATCTATGTATGTGTCGGCTTAGTAATATTATATTCTGTTCCCAAAGGGAAAAAAAGTATATTGGGTTTGTGCAATGTCCGTCTTGCTATCCGTCCGTCTGTCCGTCCGTCCGTCTGTCCGTATGAACGCAATATTTTTCGGCGCTATTAGAGCTAGAGACTTGAAATTTTAAACATATACTCATATATGTTCCCGAATTATAAAGTGTAAAAATTTTCCCGATCCGCCCACTAGGGGCGTGGCAAATCGGAAAACTCTTCCGCCCATAGTTAAGTTATCATACTAGATGATGAGCTAGAGAGTTGCAATTTGAAATGTATACTCGGGGTGATGATGTTGATTTATACTGATTTCAGTAAAGCATTTGACAGAGTTAATCATCAGATACTAACTCTGAAGCTTGAACGTTTAGGATTTTCTCCTAAACTTGTGTCCTGGATTTCATCCTATTTGAACGGTAGAACCCAAAGAGTCTTGTTGAGAACAGCTACTTCTAAATTTATCTTTGTTTCGTCTGGTGTTCCTCAAGGTAGCCATTTAGAACCATTACTCTTTTCGCTTTTTATAAATGACCTTCCTAGTTGCATCTCTTATTCTACCATATTTATGTATGCGGATGATGTAAAACTTCCATACTCCAGTGCAAATGGACATCTACAACTTCAAGATGACCTTAATGCATTTCAATCTTGGTGTGAGGTGAACCAGTTGCACCTAAATTGCTCAAAGTGTATGACTATGACTTTCAGTCGTTCTATTCCTCATATTGTTGACTATAAAATTAGTAACATTTCCTTACAACGCACCTTTACAGTCAAAGGTCTTGGTGTTCTCTTTGACTGTAAACTTAATTTCAATCTTCATATTTCTACCATCATAAATGAAGCCAAAAGCGTGCTTGGCTTTATTAAACGTTGGTCTAAGGAATTTAAAGATCCTTTTATTACCAAACAATTATTTATTTCGCTTGTACGTCCTATCTTAGAGTATTGCTCAGTTGTTTGGTCTCCGCAACATAAACTGTATCAAGATCGTATTGAATCAGTCCAAAAACAGTTTCTTCTTTTTGCCCTAAGGGATCTTAACTGGGACAGTAATTTACGATTACCGTCCTACCATAGTAGGCTTCAGCTCATTGATCTTCCAT
This sequence comes from Drosophila antonietae, assembly GCA_030914385.1. Classification (NCBI taxonomy): domain Eukaryota; kingdom Metazoa; phylum Arthropoda; class Insecta; order Diptera; family Drosophilidae; genus Drosophila; species Drosophila antonietae. The sequence goes on from JAUESO010000013.1 coordinate 33,539, forward strand.
CGTTAATGAATCGCAGAACAATTTTAGGAATTGATTTTTTGCACAAAGTAATTAACGGTAATATTGATTCGTCCTTTTTGTTGATGCGTCTTAATTTCTCGGTTCCGTCCCGAACAACTAGACATTATCGTCCGCTTCATTTACCTATATGCACTATGGATTATTCTTTGCATAGTGCTTTTCATGTTCTATGTGTTAATTTTAATAAATATTATCACGTATTTTCCTTAGAGCTCTCTCTTCCTAAAATTAAATCGTTGCTTTTAGCACACCTTAGGGAAATCACTCGCAATGCACAGGCATAAGCTACATTATGTTGCTATTGTTGCTTGCAGTGATTTCTCAATTTTTCAATCCTATTAAACATTCTATATTAAAGCTTTTCTTTTAATTTATCTTTCAATATTGTTAATATCTCCTTGTTTCTTTACCTATTTATACCCTGAGTCCATTGAAAATGGGAAATCAGGGTATAATGGTTTTGTTAAAAGTATGTAACAGGCAGAAGGAGGCGTGGCAGACCCCATAAAGTATATATATTCTTGATCAGGGTGACGAGAAAAGTTGATATAGCCATGTCCGTCTGTCCGTCCGTCCGTCCGTATGTATGAACGCGTCGATTTCCGAAGATACAAAAGCTAGAGAGTTCATTCTTTTTGTGTTAGGTTCGTATATTTCACGCGCAGTACGAGTTTGTTTCAGAAATTCGATAACTTGTATATTTGCAAAGTTATCGATAAATGAATTTATCGGGGACCAGTTATAAAATTCTAGCTGATTCATCTTTAGAGTTAGAGTCTCCAAGTCTTCTGCATATATATAGATACTAATTTAATACAATTTCGGTTTTTGTCAGATTTTGGATTCCGGCTCCCATTTCGCCCCACCACCCCCCAAATGTGAAAAAAATGCATTTCAAATACTAGAGACATGCTGTTTGGTTTAGCATGTAGATATGAATATCATAATCATAATCTGAAGAAATCAATACGATTGTCCATCTAGAAACAGAATTATCAGTCATCAAAGTTTTCTCATCAAAACCCATGTGGCGCAGCAACAAAGGCAGCGAGACAGCAAGCCGCCTGCATTGCTCACACACATACATGCTTACAAGCGTGTGTGTGTTCGTGTTTTTGCATGTATAGTTTCTTACGCATAGAGAATCGAAACTAAGCATTCTTGGAATATGATTCGTTCGAAGAAGGGCTCAGGGGATTTCGTAGTCGAGCAGTCTCGACTACAGCTTTCTTACTTGTTTTATTTTATTTATTTTAATTTTAATTTTAATTTTTATTTTTGTTAATTTTTTTTAATTTTTAATTTTAAGAATTATTAAATTGTAATTATATTAATTATATTTAGTCTCTTATAATCTATATGTAATATTTTCATTTAACACTTTCTTTGCATAGTTTCAATAGTTATCACTGACCATATTTGGCTGTGAATTGGGGCATAGCTGGCCGGACTGGCAAATAAAACACCCCCATCGGGTTGGTGATTCTATTGTAATAATTGTATTTTTTGTAGGCTATTTTGACTCTCGTTTTGTCAATATTTTTTTTAAATAAAATAAAAATAAAAACCCAAGTTCAAAAAGCTATGGCGGATATATCTACGCCCATTGGGGGCGTGGCAAATCAGGAAATACGTATCTTCTACACCGTTAAAGCTAGAACGCTGAAATTTTGCACGTGAGTTAATGTTATGATTCTAAGAAGATCGATCAAAAAGTTATATGTCTACGCCCATTGGGGGCGTGGCAAATCGGACCTGAATATATAATGATTTTTCAAATTGTGCTATATTTTGAACACTATTGACACTAGAGACTTGAAATTTTGCACGTATACTCGGGTTGACAACCCAGGACTAATAAGCTATGGTAGATATATCTACGCCCACAGGGGGCGTGGCAAACCGCAAAAGTTTATATCTCCTACAGTTTTAGAGCTACAAGCTTGAAAATTGGATGGTTGAGTTACTAATGTTCTCCTCTATCGATGCCCCAAAAATAATTTTTCAGCCTCTTTGGGGGCGTGGCATATCGAAAAATACCCTGTAATTTTCGCATTTTTGGAATGTAAGCAACCAAATTTTGCAGGCATGTTAGCCTCGGCCCTTTCTAAGAACTGGCCAAAAATTATGAGTCTACGCCCCCTGGGGGCGTGCCAAATCGGCAAAGAAGTTTGTTGAGGCCAACTGCATAATTCATGCATACAAAAGCTTAGTAGCAGTTGCTAAGATGGCAAAAAGCATTTTAACATAAATATACTAATATTAATGAATTTAAAAAATAAAATTCATAAGTTATTGATTAATAAATAAAAAGTTTCCAGCGGGATTCGAACCTGGGTCTTTTGAAAACAACATGTAATCGTTAGCTAAACCTAAATAAATTCACAGCTGATCAGCTGACCAGCTGATCAGCAGCTTGTGACGACACAAAACAATACAATCGCAATTCTTGCAATATGTATACACTTTTGGATGTGTATACACAAATACAAACATCTGTGTACATACATACATACTTATATGCATGCATAGAAAAACTGCTTGCCAAGCAAGCAGCGTGGCAAATCGGAAAAGTTGTTTTAGTTTTAGCTTAAATGCACAATTCATATGCGTATGTTTATAAATTATTATCAATTGGCAGCAACCATTTTATAATAAATATACAAATATAAAAAAAAATTAAAAAATAATAATTTTTGAAAAAAAAAAAGTTTTTTGCGGGATTCGAACCACGCACCCAAGTATAGCTTGCATAGCGCTTGCCATCAGCGCCACTGACCTAATATTATCTGTGTTAACTAAAACCAAATAAGGCATTGCTAGAGCGTCTCTGACAAAACTAAAGTAACGATCGAAAAATTCCCAATTCAGTCACAATTCTTAGAATATTCTGGCATGCAAACTTTTGTATGTATACATAGAAAATTGTGTATACTCGTATAGTGTGTACATGTGTAAATCAGTATGTATGTGTAGGGAAAACGTTTGTTGCTTGCCATGTACGTTTGCTAATTGCCGAAATATTTCGTTAATTAAATGTTTATTAAATAAATAAGATGCACCTATGGGAACAAAGTATATCGCTGTTAGTTGCGCCTAACTGCAACGTTCTTACTTGTTAAGAATAAAATTGTTGTAATTTTTGAGAATTAAATTTTTTGTAATTGTTTCGGGCGGGCGGGTTGGTCCCGGGTATGAAAAATATTGCAAGACCGTAATCAATCTTGGCAAGTATTATTGATTTAGTTATATTAATTAGAGATGAGGTATTGCTTTTTAACTTATTGCTACTTAAACATTTAATTATATTTAATCTATTATTTAGTGAGTTTGTCAGAGCTTTGATATGCTCATTCCAGTTGTATTTATTGTCGAATGTTAAACCTAGAATTTTGAGGTGTTGTGTTTTTGGTATGTTTACATTATTTATTTTAATATTTATGTTAGTGCAGTTATTTTTTCTACATATATGAAGGTGTGTGGATTTTTCCGCTGATATTTTTGTTTCTGTAATATTGCACCAGTGGGCAATGAGAACAAGTAAGAAGGTTGCAGTTAGGCGCAACTAACTGCGATATACTTTGTTCCCATAGGTGCATCTTATTTATTTAATAAACATTTAATTAACGAAATATTTCGGCAATTAGAAAACGTACATGGCAAGCAACAAACGTTTTTCTACACATACATACAGATTTACACATGTAAGTTATCACCCCGCTACTCAAGCGACTCTTATGATAAACGTAAACAACTTTCAAATAGCATAACTCAGTCTCCCCAATCATAAACAACCTATAGTATCACGCCACTCGGCTCAAACATAAATACTCCCTATTCCCACAGAGTCAGCAGTTTTGGCTTCAACATAAACATAAGAATCTCTGCGCAGTTTCCAAGGGCTCTTTGAGTTAGCAACCAAGCTTTAATATAAACAATTCATAATTTCACAATTCTGATATAGAATCACGTAACCCACTCTTGTGAGCTTTCGAGCTTTTGAGCTTTTGAGCTTTGAGCTTTAATGAGGGAAGCTTTAACATAAACATTAGCTGACTTCCAGCATAAGATCATTTTTGTACTTTAGTTCGAATTTTGAGTTTAATAAAAGAACACTACGTTCACCATAATAAAAAATTTTTTTATTAACTTGCAAAGGCAAGTTGATTAATTGGCGCCCAACGTGGGGCATACGTTAAATAAAAAACACATAAAAAGAAACTACATCTTTTTATGTAATCATACGCCGCCAAATTAAAGTGAAATAAAAAGTGTCAAAAAATTAAACTCAAAAAGAAACTTCAAGTTTCTAGAACCCAAACAAAAAGTGCATTAAAAAGTTTCAAACAAAAAAAGAAACAACTTGTGCTTCAAACCAAAATTTAAAATCACAACAACGCTAATAAAAGTCACATGACTCAAAACAAAAAATTGAATCTAAAAACGACAAAAGTTTGTGCCTGCCTAAAACGAAAAGCAGCCTAAGACGAAAAGATCGTGCTGTGTGACCGAACCTAAGGTCGCAACCCAAAACCAGTGACAAGACAATAAAGAAGGAAGGAAGGAAGGAAGGACGACCCGATCCACCCTAACCCAAAGAAAGAAGTACCACTACGTGAGCGATCGAGAATCTTTATTATCTTTATATATACTCATTAAGCTACATTTAAAAAAAAAATTGTTTTTGTGTTTAATAATTGTACTAAACCTGGACGAGTTAATTGAAAAATTTTCAAATTTAAAATCAAATACAAATAATTCAAAAATGGCTAACAATCTTACAGCAGAAATAATAGCTCAATTAATTGCAAATCAAACCAGAGTGCTTCAAGAACAAATTACAGAATTAAAAGCTCAGTTAACATTGTCTTCCAACAACGAACAAGAATTTAAAGCAACAGTCATCAATGATACAATTCGTTGCGACGAATCATTCGATATAGTTAAATCCTTACCTGAGTTTTCAGGAAACCAAAACGCATATGTAAGCTGGCGTGAAGCAGCTTGCGGTGCTATGCGAATGTATAAAGAGGGCAGTAGAAAATATGTAGGTGCCTTAACAATACTTATAAACAAAGTCACAGGTAGGGCAAATGATATCCTAACTAATCACGGTACCGTACTTAACTTTGAGGCAATACTTGCCAGATTAGATTTTGCATATAGTGACAGGCGTCCGATGCACATTTTAGAACAAGAACTAAGTGTCCTACGACAGGGCAATTTATCGGTTCTCGAATATTATAACTTGGTTAATAAAAAATTAACCCAGCTGGTAAACAAAACTATAATGACATATGGCGACAAGGCCAATGTAATTACCGAATTAAATAATAAAAATAGAGAAAACGCTTTGCGAGTTTTCATCACAGGCCTTAAAGGTTCATTATCAAATATATTGTTTTCTCTTAAACCAGAAAACCTTCCAAATGCCTGGCAAAAGCCCAAGAGCTAGAAGCAAATTACCAAAGAGCTAATTTCGCTTACAATCATTCCGTTAATATACAACAGTTCAATGCAAACAAAAACGAACAACCAAAATATAATAAATCAAATCAATCCAATAAAAAATATGAGAATCATCTACGTTTCAATCAGAACTCGCAAAATCAAATTCAATCTAACCCCCAACAACAGAATCCAATTTTGGAACAGGCAAACAAAAGAGTATTCTCTTCTCAAACAACTCATCAACCAAAAAAGGTTATGAGTGTAAATAACATTCAGGAGGACAATTTTTTAGAGGATCAAGGGGAGAGCCCCCATTCATCTACAGAATAGATAAAAAAATAAACAAATACTTGAAGGTATTAATAGACACAGGCGCTACAGCTTGTTATATTAAAAAAGGCATATACGATAACCCAGAAGAGTTAGTTATTAAAAAAAGAGTAAAAACTGTCAATGGATACAGTATCATAACACATTCTCATAATATAAATATTTTCGGAAAACGTTATAGATTTTATGAAATCGATAATCTAGAAGCAGATTTGTTAATCGGTTATAATTTACTAAAAGCTATTAATGCAATAATTGACCTATCAAAAGGTACACTGCATTATAATAATAAAACAAAACGATTAATATGATAAATGAAAATCCAGATAAGAAGTATTTCATCACTCCTTATCTAAAAAATGAAACTTTTAAATCAAATACATTATTCAATGTATCTGACATACAATCAGCGTCATCAAGTGACTCTGATTACCCAAATATAAAAAGTAAAGCGATTAACGAAAATCTCAATAAAAACAAGCATGTAAAAAAGAAGAAAGCTAAAAAGAGCAGACAACGAAAATTGTCAGTATCCTCTAGAAGCACTTCAATATGCGAAGTAAATCATTTAAAATTTAATCATTCCATTGATAAAATGGTCAATCTCACAACCCTTGAAGAACAAATCATTCAAGAAATAAAAATCAAACACTCTCAAATACAAATATCTCTTCCTTTTAGAACAGATATTAGAGGTGAAATCAGAACGATAAACGACACTCCAATTTACAGTAAACAATATCCTTATCCACATTCAGTTAACAATTTTGTTAATAAGGAAATAAATAGAATGTTAGACGAGAACATAATAAGGCCAAGCAAAAGTCCTTATAACTCCCCAGTATGGGTTGTAGGAAAAAAGGGCTTTAACGCAGATGGAACACAAAAGCACAGATTAGTTATTGACTACAAAAAACTAAATAATAATACAATTCCAGATAGATATCCGATGCCAGATCCATCGGTAATATTATCTAACCTAGGTAAAGCCAAATTCTTTTCAACTATTGATTTAGAATCTGGTTTTCATCAAATTTTAAAGAAAACCGCTTTTTCCATCAATAATGGAAAATATGAATTTCTTCGCTTGCCATTTGGACTTGCGAACGCGCCTAGCGTATTTCAAAGAGCTATGGAGAATATATTACGTGATAAAATCGGTAAAACTTGCCACATCTATATAGATGATATAATAGTTTTCTCAGAAAATATCGAGCAACACTTCAACGACTTACAAGAAATTATCGAAATATTATTTAAAGAAAAATCCAAATTCTTTAAAAAGGAAATCGAATTCCTAGGATATGTAGTGTCTCACAATATTATTACAACTGACCCCAAAAAAATAGAAGCTATCATAAAATATTCTCCTCCCACTAACTTGAGAGAATTACGAGGTTTTCTAGGCTTAACTAACTACTACAGGAAATTCGTACAAAATTACGCAAATATAGCAAAGCCCCTCACAAAACTATTACAAGGACACAACGGTATGATTTCAAGACACATGTCGAAAAAAAAACAAAAATATCTCTAGACGATGAAGCTCATTCAGCATTCGAAAGTTTAAAATCACACTTAGTTGCAAGGGTTGAACTAACTGACTATTCCAAAAAGTTTGTTCTTACTACAGACGCTTCTGACATCGCTATAGGCGCTGTCCTTTCGCAAGAAAACAAACCAATCATATTCATTTCAAAGACATTAAATAAAACAGAAAGAAATTATGCAACAAACGAGAGGGAATTATATGCCATAGTCTTGGCATTAAAAAATCTCCGTAATTACTTATATGGTATTACAAATTTAGAAATCCAAACAGACCATTGTAGTGTACAGGACCTGCGCTCTGCCATTCTCTAATCAAGAGCGTTATAGTTCGCCAGTCGATGGCTTGAACCTAGGCGTGTAGAAGGCTTCGAGGTGCGCACTCTCGCTATGCTCGCACTAGCTCGTCGGATGGTCGGGGTTCTTCTCCACCTAATCTACACTGTTGCACTCTAACACACTTAAAGTTTTAGTGCGCGTTCAGAAACTAAATTTAAGAGTAGTCTATTATTAAGAATCACTGCGCCGACACGCAACATAAGCCCGACTATGGACTTGACTGATTGGAGAGACTAGGTGTTGATCGTCTCTCGTCTCTACCCGCCCTACCATGACAATACCTTAACTCCTTTGTATCGTCCCTATTCAAATCCCTAAGGATTATTATTCCTTAACCGCTTCTGACATGACTGTTTGACAGACTATAAAAAAAAGACTTAAGGATCCATATTCAATTCAAACATTTTAATTCAATGCAATGGTACTCCCTAATAAAAAAAAAACTCTAATCGAAAAGAAATGAGGCGATAAATTCATTATAAAAGATAAGATTCTGTACGGTGCTTACATACTAATAGGTTTTTGTTACATGTTACTTACATCTAGTTTACAATGTTCTTATTAACTACAAAATATTCATGAACAGTTAATCTACAAATTTAATTATATGACATTATTAATTAGCATTTCATCAATTATTATTATTTACTTTTCCGATTAAATTTTATATGATTTTATATTTTTTTGAACTTTATAATTGTCGTGCATATTTTCTTGCTTTTCTTATTTTTTTTCATTTACTTACACAACTGATTACTTTTCTTTATATATATATATAAGTTAACGATTGTTGGGCCACGCGATGCTAGTGAGCGCCAACATCGTTTAATACTTACTGTATTTGGGTTCTTATTATAATTAAAATAATAGTCAATGTATTATATTACAATAGTTTATTAGTAATTGCTTATCTCAAATTGGGCTGCTTATGATGCGTTGTAGGTCTCCTCGGTGTTGTCGATCTTGTCTCTAAAATCAGACTAATTCGTACTTTGTCAAGTGAGCCGTTTCTGAGTGAGATGCAGCTATGTCGTTGCTGACGTCGCAGCAGCGGCGGCTGGCGTTAACATGAGTGTTGAGACATAACGCTTCATGAGTAGCTCAATACGCAGCTGCATTGAGTTGATGTGGGCATTTGAGTTGATTTCGAGCATTTCTTCAGAATAGCACCCTTCCCAAGAATAGACAAATATCGAATCAGCCTATGTAGCGCTGTAGCTCGGCTAGAGCAGTTGATGCTGATGAGTTCCGGCGAAGTGGCTATGTGAGTAGAGTGGCGGAGGCGACGGGCATGGGTAAGGGGAGCCGTTTAGCGTTGGCTGGTGTTAACTTATATGAGTGCATACCAGGGTGCTCCTTGGGCCCAAGATGACGGTGGCATGTTGACTGTACTGTGGAATTTAAAACATTATAAATACAAATAAAAAGTCTCTTAATCTATTTATAAATGCATTGCTTATTATATCTGCCCTTTCAAAATTGACACTATCGATGCCGCTTATAGTTACTCCGCTTTGCTGCTCACTGTTCTTCTACATTAGCGCTGCATCAATTCCAGTCGAGTCCATTGATTATGCTGTCCGTTCAAGCTGTCTAATTACATGGCCGGTGTTCGGGATGAATTAATTCAGTACTATGGCGTTGTATGTTGTTGTTTTAATTTTTCATTTTATTGTTGTAGTTGTGATTTCCTTTTTCTCAGGCTGTTGTGGAATTAAAGACTGTTGTTTTATACTGTGCAGTAGTTTAGTTATTATGAGCGTCTTTTGCGGCGACTATTAGGTGACGTTATGAAGTTTGGCTTGTCTTGAAGAGGTGTTTTATATTCGTTATTGTTTCTATTGTTGTGGACGTTAGATGTAGATCATGATGAGATGCTCTTTTATTGTTGCTTATAGTTTGATCGTCGGATTAAGTTCTAAGAGTGACCAAGCTGCTCTTACCCGCTTCACTTTAGCGAGGGCGCTAGTATTGTATTAATGTTAAGCGCCTACATTTTGTTAAATTTAATAATTGTCTATATACACATACGACACAATATCGTCACTGTCCACAACACACGTGTTGATAATAATTTATTTCTTTACACTCCACGGTCAGTTCGCCACGTCTGCACTTGCTCAAGGTCTATTCAATTCTCCTCACTAGCTCGCTGACTGCCTAAAACTAAGTCTTGCTAAGCATAGCTGTACCATTGTCTGGCCTTCGCCGCTTGTCCGCTTGCGGTACAATTGTATGATGCTAAGCATTAACAGTTAATGCGAAGGTCTAATCAAAGGGTAGGCAACGCTTGCTAAGAAATTGCAGTAGGGTGACTCGTTGTATGAACTATATTTTTTTTTTTTTCTTAAATCTGTTCCCACTATTTATTAATCCGTGTCATATTTATTATTTTTAAGTCCTTTACTGGTATACCCTATAAATATTTGTCCATCAAATTTATGGCCACTACACCATCAACCACTTTCTTTTGCGGTTTTTGCACGAAACCCTAATTCAAAAATGAAAAGATGGCATGCCTTTATTGAGGAATTTTCCCCTACTATATTTTACAAACCAGGGTCAACGAACGCTGTAGCCGACGCTTTATCCAGAATAATAATAAACAACATTACCACTGAAAGTAATCAAATGTCCAATAGTGAACCCTCCGACAATGAATCCTTATCCGATATCGAAACCATACATTCAGCTGACAGCAGCCATGAGTACATATTTGAAGAAACAAAAAAACCACTGAATCAGTTTAAGCATGAAAAATGCGAACCTTTCAATAAAATAAGACATATCATAGAATATGATACAGTCGATAATTTAATCCAAATACTTAAAGAATTTTTACAGCCAAAAATAATAACAGGAATCCACTGCAGTCTTGAAGATTTATACGAAATACAGAATACAATAAGAAATACCTTCACAAATAAATTTCTCTTTACCAGAAAATTTGTCTTAGATATAAAAAATAAAAACGACCAAGAAATTATTATAGAAGAAACACATGCTCGAGCTCATAGAGGTTTCGACGAAAATCTTAAGCAAATTCTTAAGTATTATTATTGGCCAACACTATATAAAACTCTGAAACAATATATACGACATTGCGAAATTTGTAATAAAAATAAATACGATAGAAATCCAAAACAAATACTTATTTCCAAAGCACCCATTCCAAAAACAGAAGGTGAACAATTACATATAGATATTTTTTATGCTCAAAAATTATCATTTATCACTTGCATAGATGCTTATTCAAAATTTCTAGTTATAAAAGAAATCAATAACAAATCGGATATGGCCAATAAAGTATTAGAATTGATCCAAATCTTTCCATTCGCATGGAAATTCCATTCGCTAAATCAATAATGCTAGACAATGAACCTAGTTTTTCATCAGCACAATTTAAATCAACAATGTCCCGTTCAGGTATAAATATTTATTATACAGATCCCAGACACAGCTTAAGCAACGGCCAAGTAGAAAGAGTTCATTCAACACTCATTGAAATTTCTCTATGCAGCCAAAAAGAATTTAAATTAGTTGATTATTCTGAAGTTATATACCGTGCAGTTAGAGAAAACCATATGAAATTTTATTTAACAAAATAAATCACTCTGAATTATCCGCAAAGCTAGAATCAGCTCAATCCAAAATGCTAGACTACCATAACAAAAAACGAATACCAAAGAATTACCAAGTAGGCGAAATCATTTATGAAAAGAAACGTGGCGAACGAAATAAACTGCAACCCAAATATAAACAATTAAGAACGTTGCAGTTAGGCGCAACTAACTGCGATATACTTTGTTCCCATAGGGGCATCTTATTTATTTAATAAGCATTTAATTAACGAAATATTTCGGCAGTTAGAAAACGTACATGGCAAGCAACAAACGTTTTTCCTACACATACATACAGATTTACACATGTACACACTATACGAGTATACACACAATTTTCTATGTATGCATACAAAAGTTTGCATGCCAGAATATTCTAAGAATTGTGACTGAATTGGGAATTTTTCGATCGTTACTTTAGTTTTGTCAAAAGGCTCTCTAGCAATGTCTTATTTGGTTTTAGTTAACGAAGCGCAGGTCAGGTCAGTGGCGCTGGTGGTAAGCGCTATGCAAGCTATACTTAGGTGCGTTCGAATACCGCAGAAAACTTTTTTTTTCAAAAATTATTTTTTTTTTTTTTCATTTTTTTATATTTGTATATTTATTATAAAATGCTTGCTGCCAATTGATAATAATTTATAAACATACGCATATGAATTGTGCATTTAAGCAAAAACAAAACAACTTTTCCGATTTGCCACGCTGCTTGCTTGGCAAGCAGTTTTTCTATGCATGCACATATGTATTTATGTGTACACAGATGTTTGTAAGTGTATACACATCCAAAAGTGTATACATATTGCAAGAATTGCGATTGTATTGTTTTGTTTTGTCACAAGCTGCTGATCAGCTGACCAGCTGATCAGCTGCGAATTTATTTAGGTTTAGCTAACGATTACATGTTGTTTTCAAAAGACCTAGGTTCGTATCCCGCTGGAAACTTTTTATTTATTAATCAAAAACTTATAAATTTTATTTTTTAAATTCATTAATATTATTATATTTATGTTAAAATGCTTTTTGCCACAATCATATGAATTTTCCATTTTACATATTTTTCATATGAGCTGCCTTGCGCGACACCACTACCCTATATAGGTTTTTTGACACGACATTTTTAACGCCAGCATTTTTTCCAAAGGCCACCACTCAACCATACATTATCATGTACTATTTAAATAATACATTCATTTCACTTCATTATTCTATATAATATATATCATAAATACCCATGCCGGCAAGACAACACTCCACAATCATATGAATTTTCCATTTTATATATTTTTCATATGAGCTGCCTTGCGCGACACCACTACCCTATATAGGTTTTTTGACACGACATTTTTAACGCCGACATTTTTTCCAAAGGCTACCACTCAACCATACATTATCATGTACTAATTTAATAATAAATTTATTTCACTTCATTATTCTATATAATATATATCATAAATACCCATGCCGGCAAGACAACACTCCACAATCATATGAATTTTCCATTTTATATATTTTTCATATGAGCTGCCTTGCGCGACACCAAAATATATATATCATTATAAAAACTTTAATTAGTAACGTGAAAAACTTCTCCAAATGTTTCGTATAGTAAAAAATTATCAATATCCTCAAGTAAAACATAATCGTCGTTTGAGTAGTTTATGATATCGAAGCGGCAAAAGGGCAATCAAATAATTAGCACGTACAAAGTGATCATGCTAAAAAACAAAAACAAAATTTTTATTAGGATTTTATATTATCTATTATTTATTTTAACTGTATTTCCTAGATCTTCTTTAACTACTTGTTTTTATACTTTGTTCCCAAAGGGAAGAAAGTATATTGGGTTTGTGCAATGTCCGTCTTGCTGTCCGTCCGTCTGTCCGTCCGTCCGTCTGTCCGTCTGTCCGTATGAACGCAATATTTTTCGGCGCTATTAGAGCTAGAGACTTGAAATTTTAAACATATACTCATATATGTTCCCGAATTATGAAATGTAAAAATTTTTCCGATCCGCCCACTAGGGGCGTGGCAAATCGGAAAACTCTTCCGCCCAAAGTTAAGTTATCATACTAGATGATGAGCTAGAGAGTTGCAATTTGGAATGTATACTCGGGGTGACAACCCAAGTTCAAATAGCTATGGCGGATATATCTACGCCCATTGGGGGCGTGGCAAATCGGGAAATACGTATCTTCTACACCGTTAAAGCTAGAACGCTGAAATTTTGCATGTGAGTTAATGTTATGATTCTAAGAAGATGGATCAAAAAGTTATATGTCTACGCCCATTTGGGGCGTGGCAAATCGGACCTGAATATATAGTGATTTTTCAAATTGTGCTATATTTTGAACACTATTGACACTAGAAACTTGAAATTTTGCATGTATACTCGGGTTGACAACCCAAGACTAATAAGCTATGGTAGATATATCTACGCCCACAGGGGGCGTGGCAAACCGCAAAAGTTTATATCTCCTACAGTTTTAGAGCTAGAAGCTTGAAAATTGGATGGTTGAGTTACTAATGTTCTCCTCTATCGATGCTCCAAAAATAATTTTTCAGCCTCTTTGGGGGCGTGGCATATCGAAAAACACCCTGTAATTTTCGCATTTTTGGAATAAAAGCAACCAAATTTTGCCTCGGCGCTTTCTAAGAACTGGCAAACAATTATGCGTCTACGCCCACTGGGGACGTGGCAAATCGGCAAAGAAGTTTGTTGTGGCCAACTGCATAATTCATGCATATAATAGCTTAGTAGCAATTGCTAAGATGGCAAAAAGCATTTTAACATAAATATTTTATTTATTTATTTATTTAAAAAAATATTGACAAAACGAGAGTCAAAATAGCCTACAAAAAATACAATTATTACAATAGAATCACTAACCCGATGGGGGTGTTTTATTTGCCAGTCCGGCCAGCTATGCCCCAATTCACAGCCAAATATGGTCAGTGATAACTATTGAAACTATGCAAAGAAAGTGTTAAATGAAAATATTACATATAGATTATAAGAGACTAAATATAATTAATATAATTACAATTAATAATTCTTAAAATTAAAAATAAAAAAAAATTAATAAAAATAAAAATAAAAATTAAAATTAAAATAAATAAAATAAAAATAGGTAAAGAAACAAGGAAGATATTAACAATATTGAAAGATAAATTAAAAGAAGGCCTATAATATAGAATATTTAATAGGATTGAGAAATCACTGCAAGCAACAATAGCAACATAATGTAGCTTATGCCTGTGCATTGCGAGTGATTTCCCTAAGGTGTGCTAAAAGCAACGATTTAATTTTAGGAAGAGAGAGCTCTAAGGAAAATACGTGATAATATTTATTAAAATTAACACACAGAACATGAAACGCACTATGCAAAGAATAATCCGTTGTGCATATAGGTAAATGAAGCGGACGATAATGTCTAGTTGTTCGGGACGGAACCGAGAAATTAAGACGCATCAACAAAAAGGACGAATCAATATTACCGTTAATTACTTTGTGCAAAAAATCAATTCCTAAAATTGTTCTGCGATTCATTAACGATGGAAGATCAATGAGCTGAAGCCTACTATGGTAGGACGGTAATCGTAAATTACTGTCCCAGTTAAGATCCCTTAGGGCAAAAAGAAGAAACTGTTTTTGGACTGATTCAATACGATCTTGATACAGTTTATGTTGCGGAGACCAAACAACTGAGCAATACTCTAAGGTAGGACGTACAAGCGAAATAAATAATTGTTTGGTAATAAAAGGATCTTTATCTTCCTTAGACCAACGTTTAATAAAGCCAAGCACGCTTTTGGCTTCATTTATGATGGTAGAAATATGAAGATTGAAATTAAGTTTACTGTCAAAGAGAACACCAAGATCTTTGACTGTAAAGATGCGTTGTAAGGAAATGTTACTAATTTTATAGTCAACAATATGAGGAATAGAACGACTGAAAGTCATAGTCATACACTTTGAGCAATTTAGGTGCAACTGGTTCACCTCACACCAAGATTGAAATGCATTAAGGTCATCTTGAAGTTGTAGATGTCCATTTGCACTGGAGTATGGAAGGCAAAGTTTTACATCATCCGCATACATAAATATGGTAGAATAAGAGATGCAACTAGGAAGGTCATTTATAAAAAGCGAAAAGAGTAATGGTCCTAAATGGCTACCTTGAGGAACACCAGACGAAACAAAGATAAATTTAGAAGTAGCTGTTCTCAACAAGACTCTTTGGGTTCTACCATTCAAATAGGATGAAATCCAGGACACAAGTTTAGGAGAAAATCCTAAACAATACAATCGCACTTCTTGCAATATGTATACACTTTTGGATGTGTATACACTTACAAACATCTGTGTACACATAAATACATATGTGCATGCATAGAAAAACTGCTTGCCAAGCAAGCAGCGTGGCAAATCGGAAAAGTTGTTTTGTTTTTGCTTAAATGCACAATTCATATGCGTATGTTTATAAATTATTATCAATTGCCAGCAAGCATTTTATAATAAATATACAAATATAAAAAAAAATTAAAAAAATAATAATTTTTGAAAAAGAAAAAGTTTTCTGATATGAGCTGTGTTAACTAAAACCACTAACCATACAACACATAGACTGGACAAAAATAATAAACCCACAAATTTTAAATAAACAAGATATGACAAACATATTTAATCACGAAACATTTAATATTACTCTTATCGACCTCTTGGACGTATCCTCTTTTTCAATTATCTCATACCAAGGTTTAATTATAGTTTTTATAAAATACCCAACTATAAATTATAAGTGCAAACTATATCATGCTAAAGCAGTTTCCCAATCAGAAAATTATTCATAGACAATAAAATTACTAAATGTAAGAATACCTTTTATCGTATTAAAAATTTTAAAAGAGAAATTTATAATACTTTTGCTCAAATTGTTTACGAAAAGAACTGCTTCATAAATTTAGTTAATAAACAATTCACTATCTGTACAAAAATATCAGAAAAAAAACAAGCCAATAGAAGTAATAACAGATGGCGCCATTTTAGTATCAGGAAAAAACTGCGTTAATAATACCTGGCTTACAGGTACCTATCTCATAACTTTCAAAACCATTGTAACCATAAACAACATTACTTACACAAACCAAAAAGAAAAATTGCTCAACTATGTAAAACATAACAAATTTACAGATTATTTAATTACTGATTACCAACCTTCTAATGACACTGAGTTACGATTAGAAAATACAAATACTTTATTAAAAATTGTAATAGAATTAGAAAATAATCATACAAAAATTACGTTTATTATATTTGTAATAATTTTTATATTCATTATGATAAAGCTTCTCAAATTTTGTTCAAAGAACAATCTCAATCCTATTAAATTCTTATTTTCAAAGCCCTTAAATGATCAAAATATTCAATTTCAAAACCCTGATATGCTAAATGCCATAAACACTCAAATTGAATTTCTTATGAGAAATCGTTAAGAATCAGGGACGATTCTTCTTAAGAAAGGGGGAAGTTATCACCCCGCTACTCAAGCGACTCTTATGATAAACGTAAACAACTTTCAAATAGCATAACTCAGTCTCCCCAATCATAAACAACCTATAGTATCACGCCACTCGGCTCAAACATAAATACTCCCTATTCCCACAGAGTCAGCAGTTTTGGCTTCAACATAAACATAAGAATCTCTGCGCAGTTTCCAAGGGCTCTTTGAGTTAGCAACCAAGCTTTAATATAAACAACTCATAATTTCACAATTCCGATATAGAATCACGTAAGCCACTCTTGTGAGCTTTCGAGCTTTTGAGCTTTGAGCTTTAATGAGGGAAGCTTTAACATAAACATTAGCTGACTTGCAGCATAAGATCATTTTTGTACTTTAGTTCGAATTTTGAGTTTAATAAAAGAACACTACGTTCACCATAATAAAATAATTTTTTTATTAACTTGCAAAGGCAAGTTGATTAATTTGTACACTTACCAAAGGATTTGCATCACCCCACTTTAGAGGTTTTATTATCTATTGATAATCCTCCAACTTATTCATCTGTACCTTCTAATTTAAGCCACTGTTATCGTAAATGCAATTTTGTTTTGCTTAATGAATTAATTAATTCAACTGACTGGACTCTTCTTTATGAGTCGGTTGATATTAATTTGGCAGCATCGATTTTTTATACTACCTTAAACTCTATTCTGGATGTGTGCGTCCCTCTCTGTCGCATATTGCCCAGTTCAAATAAACCGCCATGGTTTACAAAGACTCTTTCGAATTTAAGAAACATTAAAACTAAATGTTTTAAAAATTTTAAAAGGTCTGGTTCAAGTGTTGACTGGTCTAAATATTCCGTTTCCAAGTCAAACTTCAGTCTTTTAAATTCTCGGTGTTATGAGAATTACCTTGTACGTTGCAAGCGAAAATTTGCTCGAGATCCTAAACAATTTTACACATTTGTAAAATTGAAGCGTAAGTCTTCTGGTTTACCGTCCTCATTTGTCCTTGGTGCTAAAAAAAACTTGTACTGATCAGGATTCCTCCGATCTTTTTGCAGATTTTTTTCCATCTACTTACTCTTCTGTTGATCTATATAGTGATTCGTATCCATATTCACTTCCTGATTATGGTTCTATTTATGCTCCTAATATTACTGCACACTCTCTAGCTACAGCTATTAAGACGCTGAAGTCATCTTTCTCCCCTGGTGCTGACAATATCCCAAGTTGTATCATTAAACAGTGCAGTGTTTCTCTTCAATCACCATTGCTAAAACTGTTTAATTTATCTTTGGAAACTTCTGTGTTCCCTTCAATATGGAAAGAGTCTTTCATCATTCCTCTATATAAAAAAGGTGGAAGATCTGATATTTCTAATTACAGAGGTATTGCGAAATTATCTGCTATTCCGAAGCTATTTGAAAAAATTATAACATCAACCTTGCAACATTTCTGCAAATCGATTATTCAACCATCCCAACATGGTTTTATTCAGAATCGATCAACATCCTCGAATTTACTCGAATTCACTTCACTTGTCAATGATAGTTTTTCTAAAAAAATGCAAATTGATGTTATTTATACTGATTTCAGTAAAGCATTTGACAGAGTTAATCATCAGATACTAACTCTGAAGCTTGAACGTTTAGGATTTTCTCCTAAACTTGTGTCCTGGAGTTCATCCTATTTGAATGGTAGAACCCAAAGAGTCTTGTTGAGAACAGCTACTTCTAAATGTATCTTTGTTTCGTCTGGTGTTTCTCAAGGTAGCCATTTAGGACCATTACTCTTTTCGCTTTTTATAAATGACCTTCCTAGTTGCATCTCTTATTCTACCATATTTATGTATGCGGATGATGTAAAACTTTGCCTTCCATACTCCAGTGCAAATGGACATCTACAACTTCAAGATGACCTTAATGCATTTCAATCTTGGTGTGTGGTGAACCAGTTGCACCTAAATTGCTCAAAGTGTATGACTATGACTTTCAGTCGTTCTATTCCTCATATTGTTGACTATAAAATTAGTAACATTTCCTTACAACGCATCTTTACAGTCAAAGATCTTTGTGTTCTCTTTGACAGTAAACTTAATTTCAATCTTCATATTTCTACCATCATAAATGAAGCCAAAAGCGTGCTTGGCTTTGGTTGGTCTAAGGAATTTAAAGATCCTTTTATTACCAAACAATTATTTATTTCGCTTGTACGTCCTACCTTAGAGTATTGCTCAGTTGTTTGGTCTCCGCAACATAAACTGTATCAAGATCGTATTGAATCAGTCCAAAAACAGTTTCTTCTTTTTGCCCTAAGGGATCTTAACTGGGACAGTAATTTACGATTACCGTCCTACCATAGTAGGCTTCAGCTCATTGATCTTCCATCGTTAATGAATCGCAGAACAATTTTAGGAATTGATTTTTTGCACAAAGTAATTAACGGTAATATTGATTCGTCCTTTTTGTTGATGCGTCTTAATTTCTCGGTTCCGTCCCGAACAACTAGACATTATCGTCCGCTTCATTTACCTATATGCACTACGGATTATTCTTTGCATAGTGCGTTTCATGTTCTGTGTGTTAATTTTAATAAATATTATCACGTATTTTCCTTAGAGCTCTCTCTCTCCCAAAATTAAATCGTTGCTTTTAGCACACCTTAGGGAAATCACTCGCAATGCACAGGCATAAGCTACATTATGTTGCTATTGTTGCTTGCAGTGATTTCTCAATCCTATTAAATATTCCATATTATAGCTCTTCTTTTAATTTATCTTTCAATATTGTTAATATCTTCCTTGTTTCCTTACCTATTTTTATTTTTGTTAATTTTTTTTTTATTTTTAATTTTAAGAAATATTAAATTGTAATTATATTAATTATATTTAGTCTCTTATAATCTATATTTAATATTTTCATTTAACACTTTCTTTGCATAGTTTCAATAGTTATCACTGACCATATTTGGCTGTGAATTGGGGCATAGCTGGCCGGACTGGCAAATAAAACACCCCCATCGGGTTGGTGATTCTATTGTAATAATTGTATTTTTTGTAGGCTATTTTGACTCTCGTTTTGTCAATATTTTTAAAATAAATAAATAAATAAATAAATACACACAATTTTCTATGTATGCATACAAAAGTTTGCATGCCAGAATATTCAAAGAATTGTGACTGAATTGGGAATTTTTCGATCATTACTTTAGTTTTGTCAGAGACGCTCTACCAATGCCTTATTTGGTTTTAGTCAACAAAGCCCAGGTCAGGGCAGTGGCGCTGGTGGTAAGCGCTATGCAGGCTATACTTGGGTGCGTGGGTTCGAATCCCGCAGAAAACTTTTTTTTTTTTTTTCAAAATTATTATTTTTTAATTTTTTTTTTATGTTTGTATATTTATTATAAAATGCTTGCTGCCAATTGATAATAATTTATAAACATACGCATATGAATTGTGCATTTAAGCAAAAACTAAAACAATTTTCCGATTTGCCACGCTGCTTGCTTGGCAAGCAGTTTTTCTATGCATGCATATATGTATGTATGTATGTACACAGATGTTTGTATTTGTGTGTACACATCCAAGTGTGTATACATATTGCAAGAAGTGCGATTGTATTGTTATATTTTGTCACAAGCTGCAGATCAGCTGACCAGCTGATCAGCTGTGAATTTATTTAGGTTTAGCTAACGATTACATGTTGTTTTCAAATCGAAAACTTATAAATTTTATTTTTTAAATAATTATAATATTATTATGTTTATGTTAAAATGCCTTTTGACATCTTAGCAATTGCTACTAAGCTATTATATGCATGAATTATGCAGTTGGCCACAACAAACTTCTTTGCCCATTTGCCACGCCCTCAGTGGGCGTAGACGCATAATTTTTTGCCAGTTCTTAGAAAGGGCCGAGGCTAACATGACTGCAAAATGTGGTTGCTTACATTCCAAAAATGCGAAAATTACAGGGTATTTTTCGATATGCCACGCCCCCAAAGAGGCTGAAAAATTATTTTTGTGGCATCGATAGAGGAGAACATTGGTAACTCAACCATCCCATTTTCAAGCTTCTAGCTTTAAAACTGTAGGAGATATAAACTTTTGCGGTTTGCCACGCCCCCTGTGGGCGTAGATATATCTACCATAGCTTATTAGTCTTGGGTTGTCAACCCGAGTATACATGCAAAATTTCAAGTCTCTAGTGTCAATAGTGTTCATAATATAGCACAATTTGAAAAATCACTATATACGCCCCCAATGGGCGTAGACATAAAACTTTTTGATCGATCTTCTTAGAATCATAACATTAACTCACATGCAAAATTTCAGCGTTCTAGCTTTAACGGTGTAGAAGATACGTATTTCCCGATTTGCCATGCGCCCAATGGGCGTAGATATATCCGCCATAGCTTTTTGTACTTGGGTTGTCACCCCGAGTATACATTTCAAATTGCAACTCTCTAGGTCATCATCTAGTATGATAACTTAACTATGGGCGGAAGAGTTTTCCGATTTGGCACGCCCCTAGTGGGCGGATCGGGAAAATTTTTACACTTTATAATTCGGGAGCATATATGAGTATATGTTTAAAATTTCAAGTCTCTAGCTTTTTCCCCTTCGGGAACAAAGTATAAAAAGAAAACTTGACGAACCTGACAAAAATGCAATTGACTTAGAAGTTGATAAATATTATCCCACACGCTATAATGCAAACTTGTCAATCTTAAATTATTGGCAGGAGGCAACGAACCTTAAATTGTTGTAAGTGGTGGCCAAAAATATTTTATCTATTCCGGTAAGCTCTGCAACAAGCGAGCGAATATTCTCCTCTTCTGAAAAAATTTTAAATGAAAGGCGAACAAGGCTATCAAGCGCAAATCTTGATATGCTCCTTTTTTATTATATAAAAACATGTAATATTTCTGTAAATAATATTGTAATTTTTAAGAATAAAATTGTTGTAATTTTTGAGAATTAAATTTTTTGTAATTGTTTCGGGCGGGCGGGTTTGTCGCGGGTATGAAAATTTTTTTTTGCTTTCGGGTACGGATAAAATTTTGACCTTCTGACCGTGGGCGGATCGGGCCGAGTGCAAAAAAGTCGGCCCGTGCCCACCTCTAGTCTCGACTACAGCTTTCTTACTTATTTTAAATTCTGAGAGCTCTAACAGTATAGCGTGACTGTTTCTTGTCCAAGGTGGGAATTTTTCTTTGTATTTCCGTTCTGATGACAAGAGTATGTTAAGAGCTGCAGCCTCTTTGATGATCATTTCAAGGCTTGATGGCTTTTTGATTTCTCTTTTCCGTTTAAGTTGTTTGAGGAGTGTGTTTTGTAAAGAGGAGCCATGTGTATTTGTTATGTTTTTTATACATATGTCGTCTAATGCTCCATTGGAATCTAGTGACTAAATCGGGGAGTCCTGATTCTGCCAACATGTTTTTTATCGGAGTAGTACGGAAGGCGCCTAATGATAGTCTGATGGAGGAATTGTGGGGAGGGGAGAGTTTTTCGAGATTTGTTTTGTTTGTTTTTCCGTATATTGCAAGACCGTAATCAATCTTGGCAAGTATTATTGATTTAGTTATATTAATTAGAGATGAGGTGTTGCTTTTTAACTTATTGCTACTTAAACATTTAATTATATTTAATCTATTATTTAGTGAGTTTGTCAGAGCATTGATATGCTCATTCCAGTTGTATTTATTGTCGAATGTTAAACCTAGAATTTTGAGGTTTTGTGTTTTTGGTACATTATTTATTTTAATATTTATGTTAGTGCAGTTATTTTTTCTACATATATGAAGATATGTGTGTTATATATGTGTGGATTTTTCCGCTTATATTTTTGTTCCTGTAATATTGCACCAGTGGGCAATGAGAACAAGTAAGAACGTTGCAGTTAGGCGCAACTAACAGCGATATACTTTGTTCCCATAGGTGCATCTTATTTATTTAATAAACATTTAATTAACGAAATATTTCGGCAATTAGAAAACGTACATGGCAAGCAACAAACGTTTTTCTACACATACATACAGATTTATACATGTACACACTATACGAGTATACACACAATTTTCTATGTATGCATACAAAAGTTTGCATGCCAGAATATTCTAAGAATTGTGACTGAATTGGGAATTTTTCGATCGTTACTTTAGTTTTGTCAAAAGGCGTTCTAGCAATGGCTTATTTAGTTTTAGTTATTAGGTATCAATCGATGGCAGTGGCGCTGGTGGTAAGCGCTATGCAAGCTATACTTAGGTGCGTGGGTTCGAATCCCGCAGAAAACTTTTTTTCAAAAATTATTATTTTTTAATTTTTTTTTATTTGTATATTTATTATAAAATGCTTGCTGCCAATTAATAATAATTTATAAACATACGCATATGAATTGTGCATTTAAGCAATAACTAAATCAACTTTTCCGTTTTGCCACGCTGCTTGCTTGGCAAGCAGTTTTTCTATGCATGCATATATATATGTATGTATATACACAGATGTTTGTATTTGTGTATACACATCCAAGTGTGTATACATATTGCAAGAAGTGCGATTGTATTGTTTTGTGTCGTCACAAGCTGCAGATCAGCTGGTCAGCTGATCAGCTGTGAATTTATTTAGGCTTAGCTAACGATTACATGTTGTTTTCAAAAGACCTATGTTCGAATCCCGCTGGAAACTTTTTATTTATTAATCGAAAACTTATAAATTTTATTTTTTAAATAACATTAATATTATTATATTTATGTTAAAATGCCTTTTTACATCTTAGCAATTGCTACTAAACTATTATATGCATGAATTATGCAGTTGGCCACAACAAACTTCTTTGCCGATTTGCCACGCCCCCAGTGGGCGTAGACGCATAATTTTTTGCCAGTTAGAAAGGGCCGAGGCTAACATGACTGCAAAATTTGGTTGCTTACATTCCAAAAATGCGAAAATTACAGGGTATTTTTCGATATGCACCGCCCCCAAAGAGGCTGAAAAATTATTTTTGGGGCATCGATAGAGGAGAACATTAGTAACTCAACCATCCCATTTTCAAGCTTCTAGCTTTAAAACTGTAGGAGATATAAGCTTTTGCGGTTTGCCACACCCCGTGTGGGCGTAGATATATCTACCATAGCTTATTAGTCTTGGGATGTCAACCCGAGTATACATGCAAAGTTTCAAGTCTCTAGTGTCAATAGTGTTCAAAATATAGCACAATTTGAAAAGTCACGATATGTTCAGGTCAGATTTGCCACGCTCCCAATGGGCGTAGACATACAAGTTTTTGATCGATCTTCTTAGAATCATAACATTAACTCGCATGCAAAATTTCAAAATTTAACTAGCTTTAACGGTGTAGAAGATACGTATTTCCCGATTTGCCACGCCCCCAATGGGCGTAGATATATCCGCCATAGCTTTTTGAACTTGGGTTGTCACCCCGAGTATACATTCCGAATTGCAACTCTCTAGCTCATCATCTAGTATGATAACTTGACTATGGGCGGAAGAGTTTTCCGATTTAACACGCCCCTAGTGGGCGGTTCGGGAAAATTTTTACACTTTATAATTCGGGAACATATATGAGTATATGTTTAAAATTTCAAGTCTCTAGCTCTAATAGCGCCGAAAAATATTGCGTTCAAACGGACAGACGGACAGACGGACGGACAGCAAGACGGACATTGCACAAACCCAATATACTTTTTCCCCTTCGGGAACAAAGTATAAAAAGCGAAAAGAGTAATGGTCCCAAATGGCTACCTTGAGGAACACCAGACGAAACAAAGATAAATTTAGAAGTAGCTGTTCTCAACAAGACTCTTTGGGTTCTACCGTTCAAATAGGATTAAATCCAGGACACAAGTTTAGGAGAAAATCCTAAACGTTCAAGCTTCAGAATTAGTATCTGATGATTAACTCTGTCAAATGCTTTACTGAAATCAGTATAAATAACATCAATTTGCATTTTTTTAGAAAAACTATCATTGACAAGTGAAGTGAATTCGAGTAAATTCGAGGATGTTGATCGATTCTGAATAAAACCATGTTGGGATGGTTGAATAATCGATTTGCAGAAATGTTGCAAGGTTGATGTTATAATTTTTTCAAATAGCTTCGGAATAGCAGATAATTTCGCAATACCTCTGTAATTGGAAATATCAGATCTTCCACCTTTTTTATATAGAGGAATGATGAAAGACTCTTTCCATATTGAAGGGAACACAGAAGTTTCCAAAGATAAATTAAACAGTTTTAGCAATGGTGATTGAAGAGAAACACTGCACTGTTTAATGATACAACTTGGGATATTGTCAGCACCAGGGGAGAAAGATGACTTCAACGTCTTAATGGCTGTAGGTAGAGAACCAGCAGTAACATTAGGAGCATAAATAGAACCATAATCAGGAAGTGAATATGGATACGAATCACTATATAGATCAACAGAAGAGTAAGTAGATTGAAAAAAATCTCCAAAAAGATCAGAGGAATCCTGATCAGTACAAGTTTTTTTTAGCACCAAGGACAAATGAGGACGGCAAACCAGAAGACTTACGCTTCAAGTTTACAAATGTGTAAAATTGTTTAGGATCTCGAGCAAATTTTCGCTTGCAACGTACAAGGTAATTCTCATAACACCGAGAATTTAAAAGACTGAAGTTTGACTTGGAAACGGAATATTTAGACCAGTCAACACTTGAACCAGACCTTTTAAAATTTTTAAAACATTTAGTTTTAATGTTTCTTAAGTTCGAAAGAGTCTTTGTAAACCATGGCGGTTTATTTGAACTGGGCAATATGCGACAGAGAGGGACGCACACATCCAGAATAGAGTTTAAGGTAGTACATATAAACAAGTAAGAACGTTGCAGTTAGGCGCAACTAACTGCGATATACTTTGTTCCCATAGGTGCATCTTATTTATTTAATAAACATTTAATTAACGAAATATTTCGGCAATTAGAAAATGTACATGGCAAGCAACCAACGTTTTTCCTACACATACATACAGATTTACACATGTACACACTATACGAGTATACACACAATTTTCTATGTATGCATACAAAAGTTTGCATGCCAGAAAATATTCTAAGAATTATGACTGAATTGGGAATTTTTTAGGGTTGTTGAATATTTTTAAAATATCGTATCGATGATATTTAAAGTTTTGAAAAAATATCAAAATGATATTTGATATTCAACTTTAAAAATATCGATATTTTCGATATTTTTAAAACTATTTCCTACTTTACAATCCGACCAAAAAAAAGAAAGAATAATAAGAATAACTATTTGAATATAATAATAATAAAAATGACCAGTATTAAGTACTCAGAGTTTAATAAAAAAAAAAAAAAAAACGCGTTCTGATATGTGAGAATCCGTCATACGACTTCGTGAGCCGCAAACAACTCATTTTATTGCAAGTCGCTCCAAAGGCGCCTAGCTACCAGGGGCTGATCGTAATTGATCTTCGATAGTACTGGCATAGTGGCCTAATGAGAATTCCAAAAAATTATCGGATTGCTTTCCCAAGAAGTTTGTGGCAAGCTGCGTTACATCTCAAGTTCCCTCTTCCGCAATGTGTACTTTCAATATTGACCTATTGTGGTCGTTTTCGAAGCTATCACCTTGGTCTTCTAAATTCATCATAATGTTGTTTTTTATATGCATTGCCATATTTGATGTGTTGCAACTTGTTTTTATTATTTTAGGGCATAAATTGCATTTTGCTGTTCCATTTTTGAAATCTGAATAATTCGTTTTAACCATTTTGATTCAGAATGTCTCACAATTTGTGTGACCAACGATATATCAAATATATCGCAAAAATATTCGATATTTGGCCAAAAATATATCACGATATAAATTTTTTTTTTTTTTTGTATAAAAATATCGATGTATATATTATATGGATATATTATCAACAGCCCTGGAATTTTTCGATCAATACTTTAGTTTTGTCAGAGACGCTCTAGCAATGGCTTATTTGGTTTTAGTTAACGAATGCCTGGTCAGGGCAGTGGCGCTGGTGGTAAGCGCTATGCAAGCTGTACTTAGGTGCGTGGGTTCGAATCCCGCAGAAAACTTTTTTTTAAAAATTATTTATTTTATATTTTTTTTATATTTGTATATTTATTATAAAATGCTTGCTGCCAATTGATAATGATTTATAAACATACGCATATGAATTTTGCATTTAAGCAAAAACTAAAACAAATTTTCCGATTTGCCACACTGTGTGGCAAGCAGTTTTTCGATGAATGCATATATGTATGTACATATGTGTACACAGATGTTTGTAAGTGTATACACATCCAAAAGTGTATACATATTGCAAGAATTGCGATTGTATTGTTTTGTTTTATCACAAGCTGCTCATCAGCTGACCAGCTGATCAGCTGTGAATTTATTTAGGTTTAGCTAACGATTACATGTGGTTTTCAAAACACCTGGGTTCGAATCCCGCTGGAAACTTTTTATTTATTAATCGAAAACTTATAAATTTTATTTTTTAAATTCATTAATATTATTATATTTGTGTTAAAATGCATTTTGCCATCTTAGCAATTGTTACTAAGCTATTATATGCATGAATTATGCAGTTGGCCACAACAAACTTCTTTGCCGGTTTGTCAAGCCCCCAGTAGGCGTAGACGCATAATTTTTGGCCAGTTCTTAGAAAGGGCCGAGGCTAACATGACTGCAAAATTTGGTTGCTTACATTCCAAAAATGCGAAAATTACAGGGTATTTTTCGATATGCCACGCCCCTCCAAAGAGGCTGAAAATTTATTTTTGGGGCATCGATAGAGGAGAATATTAGTAACTCAACCATCCAATTTTCAAGCTTCTAGCTCTAAAACTGTAGGAGATATAAACTTTTGCGGTTTGCCACGCCCCCTGTGGGCGTAGATATATCTACCATAGCTTATTAGTCTTGGGTTGTCAACCCGAGTATACATGCAAAATTTTAAGTCTCTAGTGTCAATAGTGTTCAAAATATAGCACAATTTGAAAAATCACTATATATTCAGGTCCGATTTGCTACGCCCCCAATAGGCGTAGACATATAACTTTTTGATCGATCTTCTTAGAATCATAACATTAACTCACATGCAAAATTTCAGCGTTCTAGCTTTAACGGTGTAGAAGATACGTATTTCCCGATTTGCCACGCCCCCAATGGGCGTAGATATATCCGCCATAGCTTTTTGAACTTGGGTTATCACCCCGAGTATACATTTCAAATTGCAACTCTCTAGCTCATCATAGAGTATGATAACTTGACTATGGGCGGAAGAGTTTTCCGATTTGGCACGCCCCTAGTGGGCGGATCGGAAAAATTTTTACACTTTATAATTCGGGAGCATATATGAGTATATGTTTAAAATTTAAAGTCTCTAGCTCTAATAGCGCCGAAAAATATTGCGTTCAAGACGGACGGACGGAAGACGGACAGACGGACGGACAGCAAGACGGACATTGCACAAACCCAATATACTTTTTCTCCTTCGGGAACAAAGTATAAAAATCGATGCTGCCAAACTAATATCAACCGACTTATAAAGAAGAGACCAGTCTGTTGAATTAATTAATTCATTAAGCAAAACAAAATTGCATTTACGATAACAGCGGCTTAAATTAGAAGGCAAAGATGAATAAGTTGGAGGATTATCAATAGATAATAAAACCTCTAAAGTGGGGTGATGCAAATCCTCTGGTAAGCAGAAAGGAGTTGATCTCACGACATTAATGATGGAGTCATGATTAATGAACACAAGATCAAGCGTGCGATTCAGATGGTTAGAAATGGAATTCATCTGAAACATAGAAAGATTAAACAATTCATCAAAAAGATAGTGATCAATTGTCGGAATAAAGTAATTTGCATTACAAGTTGAGGACCAAGAAGTGTTAGGAATATTGAAATCACCCAACACAAGAAGAAAGTCTCTATCAGTTACATGTTCATAAATTTCTTTAATACAGGTTATATGTTGAGCATAAACCTGCATTTCAGAAGAGGGAGGGATATAAGAACATGTTATAAACAAAGAGCTCGATGGGAGCATTAATTTAACCCCTATAATCATGATCAAGTCTATAAATAGTGAAATTACTTGCAAGAATCTCACTATTAAGAATGTTATGATTTAACCATGTTTCAGTGAAGGCAATAATGTCATATTGAACACTAAAACTATACAAGTATAGACTTTTAAGTTTAGATTTCAAGCCACGTACATTTTGGTAAATGAGTGAAAGCTGTGAAGAAAAATGAAACATATTTAGTTTTTTGGTGTAATACTTGATGTTGATTGCACCGAAGGTAAGGAAATAGGATGAGATTTGTTTCGATTTTTAGGTTTAAATTCATGGACAACTACATGAGGTGGCCAGAATTTGGGATCACATATTGTTGTGAAATACTCAAGCGGCACATTGATCTTGAATGAAGCTATTTCTCGCGGAGTCGCAAAACTAAACTTCGATATAAAGACATTGGCCGAGATCTTGCTTGAAATAAAAGCAGATACTGCCTCACATGTCGTATCCGATGAAAGCCTAGATAAGAAAACTTGCTTTCGAGGAGAGACGACAGATAGGGTAATGCCAGGAGTGGCCGACTTATTTTCACTCTTAGTTTGAGCAATAATTGGTGACGAGTCCAATTTTTGCACAGAGACTTGAGTTTCAATAGCAGCAACGACAGGGGAAACAGAAGATTCAGAAACTACTGGTATAGGATCAAGAGAATTAGGCGCAGAGGACAAAACAGAAGCACAGGGTGAGGGTGGAGCAAGCAAGTTCGGTGACGGTATTGGTACAGAAGGAGGTACCAATAACAGTGGAGTCTCCGAATTTGGAGGAGGACTTTCAAAATCATACTGGTTTAAAATGTCTTCAGCAGCAGCCATGTCACTGGATAACTGCTTAGAGATCTATCTCAGTTTTAAAAATTGAGCCCTCACAGCACTATACATATTGGAAAAGTTTATTTGTTTTTCCAAACAGATCGGACAAGACCAGCGTATGCCACCAATACCAATTTTGGCAGTGGACATGATCTTGTCATAATCACGCCCAGTAAGACCTGCACACTTAGTATGCATCATATTTTCGCACAACCAGCAATTTACAAATTGCGATTGTGCAGCATCACTTGCCAGCCTGAATGTGCATGATTTTTTGCAACAACTCATATTGGCAACTGGGATGAAAAGCAAATGTGCAGAAAAAAACTGAAAATAAAAACAGAGATAATGTTAATATATTGAGAGAGCAAGTACAACGACAAAAACAGCCGTTAGAGAGCAAGTACACAGCGAGAGAGTAAACTTGCACAGCACGAAATTAAGAGAGGGAAAAAAAAAAAAAAAAAACAATAGTAAGCAAGATCAAAATTACAAGCACTCACACTAACAGACGTTTTGAGAGTAAAGTCGGGAGAGCGCCAAAAGAAAAATAGAAGCACTAAAGCAAAATGCAAAATAATGTTAGTAAACAAGACACCAGCTGCACCAAACTTCAAAATTAACAAGTAAGAAGGCTCTAGTCGAGACTGCTCGACTACGAAATCCCCTGAACCCTGCAAAAAAGTGATACTCTTCTTCTTTACGCACTTATGACCGCGCGCTCTGCTAACTGCGCAGTTGCTGCCGTGGCTTGGGGGTGGGTTGGGCTGAACTTTGGACGCTGATAACTCCATTTCTAGATGGACGATCTTCATGAAATTTTTAGAGTAGATCAAGAGCATCTAAATCTACCTATGTGCCAAATTTGAAGTCTCTAGTATTTGAAATGAAATTTTAAATTGGGGGCGAAGGGGGCGTGGCATCCAAAATTATCTGCGTATCCATAATATCTATCTAAATATATAAAGTTGAAGTCTCTAGCTAAAACGGTGTAGAAGTTATACCAAAAAACCTAAAAAATGTAAACGAATTTTCGAACGAATTTTTTATCGATAATTTGGAAATGGGACGAGTTATCGAAAAAACAAAACAAACTCGTATTGCGTAGCTAACATACGAGTGTTCATGTGAAATTTCAGCTCTCTAGCTTTTGTAGTTTCCGAAATCTCGAATGTTCATACGGACGGACGGACGGACAGACGGACAGGGCTCAATCAACTTATTTTTTTATGCTGATCAAGAATATATATACTTTATAGGGTCTGCGACGTCTCCTTTTGCCTGTTACATACATTTTCACAAAACCATGATACCCTGAATTCCCATTTTCAATGGGTTCAGGGTATAAAAAGCAATTTACCAAATGCACTGAATATCACGGATCAAACCTTGCACAGGAATATGACAACACTTGCAATAATTAAACCCGCGATTGTGTGAAACTTTAATAAAATCAATTTAATATGACAAAATAAGAAAATTTGCAGAGCAAAAATAAAACACGTCTGATAACTCTCACTGAGAACTCTCTCTAATATACTTTTTCCCCTTTGGGAACATAACTGTTGAGTAAGTGCTTTGGTTTGTTCGGTTTGTTTATTGGTATTATTGTTGCGATTTTCCATTGTTGGGGGATATTGCTGGTGTCAAGTATTATATTATATAGCTCTAAGAGTTTGTTTATTGCAGGTGGGGGGAGCTTTTTAATTATTTGATAAGTGATATTGTCCTGCCCGGGGGTGGATCCTTTAAGGGTATCTAGGCACGATTGCAATTCAAAAAGTGTTATGGGTTTTTCAATGATTTTAGCTCTGTTTCTTGGAGTATACGTGATGGATGTTTGTGCTATGTGCTGTTGTTTGTTATTTATGAAAGTGTGTGAGAAATTTGAGTCATTTGAATAATTAGACCAGGTTTTGCAAAATGCTTCGGTTATTTTTTCCGGATCGCATGTGTTACCTGATTCTGTTTGTATTGAGTGAATGTGTGTGATTTTATGTATTCCTGAGACCCTATGAACTTTGTCCCAGAGTGTTTTAGTTGTTGTGCTAGGTCTTATATCTTCTGTAAATTTAACAAAGCTTATTCTTTGGGCTATTTTTGCTGTATATTTAAACTTTGCGTTCGCTTTTTTGTAGACTAGCATGTTTTCTGTGCTTAGGTGTTTTCTAAAATTGTATAACATTTTATTTTTTCTTTTTTTAATTTTTCAAGTTCTGGGTTCCACCAGTATATGTGATTATTTTTCTTTCTGTTGGGATTGGATGCCTTGACTATTTTGAGGAATTTGGCGGCTACTTGTTAGTGCATCTATATTTTCCTGGAACAGTTCGCAGTTCGCAGAGTGAAGTTTATATCTATGTGTTTTATAAAATGTTTTTGTATTTGCTGTGGGAAAGATTTGTATGCGTATTGGGTAGTGGTCGCTTCCATATAGATCTTCATATATAGCCCAGGTGGTTAATTAAGGTTAAGTGGTGGTAAACAAAAGGCTAGGTCAACGTGTGTGAAAGTGTTATGCGTGGAGTAATGTGTGGGGTCTCCTTTGTTTAGAACTATTAGATTGCTATTGTGTACAAAATTTGCAATAATATTTCCTCTTGGATTGTTTGAGGGCGATCCCCAGAGTGAATGGCAGGCGTTACAGTCTCCTAGCAATAAGACAGGCTTATTAAAACTATCTGTCAGGTTGTGAAGGTCTTGCTCTGTGAACTAGTCTGTAGGAAAAAGGTAAATGTTAATCATTACAAACGGTGATTTAACTTGTATTTCGGCACATATTGCTAAGATGTTTGATCGGTGATCTACTATTATATGTTGTATATTTTTTTATATTAGAAGAGCTACTCCTCTGTTGGCTTTAGGGGCTGATGAATTAGTATCATTCTTCAGATAATGCGAGAATTGGTTTGGTATGGGAATTTTTGATTTGGGACCGGTTATATGAGTTTCTTGTAGAGCTATTATATGTGGGTTTTGGTTTTTTATAGAGAGAGAGAAAATATGGTATTTGTGCTTATATCCATTTATATTCCATTGTACAATTTGTAGAGTCATTATGTAAGTGAGTGGGTAGTGTCAATTCTTTTTGTTTTGATTTTTGTGTTAGTTTTATAATCTCTCTCTTGCTCGCTCTCCTTTTCGGTTTAGCGAAGCTGCACTTTAATGCAATAGATCATTATAGGCTTTCGCAGAGAACGAGAAAGAGAGCGAGCTTTGAGAGATTTTATTACAACTCAACGTCCTCTATGATACTATCCATATCAGAGAGAGTTCAGTAGTTTTGGTTGTTTGTCTTGGATTTTCTTCTTTCGTAAGTGATGTCTATGTCTGTTTCTGAGTCGCTTGAGTTAATCATGCCTTTGTGATTTGAGCGTTTCGTTGTGTTGAGTGTTTGTTAATTTGGGGCTTTTATGCTATGTACCGGCGTTTCTTTCTCATATTTTGTGTTTGTGAAGTCAAAAGGTTTTTCGGGTGTGCTTTTAATTTTTATTTTGTCTTTAGAATTATTTTCCATATTGGCGTTGGATGGTAAGATTTTTGACTCGTTTTCTTTTTGCGGTGTTAATTTAGCAGCTATTTCTGAAAATGTTTTTTTCATATTTGTCGGTGTCTGTGTGTATTGTTTGTAATACTTCGTTTTAGCTTCGTGCATAGTGCATTTATCATTGGTTTTTATTTCATTTATTTTTTGCGCTTCCTTAAATTTCGGACAGTTTTTGCTGCTAGCTGCATGCTCTCCCTCACAGTTCACGCAGAAAGTGCGAGTGCACTGAGTTGGTTTGTGATCTGGTAGTCCACATGGGTCGCAAACTGTTGTTGCTTTGCAATACTTTGCTGTGTGGCCTATAATTTGACAATTTTTGCATCGCATAGGGTTAGGTATATATTGTTTAACCTTTACGGCGTGCCATGATATTTGCATTTTTTGGGGAAGATTATATAAATTGAAGGTGAGCTGCACTACGCCAGACGGAATGGTTTTGCCATCAATGAGCTTAGTGTATTTATATACATCGACAACTCCTTGAGACTTAAGTTCTTTAAGTATTTCTTCATTTGAGACGTTGTTAAGGAATGGGGCATATACTGTGCCCTTGCAGTAATTAAGATTCTTGTGGTATTCACAAGATATTTGGCAAATAACATGGAGTTCTTTGGAAGCGATGAATTTATGTGCTATTGTTGCGTTCTCTACGAAAAGTAGAAGATTTCCGTCACGCATTTCGTTATTATACTTTGTTCCCAAAGGGGAAAAAGTATATTAGGTTTGTGCAATGTCCGTCTTGCTGTCCGTCCGTCTGTCCGTCTGTCCGTATGAACGCAATATTTTTCGGCGCTATTAGAGCTAGAGACTTGAAATTTTAAACATATACTCATATATGCTCCCGAATTATAAAGTGTAAAAATTTTCCCGATCCGCCCACTAGGTGCGTGCCAAATCAGATAACTCTTCCGCCCATAGTCAAGTTATCATACTAGATGATGAGCTAGAGAGTTGCAATTTGAAATGTATACTCGGGGTGACAACCCAAGTTCAAAAAGCTATGGCGGATATATCTACGCCCATTGGGGGCGTGGCAAATCGGGAAATACGTATCTTCTACACCGTTAAAGCTAGAAAGAAAGAAATTTTGCATGCGAGTTAATGTTATGATTCTAAGAAGATCGATCAAAAAGTTATATGTTTACGCCTATTGGGGGCGTGGCAAATCTGACCTGAATATATAGTGATTTTTCG
This sequence comes from Drosophila antonietae, assembly GCA_030914385.1. Classification (NCBI taxonomy): domain Eukaryota; kingdom Metazoa; phylum Arthropoda; class Insecta; order Diptera; family Drosophilidae; genus Drosophila; species Drosophila antonietae. The sequence continues at coordinate 68,017 of JAUESO010000013.1, forward strand.
AATTGTGCTATATTTTTGAACACTATTGACACTAGAGACTTGAAATTTTGCATGTATACTCGGGTTGACAACCCAAGACTAATAAGCTATGGTAGATATATCTACGCCCACAGGGGGCGTGGCAAACCGCAAAAGTTTATATCTCCTACAGTTTTAGAGCTAGAAGCTTGAAAGTTGGATGGTTGAGTTACTTATGTTCTCCTCTATCGATGCCCCAAAAATAATTTTTCAGCCTCATTGGGGGCGTGGCATATCGAAAAATACCCTGTAATTGTCGCATTTTTGGAATGTAAGCAACCAAATTTTGCAGTCATGTTAGTCTCGGCCCTTTCTAAGAACTGGCCAAAAATTATGCGTCTACGCCCACTGGGGGCTTGACAAATCGGCAAAGAAGTTTGTTGTGGCCAACTGCATAATTCATGCATATAATAGCTTAGTAGCAATTGCTAAGATGTCAAAAGGCATTTAACATAAATATAATAATATTAATATTATTTAAAAAACAAAATTTATAAGTTTTCGATTAATAAATAAAAAGTTTCCAGCGGGATTCGAACCTAGGTCTTTTGAAAACAACATGTAATCGTTAGCTAAACCTAAATAAATTCACAGCTGATCAGCTGATCTGCAGCTTGTGACAAAACAAAACAATACAATCGCACTTCTTGCAATATGTATACACACTTGGATGTGTATACACAAATACAAATATCTGTGTATATACAAGCATAGAAAAACTGCTTGCCAAGCAAGCAGCGTGGCAAATCGGAAAAGTTGATTTAGTTATTGCTTAAATGCACAATTCATATGCGTATGTTTATAAATTATTATTAATTGGCAGCAAGCATTTTATAATAAATATACAAATAAAAAAAAATTAATAAATAATAATTTTTGAAAAAAAAAAGTTTTCTGCGGGGTTCGAGAACCCACGCACCTAAGTATAGCTTGCATAGCGCTTACCACCAGCGCCACTGCCATCGACTGATACACAATAACTAAAACTAAATAAGCCATTGCTAGAACGCCTTTTGACAAAACTAAAGTAACGATCGAAAAATTCCCAATTCAGTCACAATTCTTAGAATATTCTGGCATGCAAACTTTTGTATGCATACATAGAAAATTGTGTGTATACTCGTATAGTGTGTACATGTGTAAATCTGTATGTATGTGTAGGAAAAACGTTTGTTGCTTGCCATGTACGTTTTCTAATTGCCGAAATATTTCGTTAATTAAATGTTTATTAAATAAATAAGATGCACCTATGGGAACAAAGTATATCGCAGTTAGTTGCGCCTAACTGCAACGTTCTTACTGGTTTCTTTTGGTTTTGGGGCTATCGCTTAGCATTGCAAAACGATTTGCCCCTTGACTATAATGCCCTGTGGGCATAGCTATGCGTTTGACTTACTTTATGCTTTTATGCTTCTGTGTATATTGAAAGGTGAAGAATGAGTGTACAAAAAGAAATAGGCGCTTGAAAAATTGATAAGCTGTGAACTAAACTCTACGATAACACAACCGTTCGGTGCGAGGTCTAGTCGACGACTGTTCTTTGTAGTATTATGAACGTTGTGTTCATTTATTAAACTCAAAAATCGAACTGAAGTACAAAAATGATCTTATGTTGCAAGTCAGTTAATACTTATCCACATCCATGTATGTATACATATTCCAAGAATTGCGATTGAATTGTATGTTTTGTCACAAGCTGCTATAGCAGTGAACTTATTTAGATTTAGCTAACGATTACATGTTATTTTCAAGAAATTGCAACTCTCTAGCTCATCATCTAGTATGATTACTGGCATACGGCCGCAAGAGTTTTCCGATTTGCCACGCCCCTAGTGGGCTGATCGGTAAAATTTTTACACTTTATAATTTGGGAGCATATATGAGTATATGTTCCTAATTTCAAGTCTCTAGCTTTAATAGCACCGTAAAATATTGCGTTCATACCGACAGACGGACGGACATTGCACAAATCCAATATATTTTTTTTCCCTTTGGGAACAGAATATAATATTACTAAGCCGACACATACATAGATAAGAGTGTAAAACTTTCTTATGTGAATGAGTTCACTAAGAGAAAATTAAGTTGACATACAAAGATAAAGATAAACTTAAGAGAACTTATTCTGAAAGAAAATATGTATTAGCTATTGCGCCGAATATTAAGTATAATTGTTTTATTAATTTTATTCATACATTGTGCAATTTACATGTATATATTATATGTTTCACATCAATTAAATACGTTATATTTCATATACAATAAATTTCTTTGCATAAAAACTAATAATAAATTGTATTAAATTATTTACTGTCTCTAAATGGAATTTACATATGTATTTTAAATCAATCTTATTTCACCCTCAAGCCACTACAGGTTACATCTTAGTAAAGCAAAAGTAACTACAAGTAGTATTAACACAAACGCTGTCAATTCAATTGGGCATTTGGCTTTGCAAAATAAATAAATGTGAACCTTATGATTTGTGTGTTTAACACGCAGGCAATAAGCTTATGTGTAAATTTTTTAAGATTTTTTAACGTAATCCCACCGCATCGTCTTTCTTGCACAAAAAGCATAAGCGAATACTCAACATATTACGTTCTCTATTGTAACGCTAAAAGACAAAAAATATAAGGATAATCATTTTATATTTCCAATTACAAATTACAGTTATTAAGTACTATTTACTTAGTTAAATACGTTATTATCTTCGAGATGCTGATCAATTGGAGTTTTAACTGGATGCAGCGGATGTTCTAGCTGCTCGCTGGAATTATTTTGCGATTGCAGGCTATGGGCAATATTTTGTGTAATGCTTTCTGTTTCTGTAATATCTGTAACTCTGTTTGAGGGAAGATCTTGCGATTCCGCGTTTTTGTTGTCGGTCGAGGCAGCCGGTAGAGGTGTTGCTGTCGGTGTTAGGGATGTGTTAGATACTGTATCAATATCATCATCGAATTCTGTATCAGCCGCTTGCAGAATAGTCAGGATATCAGTTGCTTTTAATTTTTATTTTGTCTTTAGAATTATTTTCCATATTGGCGTTGGATGGTAAGATTTTTGACTCGTTTTCTTTTTGCGGTGTTAATTTAGCAGCTATTTCTGAAAATGTTTTTTTCATATTTGTCGGTGTCTGTGTGTATTGTTTGTAATACTTCGTTTTAGCTTCGTGCATAGTGCATTTATCATTGGTTTTTATTTCATTTATTTTTTGCGCTTCCTTAAATTTCGGACAGTTTTTGCTGCTAGCTGCATGCTCTCCCTCACAGTTCACGCAGAAAGTGCGAGTGCACTGAGTTGGTTTGTGATCTGGTAGTCCACATGGGTCGCAAACTGTTGTTGCTTTGCAATACTTTGCTGTGTGGCCTATAATTTGACAATTTTTGCATCGCATAGGGTTAGGTATATATTGTTTAACCTTTACGGCGTGCCATGATATTTGCATTTTTTGGGGAAGATTATATAAATTGAAGGTGAGCTGCACTACGCCAGACGGAATGGTTTTGCCATCAATGAGCTTAGTGTATTTATATACATCGACAACTCCTTGAGACTTAAGTTCTTTAAGTATTTCTTCATTTGGGACGTTGTTAAGGAATGGGGCATATACTGTGCCCTTGCAGTAATTAAGATTCTTGTGGTATTCACAAGATATTTGGCAAATAACATGGAGTTCTTTGGAAGCGATGAATTTATGTGCTATTGTTGCGTTCTCTACGAAAAGTAGAAGATTTCCGTCACGCATTTCGTTATTATACTTTGTTCCCAAAGGGGAAAAAGTATATTAGGTTTGTGCAATGTCCGTCTTGCTGTCCGTCCGTCTGTCCGTCTGTCCGTATGAACGCAATATTTTTCGGCGCTATTAGAGCTAGAGACTTGAAATTTTAAACATATACTCATATATGCTCCCGAATTATAAAGTGTAAAAATTTTCCCGATCCGCCCACTAGGGGCGTGCCAAATCAGATAACTCTTCCGCCCATAGTCAAGTTATCATACTAGATGATGAGCTAGAGAGTTGCAATTTGAAATGTATACTCAGGGTGACAACCCAAGTTCAAAAAGCTATGGCGGATATATCTACGCCCATTGGGGGCGTGGCAAATCGGGAAATACGTATCTTCTACACCGTTAAAGCTAGAAAGAAAGAAATTTTGCATGCGAGTTAATGTTATGATTCTAAGAAGATCGATCAAAAAGTTATATGTCTACGCCTATTGGGGCGTGGCAAATCTGACCTGAATATATAGTGATTTTTCAAATTGTGCTATATTTTGAACACTATTGACACTAGAGACTTGAAATTTTGCATGTATACTCGGGTTGACAACCCAAGACTAATAAGCTATGGTAGATATATCTACGCCCACAGGGGGCGTGGCAAACCGCAAAAGTTTATATCTCCTACAGTTTTAGAGCTAGAAGCTTGAAAGTTGGATGGTTGAGTTACTTATGTTCTCCTCTATCGATGCCCCAAAAATAATTTTTCAGCCTCATTGGGGGCGCGGCATATCGAAAAATACCCTGTAATTGTCGCATTTTTGGAATGTAAGCAACCAAATTTTGCAGTCATATTAGTCTCGGCCCTTTCTAAGAACTGGCCAAAAATTATGCGTCTACTTAGCTTAGTAGCAATTGCTAAGATGTCAAAAGGCATTTAACATAAATATAATAATATTAATATTATTTAAAAAACAAAATTTATAAGTTTTCGATTAATAAATAAAACGTTTCCAGCGGGATTCGAACCTAGGTCTTTTGAAAACAACATGTAATCGTTAGCTAAACCTAAATAAATTCACAGCTGATCAGCTGATCTGCAGCTTGTGACAAAACAAAACAATACAATCGCACTTCTTGCAATATGTATACACACTTGGATGTGTATACACAAATACAAATATTTGTGTATATACAAGCATAGAAAAACTGCTTGCCAAGCAAGCAGCGTGGCAAATCGGAAAAGTTGATTTAGTTATTGCTTAAATGCACAATTCATATGCGTATGTTTATAAATTATTATTAATTGGCAGCAAGCATTTTATAATAAATATACAAATAAAAAAAAATTAATAAATAATAATTTTTGAAAAAAAAAAGTTTTCTGCGGGGTTCGAACCCACGCACCTAAGTATAGCTTGCATAGCGCTTACCACCAGCGCCACTGCCATCGACTGATACACAATAACTAAAACTAAATAAGCCATTGCTAGAACGCCTTTTGACAAAACTAAAGTAACGATCGAAAAATTCCCAATTCAGTCACAATTCTTAGAATATTCTGGCATGCAAACTTTTGTATGCATACATAGAAAATTGTGTGTATACTCGTATAGTGTGTACATGTGTAAATCTGTATGTATGTGTAGGAAAAACGTTTGTTGCTTGCCATGTACGTTTTCTAATTGCCGAAATATTTCGTTAATTAAATGTTTATTAAATAAATAAGATGCACCTATGGGAACAAAGTATATCGCAGTTAGTTGCGCCTAACTGCAACGTTCTTACTGGTTTCTTTTGGTTTTGGGGCTATCGCTTAGCATTGCAAAACGATTTGCCCCTTGACTATAATGCCCTGTGGGCATAGCTATGCGTTTGACTTACTTTATGCTTTTATGCTTCTGTGTATATTGAAAGGTGAAGAATGAGTGTACAAAAAGAAATAGGCGCTTGAAAAATTGATAAGCTGTGAACTAAACTCTACGATAACACAACCGTTCGGTGCGAGGTCTAGTCGACGACTGTTCTTTGTAGTATTATGAACGTTGTGTTCATTTATTAAACTCAAAAATCGAACTGAAGTACAAAAATGATCTTATGTTGCAAGTCAGTTAATACTTATCCACATCCATGTATGTATACATATTCCAAGAATTGCGATTGAATTGTATGTTTTGTCACAAGCTGCTATAGCAGTGAACTTATTTAGATTTAGCTAACGATTACATGTTATTTTCAAGAAATTGCAACTCTCTAGCTCATCATCTAGTATGATTACTGGCATACGGCCGCAAGAGTTTTCCGATTTGCCACGCCCCTAGTGGGCTGATCGGTAAAATTTTTACACTTTAAAAAATTGGGAGCATATATGAGTATATGTTCCTAATTTCAAGTCTCTAGCTTGAATAGCACCGTAAAATATTGCGTTCATACCGACAGACGGACGGACAGCTAGACGGACATTGCACAAATCCAATATATTTTTTTTCCCTTTGGGAACAGAATATATATATATATTACTAAGCCGACACATACATAGATAAGAGTGTAAAACTTTCTTATGTGAATGAGTTCACTAAGAGAAAATTAAGTTGACATACAAAGATAAAGATAAACTTAAGAGAACTTATTCTGAAAGAAAATATGTATTAGCTATTGCGCCGAATATTAAGTATAATTGTTTTATTAATTTTATTCATACATTGTGCAATTTACATGTATATATTATATGTTTCACATCAATTAAATACGTTATATTTCATATACAATAAATTTCTTTGCATAAAAACTAATAATAAATTGTATTAAATTATTTACTGTCTCTAAATGGAATTTACATATGTATTTTAAATCAATCTTATTTCACCCTCAAGCCACTACAGGTTACATCTTAGTAAAGCAAAAGTAACTACAAGTAGTATTAACACAAACGCTGTCAATTCAATTGGGCATTTGGCTTTGCAAAATAAATAAATGTGAACCTTATGATTTGTGTGTTTAACACGCAGGCAATAAGCTTATGTGTAAATTTTTAAGATTTTTTAACGTAATCCCACCGCATCGTCTTTCTTGCACAAAAAGCATAAGCGAATACTCAACATATTACGTTCTCTATTGTAACGCTAAAAGACAAAAAATATAAGGATAATCATTTTATATTTCCAATTACAAATTACAGTTATTAAGTACTATTTACTTAGTTAAATACGTTATTATCTTCGAGATGCTGATCAATTGGAGTTTGAACTGGATGCAGCGGATGTTCTAGCTGCTCGCTGGAATTATTTTGCGATTGCAGGCTATGGGCAATATTTTGTGTAATGCTTTCTGTTTCTGTAATATCTGTAACTCTGTTTGAGGGAAGATCTTGCGATTCCGCGTTTTTGTTGTCGGTCGAGGCAGCCGGTAGAGGTGTTGCTGTCGGTGTTAGGGATGTGTTAGATACTGTATCAATATCATCATCGAATTCTGTATCAGCCGCTTGCAGAATAGTCAGGATATCAGTTGGAGTTTCCTTAGTAATCATATTTTTAAAAAAATTTAGAAAATTATTAACAACACCTTTCACGGATAATATAATGCAATTATGAAAAATTACAATACCTTTATTGCATCAACTCGCTGACTTTCATGCATAGCACTCAAAAGTTCACGTAAGTGCTGATTTTCTTTGCGCAAACGTTCACGCTCAATATCACGCTCATTTATTTTGGGCTGAAAAATATAATGAATTTCTATTCAAAAACCTTACGGGTGTTAAGCCATTCTTACCAATAGAAGGGAAATTTGCTCATTCAATACATTTACGATGGTGCTGATAGCATGACATGGAACGCTTGGCTCTAAAGAATTAGCGTGCTGAATGCGGTTTAGTTTACATAAGTTCCCAACTGAATTGGTGGACGATATTGTGGTTTCTTTTTCACTTTTAATTGGAGTCATTGGTTGAGGCACTGTTGACGAATTCATGTTTACTGATTCTATGGTATGAGCATTATTAGATGCACCCTAAAAAAGTAGTAAAAAAAATTGGAATATATATATTATATATATATATATATATATATATAACTTTTATATATATATATATATATATATAACTTTTATATATATATATATATATATATAAACTTTTTTGAATTTATATGGAACTGACCAAATTTGCACCCACGTCATTTGTGTGATCGGGGACAGTTCTGTTTGCAGAATCTAAGCTTTCCAGCGGCTTAGCGGAAAATGACTCATCCAGGTGTTGTATTGTCTGATTTGATGTTATGTTTTTTTCTTTTGCATTTGTATCGGTATGTTCGGATAAAACTATATTTTCCATTTGTGTTTCTTCCATTATCTTCTGAGTTTTAAGCATTACACCTAAATGTAATTTATCAGCACATTCCGCAGAAGGTTCATTTTCGGTAATGCCGCTTTGTCGTTGAAGTATATCAGAATTACTGCTGCTTGATGAAGGTAAGTTTAAATTAAATTCCGTGGCTGACACAAAGTTAAATGGAGGTAAAGGAGTAGATGAATCTGGTGACTTTGCGGAAATCGCAGGCAAACGCAATTCATCAATTTCACAATATCCGTCGTCATCTTCATGTATAGCAATCTCCTCTGCAACACGAGTTTTGTGTTTTGCTGTTCTATTTAACTGTGGTGTTTGCTGTTGAGCTGCTTGTTCTTTTTTTGGTGTCGGTAACGTTGGAGAAGATATTTTTGCAAAATATATTTCTTTTTCGTGACAATGGTCACATAAAGCTGTCGATACAGCTGATATTTCCATCTCGGGTGATACATGCATATAATCATTTAAAATTCCGGTTAACATCTGGACTTGAGCGTAGGCAGCTAATGCAATATCAGCACTGTCTTTGGGTGCTTCTGGCATCATGGCAATATCAACAATTTCATTAAAGTGCTCAACTGGCAAACGGAAAATATCACAAATAATTCTCTGCTTTTCTAGTAATCTTTCTCGAATAGAAGCATCTATGCGACGTAATCTCTCTCCTGGCGTCAAAACCGGTTCGGCAGTGTGAGCAGGACTTATGCTAATTTGAATTGCTGTTGGGTCAACTAAGGGTGATTGCATGAGTAACGTGCGTGTATTATTAGAATTATTCGAGCAGACAATGCTCGCACTATCTCGCTTTGACTGTCCTCCTACTAAGCCATAAATCATTCCGCGGTCCTCACTATTGGCCTCACGTGCTGATTGGGTATGACGCAAATTTACAGAATTAATGTCCTGAATATTCGCAGCGTAGGTATTGTTAGACTCTCCGCAACTACGAGTGGACATGGTTCTATTTATTGGAGTAGTTATCTCATTTTGGCTCAGACGTCGCTTAGACATAATATTGTAGTAGTCTTCACTATCAGTGGGACTGCTTTCAAGGCGACAATTTCTTAGTTGAACACTGCTGTCATAATTATTACTTGTGGGTACCGGTGATATAGTAGAGATTGGGAGCAGCGGAGCCAAAGTAGTTGTTGTATTAGCGTTTGCTGATAGCGAACGGTCAGGCGTTGGGTCCATAGACTCCCTGGTAGGTATTTGTGGTGTGGTGGGGATGATGGGGTCATCACAAGATGTATCTTGACTATTAGAATTTTTAGGTCGGGGCTTATATTGATGTGCAGCGGCATCAGATATGTGTTTAAACCATCTGTATTTATATAAAGTATAGAATTATGGCTTGGTATATATATATAAATAAATAAATAAATATAATATATAATAAATAACATATAAAATATATAATAAAATAAGGAGGACAGCATAACTAATTATAAACGTATTATTTTAATATACGACTTATACTTATAGAATGGGACATCTATTATGGTTATAGTAATGGAACACCCCAAATAACTATTCTTGTTTCAGAGTTAAAAATTAAAAATAAAAGATCAGTTATCAAATTATATATACAGTGTATAACATTAATTGCAACTGCGCAGTTAGCAGAGCGCGCGCCTCTAAGTGCGTAAAGAAGAAGAGTATCACTTTTTTTGCACGGTTCAGGGTATCTCGTAGTCGAGCCGTCTCGACTAGAGCCTTCTTACTTGTTTTTTCTTAAATAATAAATTAGCGCAAAACTGAATTCCTTATGAAGCTGAAAAAAATATATTTAAGGAAAACCGTAAAGCACGGCAAAGGTTTCGTCATGATTTGGGACTTCATTTCCACCAAGGGACCAGGAAATATGGGTTTTATAGATGGCATGACGACCCGAGATTACTATTCAAAACATTTTGAAAGAAAATTTTAAGAAGTTGACTGAAAAAATGGGTATTTTAGACACATTTAAGCTGTACCAGGAGAATGACCCTATCTATAAAGCTCGTAAAGTCATGTCCTGGTTGCTTTGCAAGTGCCCAAAACTCTTGGAAACATAGTTCAATCCCCAGATCTCAATCTTATAGAGAATTTGTGGATCAAGTTGGACTGCAAAGCTCAAGGAATGCCGATATCAGCAATATCTGCCCTAAAGACACGGCTGCAGGAGGAGCGGGCCAAAATCGGCTCTAAGGACACAACAAAAAAATTAACAATATGTCAAAATTTCTTAAGGACCTTATAGAAAATAATGGATACCATAGTATACAGCAAAATTTCTTAAGGACCTTATAGAAAATAATGAATACCATATCAAGTATTATATATGATCAATTTTTCAGTAAAACTCGAATTTTGATAGTTGTTTAAGAAAAACAGAATATTAATGTTACACACTGTATGTATGGTTTAGCAAAGATTCACATATGAGTTTCATTTTCATATTCTGAAAGGAGAATACTCCAGCCCAAGGGCAAATGGGACTCTGGTTTTTAATGGTTTTGTTAAAAGTATGTAACAGGCAGGAGTCGTGGCCGACCCCATATAGCCTGTCTGTCTGTCCGTATGTCTGACAGCGTTGATTTCAGAAGATGTACGAGCTAGAGACCTAATTCTTTTTGTATTAGGTCGCATATTAAACGCGCATATCGAATTTGTTTCAGAAAAACGATAACTATACCCGTTTTAAGGTTTTAAAAACAGTCTTTTACTGCCTACCGAGAAATACTCGGTCTTCGAGAAATGCTCAACGGTTTCTTGCGATCTCTGGTGTATATATGACGTCAGCATATGAGTACATGCGTTTGCAAACGAGTCTACAAGGCGTGGGCTTATGCGTAGATACGTATGTGGGTTTGCGTGTATGTGCATGTACTGTATGTATGTGAAACGAAGAGTGGAATTCTTGAAATATACCAGTTCTTCGCAGGATACAAAGGATCTCGTAGTCGAGCAGTCTCTTGTTTTAATATATCCTTGTTCATAATTTAAATTAAGAGTTGTATATATTGTAATACTTACGTTTTACATTCAGAGCTGCTAGGTGCACGAAGCTCTAACATCTGTGATGTTTTTGTCTTTATTAAAAAAAACGAATTCTTATCTGCAGCTTCCTGACGCACTAACGTCTCCGAGTCAATATTCATAATAGGACTTACAGGCTTATTACTAACTGCTAGTGGTGTATGAAGATTCTTCAGTAAATATTTATCGTCCTGAAAATAAAATCAAAAGCAAAGCCAATATTTCTCACATACTTTAGTGCGATATAAAAAATAAATTAAAGAAAACCTTACCTGCTTTGTTAGCAAAACTATCATATTTTCGAAAAGCAGCCCATGAAGCTGTATACTTGGGTTCTTCTTCATTGTTAAGTTACCATCGTGTACAAGACGATGTTGGGTCAAATCTAACTTCTTAAACTCATCTTTATCATACGATGATTTGTCTAGTTTGCGTTGAATATTTTGTAGCCTTACAATAAAGTATTTATCAAAACATAATATTTAATTTATGTTCCGTTTAAATTTACTTACTTATGAGCGTCCTCAGCTGTCTTGACAGCTTTATTCACTTCAACAAGAATATTCTTTGATGACTCCACGGCGCGTTGTATAGCATCTGCTTCGGTGGTATTTTCGGGTAGTACTCGAATCGTTACCTTATAAAGATTCTCAAATAGGAGAGGATATTTTGTAAGTCGCTGTAATACCGTGGGCAACAGGTCCTTAAGCTCTAGTCGACGACAAGCTTTATGTGACTCTGACTTTTTTAGCAACTTTTGCAACTGCTCATCCTTATTTCGCTTTTCCTTCAATGCTTCAAGTGCAATTTGCTGACGAGCGCAAAACTGAGCAGCATGGTCACACAGTATTTCACCAGAGTGGCCATCAAACATATCCGAAAGCAAATCCCCAATATATTTTACTACATGTTTATGTTCAATGCGGCGTTGTTTAAGTTTTTGTTCGAAGGCACCATGAATGTCCCGCAAAGAAAGTAGTGCGGGTGGAAATAATAGTTGTAAATGATCATGAGATAGCAAACCACTATCAAAAAGGGGTAAAAAGAACAAGCGATCCAACAATCTGAGAGTGCGTACGTGATTACGTTCCGTTTGATAAATTTCTGTGTAACAGAAAACAAAGTCAAAAAGATCGCAAATATAATAATATATAAGTTTACCATTTATAATTTCTTGCCGTTTTTTCTCAGCATCGGTTAGCGCTGCTAACATCTCGACTGCAACTAATGAACTCCAGTCGGCTTCATTTAAATCTTCGTCATCACTTTCAAAATTCCATTGGCGTTGCAGAGGTTGTCCGACATTCCAGAAGTTTGTATTACTGAGAGTACTGCTACTTCCTATGCTACCTTGAAACGAGTCTTGCTGACTGTGCTGATTTGTTAGTTGTTGCACAAGTTTATGGGGATGCTGATGAGAATTAGCAAGATTTGATATAGCGTTTGTACCAATGTTCGATACGGCAACACAACTCGCAACCTGTTCCATTGATGTGCTTGGACTGTCGAAGCCACCTCCAGACGACAGACTAGAACTGGAGCTTCCTGTATAGTTTGTAGTTGACAGGCAAGGGTCTCCTTGATCATCACTGTAGATTCAAGATTTTTTCTTTATTCATTTATTGACATGTTTTTCTATTTATCATGTTTATAATACATTTATAATGACCAGCAAACCTGTAACTGTTATAACTTTAATAATAGAGTTAATAATAGATCTTAATCTTGTTTTGTTAGAACAATATTTAGTACCATGCTTGACCAAAATCGTCTGTCTGGATCAAAATTGTTGATTTTTGTTTCATCTGACCATTTTACTTAGGGATTTCACAATCCAATTACCAAGTGCAGTTCGATAAATTGTTAAGCACGGTGGCGGCTCAATTATGGTTTGGGTTGCATACAAAAAATGGAGTTAGACAACTCTAATTGGGGGTAATTAGGTAATTGGGTCTTCATTTTCAGCAAGACAACGACAATGGCAATGACACACGATCCATTTAGCCAAAACCTGGCTAACAAATCAAAGATTCAGGTCCAATCTCCAGACATAAACTCTGCTGAAAACCTGTACAGTCAAGTAAAGGCGCAGCGCATGTGGAATGAAAGCACACACACACTAATATACACATATGCAGGCGTCTTGCTGTTTCGTTTGCTCTACATATGGGCCATGTTATGGGAAATTATTTGATGAATAATTCTTATGTAGAAGGACTTTTGTAATCCAACTATCAGATTATGATAATGACATTCATATGTATACGCCAGGCCTTACCTTATGTCTCTAGTATTTGAAATATGTTTTTACACATGTGAATTTAATAATTACATTCATTTTAATAAAACCATCATACCCTGATTTCCCATTTTCAATGTGCTCAGGATATAAAAAGTAAGAAGGCTCTGGTCGAGACCGCTCGACTACTACCCTGAACCCTGCAAAAAACACAAATACTCTTCTTCGTTGCATACATATAACAGTGTAATTGATGCCGTGGCTTGGGGGTAAATAGAGTTATATTTGTCACACTTTTAACTCCATTTCTAGACTTTATGAAACTTTCAGAATATAATGATAGCATCAAAAAATTTTGTGTTTGCCTAATTGCAAGTCTCTATTTTTTTTTTTTTTTTTTTTTTTTTCAAATTTTGGGGATGCGGGCGATTTTGGGGCCTGTATACATATGTATGTTATGTATATGTTATCACGCGCCGATCAAATGAGGGCGGGGTGATCGTCCGCAGAAGTTGCAAGCTCAGGGTTCTGTCGTCCCGGCCGCCGGCAGCGATGGCTTGGAGTCGCCGTTTAGGTTTATAAAAATTTAGTTTGTAATCTTCTCGCACAATGCTCACACGAGCTAATAAAAAAGATTGTATTAATAAATGAATAAAGTGTCTTTGTATAATAACCCGTCTTATTATAATTTATATGCAAAAGACTTGGAGACTCTAGCTCTAAAGGTGAACGAGATATAATTTTATGCCCGATTCTCGATAAATGTTTGAATCGATAACGCTGAAACGGAAAAAAGTTATCATATACCGCGTGCAATAATACACGGACCTAACAAAAAAGTTATATGTAGTTTCTGAATTCGACCTGTTATACATATAGAGGGACGGACGGACAGGGCTACACTGACTCAATTTGTCACCCTGATCAAGAATGTATACACTTTATGGGGTCTGTTACGCCTCCTTCTATCTGTTTTAACAAACTTTTAACAAAACCATTGAACCCGTTTAAAATGGGAAATTAGGGTATAGAGTATAAAAATGATGTCTCTAGCTCTTATAGTTTCTGCGATTGACGCGTTCGCATACACGTTTAAAAATATCAGTAATGCAAACATTCACCTTTTTATTATTTGTTCGTACTTTTCTTCTAACCTTTCAATTTTGTTACTTTTTAAAATTTCAATATTCATTTGCCAATTTATCAAATAGTCTTTGCTGCGTAAGAGCTACAGTTCCGTTCTAATTGAATTGAGCTTGAATACTGACACTAAGCATACATACATATATGAAGGAAAGAGGTGCAGCAAGTCAATAAGTGTAATCCGTAATGTTGACTTCAAGTTGGGGATTGTCAGTTAGATATCATAGCATTTAAACCGGACAGTAATAGACAGTTTAATAAAGAAACGGAAATAAACGAATAAACGTGACCCATATTATGCCGTCATACATTATGACTACGCCACCTTTCATACCATTAACGCTATAAGGGTCATCGAATTAATTTATTTCTGCATTCAATATTATTGTTTTACTGATGGAAAAACATCTTAGATTATGTAGGATGGGGTTTCTGATTTTTTTATTCTCTTACTTGGCACGAGACGATAAGCTCGGATCCGAAGTCTTGCGGCGGCTATTCCGGATGCGTTTATTCGATAATCGTTCTTTATAAGATTCTGAACGGTTCACTAATACTTGTGCACTTTTGTGCTGTTGGTAATAACTGTAAGTATTAAGTGTGATATTTATGTTATATTTATGGTCGACGAATACGTACGTTTCCCTCCGTGTATCCTTATTTTCAACTGAATCAGTAGTATTCAAATCACTTTGAGAAGTCATGCCGACTGTGCCTGTTAAGCAACTAGATAAGGTCGTGGCTCCCGAACCTATGGTAAGTTCAGAGACACCTACACAACCACCACTATTGGTAGCACTTTCATTGGCATTGTTAGCAGAGTGGAATGAATTCTGCAAATCGCTACTATTAAGCACAGAGGTGCTACTAGATGTATTGCCATTGGAGCGAAAGGATACGTTACCGTCAAGCCTGCGATCTGATGGTTGACGGACTATTGATGTTGAGTGAACGCGATCTGGAAAAAAAATGATAAATCTTTAATATATGTTTCACGTTCTATGTGTTAATTTTAATAAATATTATCACGTATTTTCCTTAGAGCTCTCTCTTCGTAAAATAAAATCGTTGCTTTTAGATCACTTTAGGGAAATCACTCGCAATGCACAGGCATAAGTTCTAGTATACATTATGCTGCTATTGTTGTTTGCAGTGATTTCTCAATCCTATCAAATATTCTATTATAGCTCTTCTTTTACTATTTACTTATTTCTTAATGTTCTTTTAACTATCTTTCAATATTGTTAATACCTTCCCTTTTCTTTACTAATGTGTACGCTCACAGCTACCACACAGCAATCGCTGGGAAATTAGAATCGCTACATGCAGCAAGTGTATCGCACACAGGCAATTAAATGCCTACACATATAGCGAGTAAGTGTAAATGTTTGACGCATGAGCATGGCAAATCCGTTTAAGAATTCGGTATACTCTTCGCTCAGAAGGGAACCAGTGGGATCGCGTCGCGAAGAAATTTCAATTTTTGTGAGCTGCTTGCTGTTTGTGCCAGCATACATACAGTCGGCAAAAAAAGTGTAAGTAAAGGAAGGTTTTTTGACCAAATTTCATGAAATAGTGGCTAAAACAAAAGTAAATGAAATGAAATAAAAATGAATGTGATAAGTTATAATTTATTTAATATTTGGCAATATAAAAGTCCTGAGGTTAATCCATTTCAGGCGCTCTAGCAATGCCTTATTTGGTAAGTTAACAAGGCACAAATCATGGCAGTGGCGCTGGTGGTAAGCGCTATACTTAGGTGCGTGGGTTCGAGTCCCGCAGAAAACTTTTTTTTTAAATTATTATTTTTTAATTTTTTATACTCTGTTCCCAAAGGGAAAAAAAATATATTGGATTTGTGCAATGTCCGTCTAGCTGTCCGTGCGTCTGTCCGTCTGTCCGTATGAACGCAATATTTTTCGGCGCTATTAAAGCTAGAGACTTGAAATTAGGAACATATACTCATATATGCTCCCCAATTATAAAGTGTAAGAATTTTCCCAATCCGCCCACTAGGGGCGTGGCAAATCGGAAAACTCTTACGCCCATAGGCAAGTAATCATACTCATACTCGGGGTGACAACCCAAGTTCAAAAAGCTATGGCGGATATATCTACGCCCATTGGGGGCGTTTCAAATCGGGAAAAACGTATCTTCTACACCGTTAAAGCTAGAACGCTGAAATTTTGGATGTGAGTTAAAGTTTTCAAATTGTGCTATATTACTATTGACACTAGAGACTTGAAATTTTGCATGTATACTCGGGCTGACAACCCAAGATCAATAAGCTATGGTAGATACATCTACGCCCACAAGGGGCGTGGCAAACCGCAAAAGTTTATATCCCCTACAGTTTTAGAGCTAGAAGCTTGAAAATTGGATAGTTCAGTTACTAATGTCCTCCTCTATCGATGACCTAAAACCGATCTTTCAGCCTCTTTGGGGACGTGGCATATCGAAAAATACCCTGTAATTTTCGAATTTTTGGAATATAAGCAACCAAATTTTGCAGTCATTTTAGCCTCGGCTCTTTCTAAGAACTGGCCAACAATTATGCGTCTACGCCCACTGGGGGCGTGGTAAATCGGCAAAGAAGTGTGTTGTGGCCAACTGCATAATTCATGCATATAATAGCTTAGTAGTAATTGCTAAGATGGCAGAAAGCATTTTAACATAAATAGAAAAATATTAATGCATTTAAAAAATAAAATTTATAAACATGTAACGTAATCGTTAGCTAAACCTAAATACAAAGTTCACTGCTACATCACTTGGATGTGTATACATGTAGAGACATCTGTGTACACATACATGCATACATATATGCATGTATGCGTGCATAGAAAAATTGCTTGCCCACGGAGCGTGGAAAATTGGAAAAGCAGTTTCTAGTAGTGATGTAAATTTGAATGAAAACATCGATGTCGATGTCCATCTATGTGTTCAAAATCAAACATCGATGTTGGGTTTATACATCGGATTGAAAATTCGATGCATCGATGTATGACCGATGTTTTAAAACATTTCCGTTTGACAATAAAACGAATATTTCATGTTTTTTAAACTCCAAAATTTTGTTTGCAATTTTGTATAAGTTGGCATAGGTACTTTTCATACCTTCCCAAACACATAAGGGGTCGCTTTCGAATGCGGTTAACTGTATTTGAAGATAAACAGTTATTTCTAAATCCATGTCCACATTCGGATTATGACGTTGAGCAACCTCATAATGGTGGTCCCAAAAATATATGGAACTCACGATAGTCTGTGGTATGACTTCATTGGTTCAAATAAGGATTTAATTTTTATAAGTGCGTTGGCACATGCCGAAGGATCACTAAAATTTTAAAGTTTGATGTTCGCTGATCACAAAATGGCAATGTTATGTTATTATGAAATTAAACCATTGATGTTTTGCAAAATATCGATGCATCGCTCAACATCGGTATCAGCGAAAACATCGAAAAACATCGGAAAAATCAGTAAAAAAAAAAACATCGATGCTCGATGCATCGATGATTTTTTACATCACTAGTTTCTAGTGCTTAAATGCACAATTCATATGCGTATGTTTAAAAATTATTATCAATTGGCAGCAAGCATTTTATAATAAATATACAAATATTAAATATACAAATAATAAAAAATTAAATATACAGATCATAAAAAAAATATATAAAAATAATAATTTTTGGAAAAAAGTTTTCTGCGGGATTTCTTGCATAGCGCTTACCACCAGCGCCACTGTCTCCATCTGAGTCTCGTTAACTAAAAAAAAAAAAAAAAAAAAAAAAAAAAAAAAAAAAAAAAACAAATAAGGCACTGCTAGAGCGCCTTTTAACAAAACAAAAGTAACGATCGAAAAATGCACAATTCAGTCACAATTCTTACAATATTCTGGCATGCAAACTTTTGTATGCATACATAGAAAATTGTGTGTATACTCGTATAGTGTGTACATGTGTAAATCTGTATGTATGTATAGGAAAAACGGTTGTTGCTTGTCATGTACGTATGCTAATTGCCGAAATATTTCGTTAATTAAATGTTTATTAAATAAATAAAATGCACCTATGGGAACAGAGGATTTCGCAGTTAGTTGCGAAAATTGTGTGTATACTCGTATAGTGTGTACATGTGTAAATCTGTATGTATGTATAGGAAAAACGGTTGTTGCTTGTCATGTACGTATGCTAATTGCCGAAATATTTCGTTAATTAAATGTTTATTAAATAAATAAAATGCACCTATGGGAACAGAGGATTTCGCAGTTAGTTGCGCCCAACTGCAATGTTCTTACTTGTTTAATTATAATTATGTATGCTAATTATTAATATAGAATATATAGATTAAATGATGCACCCGCATAAAGCGTTTGCAATGCTGTTGGCCCTCTTTTAAAAAGCTTCGTGTATTCTAAGCTTACTATAGCTTTCTAGATACGTTCGTGATTACTTGTCGTAGCGTTATAATTATTACTCTCACTTTCCATTATATGTTTGCCTAACAACGAATTCTCGGAGTCGCCGACTTCTATCACACAAGCTCTTTCTCGTTCAACCGTCTCTTATTAAGTGTGCTAATTCGACTCTCCTGTCAAACTGCCTCTTGGTTGCATATTCTCGTTCATCAATATCATAGCAACTCTGTGTGAAGGACATATCCCTCTCACTCTCACTCTGCGACATCCGAGACCACGTTCAGCAAAACCTATGGTTGTCTCTTTTCTAATGACACATCCTTTAATTGTCACTAAAATGCTAACTCATTCGATTAGCGCCAGTTGTCAGTTTCTCTACTGCAACTAATACTACTGCAACTGTCAATCACAACATAAAACTAACACAACGTCATAATATCACACCGATACGACACGGCCATACTGACATTTACACGTCCCAGTGTAATTACATTTTCAATTATCATTCCGATACGACTCGGCCATACTGACGATTACACGTCCCCGTGTTATTTAAGGAATCACTCTCCATTAACACTTACGTTTTATTTATTACATTTTGTTCTATTTTACATTCGTACTTTCTTAACTTCTGATCTATCAGCTATTTTTAATGACATTATTCTTCGCTTTTTCAACTTTACAAAATCATTTCTTCGTCTTTATTAGACGGATACAACAATTCTTATAACATTTCATCTTCACACCAACAATTGGTCTTCCGCCAGCACACCATTTTCGCTCTTATTTCAAGCTCATCGCCACACATAGCGGATTACACATCGTCTCCCTGAGACGGATAACACATCGCCTCTCATAGACGGATAACACATCGCCTCTCATAGACGGATAACACATCGCCTCACATAGACGGATAACACATCGCCTTTCATAGACGGATAACACATCGTCACAACTGACGGATAACACATCGTCACAGCTGACGGATAACACATCGTCACACCTGACGGATAACACATCGTCACACCTGACGGATAACACATCGTCACACCTGACGGATAACTCATCGTCACACCTGACGGATAACTCATCGTCACAACTGACGGATTACTCATCGTCTCCTCTAGACGGATCACTCACATTTAGACTCTTTGGCGGGCTAAGCTCTTCACTATTAATGTCCAACTCATTTGGTACATAGCCACTTGGCATTTTTCTGACCTTTTCATGACAGTACTTATACAATCGATTATTTTTAAGTGACTTTATCAAATATCTGTCACTGCCAGTTAACTCTGTATCAACATTCTTTAGACAGTCAGTCTGTTCAGTTGTGCAGCAACTATTTAAAGATTTTGATTTTACAACTTCAAACTTATCAGATGTCATTATTACTGTATAACCCTGAGTGAGAATATCACTTCCTATTATAACATCGTTTTTCAAGTTTTCGTTTTGTAGTACATGAAATAAAATTTCAACTGCATTCCCATTTACGAAAACTTCAGACTAAATCTGCTGCGTGCTATATAGCGGCATCACCTATATCTTTTCAGCATATTGCGTTCTTTTACCAAGGAACATTCAGAGCCAAATTTCGAATAAATAGGGTAGATCTCACCTCGTTGGGTCATATACCCTTTTGATACATTCTTTTGCTGGATCGCTTTCGACTTAACTGCTGTCGAGTTACTCGAACATTGGCTTGAGTTGACCACATCGAAAACAGGTTACGGACGACTTCTCACGTTGAAGCTTCATCTCTCTGCTTTGACACATCTTGGCTCGACACTCAAAGGCTTTATCTCCAGGTTTTCCACAGAAATGACAGATGACGGATGACATTTTTCTTCTTTTTATATCGGGTGCGGAATTTTCGTCACGGCTGCTATTGCGTTTTTCATCGACTTGGAATGCCTTTAACTCCGATTGTAGCTTGCTTCTGGTTTGTACGTTGTAGGCGGCTGTCAATGTTAGCCATATGCGCAAGAACAGTCGAAACTGCAATCTCCTAAATGCTTATTTTCTGCCACGTCAGCGTTAAATTTTGGAAGAATCACTTTTTTTTTTTGACCATTGCTCCTCCGAAAACGTAGGAGGTGGTGCCTATCCCACTTCTGATGTCGTAGCGTTATAATTATTACTCTCACTTTCCATTATATGTTTGCCTAACAACGAATTCTCGGAGTCGCCGACTTCTATCACACAAGCTCTTTCTCGTTCAACCGTCTCTTATTAAGTGTGCTAATTCGACTCTCCTGTCAAACTGCCTCTTGGTTGCATATTCTCGTTCATCAATATCATAGCAACTCTGTGTGAAGGACATATCCCTCTCACTCTCACTCTGCGACATCCGAGACCACGTTTAGCAAAACCTATGGTTGTCTCTTTTCTAATGACACATCCTTTAATTGTCACTAAAATGCTAACTCATTCGATTAGCGCCAGTTGTCAGTTTCTCTTTAATACTACTGCAACTGTCAATCACAACATAAAACTAACACAACGTCATAATATCGCACCGATACGACATACTATAATTTCAAAAGATATTTGTTTTGCTTGGTGGTTTTAAGGTTGCGTTTCTGCGACCATTACATATTTTCAAAAGACAAATCCACCTTGAAACTTTTTATTTTTTAATCGAAAACTTATAAATTTTATTTTTTAAATTCATTAATATTTACATATTTATGTTAAAATGCTTTCTGCCATCTTAGCAATTACTACTAAGCTATTATATGCATGAATTATGCAGTTGGCCACAACAAACTTCTTTGCCGATTTGAAACGCCCCCAGTGGACGTAGACGCATAATTGTTGGCCAGTTCATAGAAAGAGCCGAGGCTAACATGACTGCAAAATTTGGTAGCTTACATTCCAAAAATGCCAAAATTACAGGGTATTTTTCGATATGCCACGCCCCCAAAGAGGCTGTAAAATCATTTTTGGGTCATCGACAGAGGAGTACATTAGTAGCTGAACCATCAAAATTTCAAGCTTCTAGCTCTAAAACTGTAGGAGATATAAACTTTTGCGGGTTGCCACGCCCCCTGTGGGCGTAGATACATCTATATAGCTTAGGCAGAAGGAGGCGTGGCAGATCCCATAAAGTATATATATTCTTGATCTTGATATTTTTCTTTACTCTCCCTCTCTCTTGTTTCTCTCTCACTCTTACTATATGCGAGCAAAAGCCAGCAGCCCACAAAAAATGAAATTTGTTCGCGAGTCGCGATTCGTGACGATCCCATCTGCTCTTCTTAGTAAGAGTATGCCGAACTCTTAACCGGCTTTGCCATTCTTATGCAAAATTTTAGTGTTTTCGTAATAATTTTTGGGAAGGGTATGAAAGCGTTGATGTGCATAAGCATTACTTTTTCGCGATGAGCATGCACACACATTTACTGCGTCTTGCTACATGTATGAGCAGTTTTGTGACTGTGTGCCTGTAGCAATTGTAGGGACCAACATTTGCAGTTTGTTATTCTTGTGGACCTCGGCCTTAGAATTGTGGGAACGGTCTTAGATTTGTTCGGCCTTGTAGACTGTCAAATCTACTTGCCCCATGCATATGGCATGTATGTTTATATGCATACATATGCATTTCTTTTTATACATGTTTAATTAATAAAAATTACTATAACTAATTTAGTAACATAGCCCCCAAAACATTTTTGAACGGGTTATAAACGATTTAAGTGGATCTGCAAATTCATATGTATTGACAATGTCAGAATACGTCATGTACTCATTATCGCCAAATTGACTGCTACAAGTCGTAGAGGCTCATTTGACAGTCACTCTACAATTCAAACCATACAAAATAGACAAACTACTGAATCGCGCAGGTAGCAAGAGAACAAACTGCAAATGTTGGTCCCTACAACAGACAGCTAAAGTTTCGCACACAGTCACAAAATTGCTCAAAAAAGTTTATTGTTTATTTATTAAGTTGTCCAGTCTATGTGTTGTATGGTTAGTGCTTTATTGCAACATATTTTACGATGTATCAATGTTTTCAAATGCTGTAGCTGTTTCAATGCTGTAGCCCTGTAATCGAAAATATATTTATCGATCGATCATTGAAGTTTTCAAAAGTTTAACAAAAATGTCAAAGGAAATTTACAAACTGGAATTTAGGGTGTAATGGTTAAACGACCCAATTAAAAAAAAAAAAATGGATTAGCCGTGTTCCCAATAATATTGATAAGTCATTTTGCAAATACTGCAAGTGCAGTTTAAATACAAAACTTGTAGAATGGAGAGATAACGAAAGTTTCGTATCATTCTGGACTGAAGTTCAGAACCACACAGACTTAGCAGGAAACAAAAACTTTTCGGATCGAGGTCAAATGCTGAGGTGGAAAGGGTGTTCAGCGAAGTCAATTTGGTTAAAACGAAATTAAGGAACAAGCTGCATATTGATACGTTAAATTCTATTTTGGCAATTAGGTTGGTTTTACTAGTTAACAATTACATACAATTAAATATAATATCTTTGGATTAGGTATGGACTACATCAGAACGGCAAATGTTGCCAAATTGTGTACGCCAAATTGGCACAAATAATACATACAACAAAGAAAATGTCAATTTAATCTACTTCAGGAAAACAACTTGCTCAAAACGGTTAAACACGGTGGAGGTACTGTAATGGTTTGGGGGTGTTTTGCTGTCTCTAGAGTTGGAAATCTCGTTTTTATTGATGACACTATGAACAAAAATGTTTACATTTAGCCCAAAACATTCGTCTTATCTTGTGCAGAAGTGGCTCGTATACCATCGCAAACAGTTCAAAACACCGCCACAATCTCCGCATTTAAATCCTATCGAGCATGTGTGGCACCTACTGGAGCGAAAAATCCGATCTCACCACATAAGCTCAAAGGATTCTCTAAAAGAGGCCCTACGCGCTGAATGGTCCAAAATCAGCACTCACGAAACGTTGAAACTTATAAGTGCCATGAAGAGACGTTTCAGTCAAAATTAGGGCCAACAAAATATTAGGGTGATTCAGTGACAATGTAGAACACTGATTACGCCTGATGTGCCAATACTTTTTTGATGTAAATTTGTACCTATATTTATATTTTAGTATAATGCAAAGGAACTAAAGCAGAAATTTATAATAAATTATTTTAATAAATAACATTTTTCATTTATTTATAGCTGTTCAAGCATGAACATGTCACTTATATACAAACATATTAAAAATAGGCAATAGTCGATAACCTGCGCGTTATCTGAAGCCAAGTAATAAATATGTCATCCCTTAGCTGCAGCGACCAACGCATCAAGTAATAAAAATGTAACGTGAGACGTGAGAACGGCTTAGCGATCGAAAAGAGACACTTGACAAACATCTGTGCACTTTGTGCATGGAATTAATTATAGCCTTCCAGTGCCTGGAAGTATTTTTAAGGTATATAAGCACTAGGATTTTAAGAAATAAACAGTTCAATTCTTGAGTTATAAGACAAGAGTTCAATTGTTGGACTCAAAGAGTTCAGAGTAGGGCCAAATAACATTTTGGTCCTTCGAGCCTTCTCTGTTGTTTTCCCCCACCAGTGGTAAGAGACACAGAGAAGGAACCAGCGTCTTAATGCTGTGAGTTTTTATAAACACCTCAGCTTAAGATAAAACATTTAATATATTTGTTCTCCCCCATCAGAGGTAAGAGGCAGATAATATATAAATGTATTGCTCAAATTGAAACAAGAGAATTTGTAGTGCTGGTTAACTCCGTATGCCAAAAATAAAAATGGAACGGACAACTTTAAGTCCAAATAGGACAAACTTTAAGTCCAAAGAGGACAACTTTAATAAGTCCAAAAAGGACAACTTAAAGACCAAATACGACAACTTAAAATAAAAAAAAATTGCTCAAATTCAGAAAAGAGAATTTGTAGCAATGGAGGGTCCGCATGAAGGAAGACAAAGATGATAGGAACCTTCGGGAAGATGACAGGACTCTCATCAACCACACAGAAGCCGCTTCAGAGACGAGTGGACAGTCATCAGGAGGGCAGTTCTGAGCACACACAAATTTTGGGCCCCCTGGCAGTATGTTCAAAAATGAACATGCGACACAAATAAATAACCTGCGCGTTACCAAACATAAAATTAAAATTTCCCAGCCACAAATTTTAGGCCCCTGGCAGTATGTTCAAGCATGAACATGCCACTTATATACAAACATATTAAAAATAGGCAATAGTCGATAACTTGCGCGTTATCTGAAGCCAAGTAATAAACATGTCATCCCTTAGCTGCAGAGACCAACGCATCAAGTAATAAAAATGTAACGTGAGACGTGAGAACGGCTTAGCGATCGAAAAGGGACACTTGACAAACATCTGTGCACTTGTGTGCATGGAATTAATTATAGCCTTCCAGTGCTTGGAAGTATTTTAAAGGTATATAAGCACTAGGATTTTAAGAAATAAACAGTTCAACTTTTGATCTCACAAAGAGAAAAGTTCAATTTTTGAATTCGGCAAATGTGGAGTGTTTTTATTTCGACTCTCTAACAATAGCGGAGTTAAAAAAAAGTTACAGCACATAGAAGTTTGGTTTTTCAAGTGTGCCAATACTTTTTTACTCACTGTATATAGTTTGTTACGCTTGCAGAGCTTTCTAACAGCTAACTTTATATTTTGTAGTTTACGAAACCGTTACGTTCACATGGACTTCTCGTGTTCGTCATCAAGAATATATAAATTATGGACTTCCTCATGCTTTGATTATTTCTGCCTGTTACATACATTTTTATGGTAATGTTCTGAATACATTCACAAATTTCAAGTTTACCTAATAGTATCTAGTATATTGTAAGTTATAGAAATGCCATCAGCACTTACCGTTGTTTGACTCTATATCCATGTCCGTGTCATCCTGGCGAGCACGTTTTTCATCTGAAATAGACAATAGACATAAACAATGCGAAGATCATTCAACATCTTTTTAAGCATATTTCACACTCACTTGCTATGAAATCGCTCGTGCGCGGCCTTATTTTTCCCATAAATTTACTAATTTTATTGTCGTTATGCGGGTGTCGTTTTGCTTGAGGAAGAGGTCCCGGACAGTTTTCTTCTAAGACTTTCGAGCATAGTCGGTGTATATTCAATTTACAATCTTCAAAAAAATTACACCAATTTCAGCTACCAAAGTGCACATGGCTGTTAAGAAAATGCGTAGTTATTAAGATTACCTGTGCAATGATAACCTTGAGGACTCACACCCCATATGATCGTTTGGCAATGATTACAATGTGTCACTTCATAGTATTGTCGTAATACTAATGGATGACCCCGTGCTATCATCTAGTCAAATTATAAAAAAATAAAACATTTATGAAAAATATGTTTAAAGGTTTTTACCTTTGTTCTAAAAGACTGAAAGACTATTGACCTTCATTATGTTGAAAATAATTCATTTATCGACCGTCAAATAAATTATAATAAATAATAATAATAA
Organism: Drosophila antonietae; assembly: GCA_030914385.1. Classification (NCBI taxonomy): domain Eukaryota; kingdom Metazoa; phylum Arthropoda; class Insecta; order Diptera; family Drosophilidae; genus Drosophila; species Drosophila antonietae. The sequence continues at coordinate 94,408 of JAUESO010000013.1, forward strand.
ATAAATTTAACAAACCTTTCTATTTTTACCCATTAAGCGTGATTTGAAACTTTTTTCACGACTAACAAAATGATGAACCCGATCTACTATAGTGTTTGGATGCGAACGCGTTGTAAATATCCGATGTATCACCGTAGAAAGAGCAGAACACAAGGCTAGTTTTCGGGCATCTTCTTGGGGTAAATCCTTTTCAAGCTCTTCACTATACAAAGGCAAATTAAATAAAGGTATTAAAGTTTGCAATATATAGTACATACATTAACAAATGCAGATTAGGCATAAGATATTTCTCAATAATTTGTTCCTTCTGTTTGTCAGCTTTAGTTTCAGCGAGCTTGTCATCGGTAGGTCCAAATATTGTACCTAGACCAGCGGTACGCTTTTGCTGAAATTCTCGCAACTGTTCGCTGATAATGTCCTTGGCGCGTTTGCGACTTCGTAAAAATACAGTACTCAATATTTCCACTTTATCAAATTCTGATTGTAACACATTGTCTACTTCTCTCGCTAAAGACTCATCATGACGATACCACGAAAGCGGAGCACGTGGTACAAGAAAAGTTGAATGTATTTCATAAGCCCATTTCCTCATGTCTTTAGCAGTGCCTTCTTTGTAAAGTTCAGTTATTAGATAAAAAAGAAGTGGTGCTGGTTCGGAGTTTGATAAAACGTAGTTAAGGAAGACAGCTAAAAAAACAACATTTTCAGACTCGAGTAACCTTGTTAAGTTATTAAATGGTCCATTCTCATCAATAAATGGTTCTTCCTGATCGGAATTTTCATCTTCCATTGAAATAATTTTTTTCTGAGTATCAGTTGATTGTGCTGCATGTAAACGGCTGGAATGAAGTGCTTGCTGGGAGGGCGCAGTTCCGCCTGCCGTAGATGTAAAATGATGCGATTCTACACATATTCCAGCTCCGTCACTGCAGTTTTCATTGGGATCTTCAGGTACGGACATCTGCGAGCTGGTTAAGTAAGGCGGCGGTGGAGTACCTGGTGGTGTTATCTCTGTATCTTTTTCCACAATTTCCCAAGATCCAGAGATTGTTTTAATTAATCGATCTGTCGGGTATAGGCAAAATTAAAATTAATTAGTAATCAAGCGAAAACAATCTCAATGAACCCATTACTTAAACAATTTCAATTCGTTTTGCGTACATTTTCTGTTTATTTTGAAACTTAAAAAAAAAAAACTTTAAGACCACTCAACGATTATCAAAAAGTGTGTAAGATTGGAAATCATTATAATGGAAAAGTGCACGATTACATATAGTACTCTTTCCATGTGAGCTAAAGATGGACGTTAAGATTATCAGATTTATCAATCTTATATGAAGATTTCTAAAACGCATGAATAAATGTTTTTAGAAGTAATTACATGTATTTTGCTTTATGTACTAACCCATTTATACAGGTTAGTCGTATTATAAACTATTACCTGGGTGCCTTGGATGCATATTGTCCGGCAATGAGCCGACGCGTCGATGTTTCATTTGATTAAGCGGGGGTGTTTGACCTAAGACCTATTAGAAAATAGAACAGGAATTAAATTACAATTTAGGCAAGACATATAAATAAAAATACATAAATACTTAAGACCTCTATTTTTATACTCCGCTATGCATGTATTCCGCAATAGGTAACGCCCAAATGCAACGATATTGTTATAGTCGCCATACCCATATGCGATTATAATTAATATATAAATACGGTTTCTACTAACGAATATTTATTTAAAATTTTAAACCTGTATTATTAAGTCTTCAGAAAATAAGTAAATTTATTCAAAGCACTTCAACTATATAGTAGTAGTCGTAAGATTCTATTTAACTCACCACTAGTGATTATGAACATACAAGATATCAGTACTGGATCATTACAATATAAACACAACACCAAAAAATGTATTCGTACATATGTACATATACATATATAAATGAAGTGAGATTGTTCTATTGAACAAGTAAGAAAGCTCTAGTCGATACTGGTAGACCACGAGATCCCCTCAACCCTTTTTCGAAATATTAATATTCCAAGAATGCTTCGTTTCGATTCTGCAAGCGTAACAAACTATACATGCAAAAAAAAACGCGCACACACATATGTACATATGCTGATCTACGCTTGTACGCCTGTACGTGTGTAAGCATTGCAGGCGTCTTGTCTCGTTGCCTCGCTTGCTGTGCCATGACGGTTTTGCTGCGATAACTTATTATACCCTGAACCCGTTGAAAATGAGAATTCAGAGTATAATGGTTTTATGAAAATGTATGTAACAAGCAGAAGGAGACGTGGCAGACCCAATTAAGTACATATATTCTTGATCAGCAGAAAAAATAAGTTGATTGAGCCCTGTTCGTCTGTCCGTCCGTCCCTCCGTCCGTATGAACGTCGAGATTTATTTTGATAACTCATCCCATTTCCAAATTATCGATAAAAATCGAAAATTCGTTTTCATTTTTTTTAGGTTTTATGGGCATAACTTCTACACCGTTTTAGCTAGACTTCAAATTTATATATTTAGATAGATATTATGTATACGCAGATTATGTCAGATTTCAAGTCTCAGATTTGGGATGCCACGCCCCCTTCGCCCCCAATTTAAAATTTCATTTCAAATACTAGAGACTTCAAATTTGGCAAATAGATACATTTGGATGCTATTAATATATTCCGAAAGTTTCATGAAGATCGTCCATCTAGAAATGGAGTTATAAGCGTCCAAGGTTCAGCCCAACCCACTCCCACGCCACGGCAGCAACTACGTGGTTAGCAGAGCGCGCGCTCATACATATGTGCGTAATTTCAAATATACAAAAACTTGTTCTGAACTGGAAATATGACCTTGTTTCAGAAGCTAGTCGTTTTTTGTTTTCATAAATGAAGCGATATTAAATATTAAGTTTAATAACTAAGGATACTAATATATTTGTTTATACCGAGTTATGTGACCAAGTGTATATGCAGACTTGGAGACTCTAACTCTAAAGATGAACGAGATATAATTTTATAACTGACTCTCGATAAATGTTTTTATTGATATCTCTGGAAATATATGACTTATCGAATTTCTGAAACAAACCAGTACTGCGGTATTATATTATTATCTTAACATAATTAATATAAATTATACATAATTACTGAGCTGAACTCATCGCCGATTATAAACAAATAAGAACGTTAGTTCGGCGCAACAGACTGCGAAAGACTCTGTTCTCGTAGGTGCCGTTTATTTATTTAATAAACAAAATATTTCGGCAATCAGAAAACGTACATGGCAAGCAACAATCAATTTTCTATGCATACATACAAAGGCTGCATGCATAGTATTCTAAGAATTTCGATTGCATTGTGAGTTTGCAGCAGTGTTGCCATCTTTTCGCCGAAAAAACAGGACAGTTGATACAAAAAAGAGGACAAAAAAAAGGGACAAAATATTTTTGAAAAGGTCAAAAAAACGGATAACATTTTTTTTCTATTTTAAAAAATGCCGGTAGCTTATTGTAGTTTTGGCAACATTTGCCGTTCCGATGTAGTCCAAACCTAATTCAAAGATATTATATTTAATTGTATGTAATTGTTAACTAGTAAAACCAACCTAATTGCCAAAATAGAATTTAACGTATCAATGCAGCTTGTTCCTTAATTAGCTTTTCCACCTCAGCATTTGACCACGGCAACAACAGCTAAGTGATAACAAATGCACCCAGGTCCGAAAAGTTTTTGTTTCCTGCTGAGTCTGTGTGGTTCTGAACTTTAGTTCAGAAAGATACGACACTTTCTTTATCTCTCCATTCTAAAAGTTTTGTATATAAACTGCACTTGCAGTATTTGCAAAATGCCTTATCAATATTATTGGGAACGCGGCTAATCCATTTTTTTTAATGGGTCGTTTAACCGCGACACCCTAAATTTCAGTTTGTAAATTTCCTTTGACATTTTTGTTAAACTTTTGAAAACTTAATGATCGATCGATAAATATATTTTCGATTACAGAGCTACAGCGTTTGAAATAGTGATACATCGTAAAATATGTTGCAATAAACGATGATATTGATTTACTTGACAAATTTTATAAACAACCTTTAACAATTAAAAAGGATGAAAAAAGCTCAAAATAATATAAAAAAGGCATTTTTTCCGGACAGGGGCTGTTTCTAAATTTTTGCGGCAGTTGTAATTTCAAATAGGACAGATCTGTCCGGAAAAAGGCCAAGTTGGCAACACTGGTTTGCAGCAGTGAACTTATTTAGGTTTAGCTAACGATTACATGTTGTTTTCAAAAGACCTGGGTTCAAATCCCGCTAAAAACTTTTTGTTTATTAATCGAAAACTTATAAATTTTATTTTTTAAATTCATTAATATTTTTATATTTATGTCAAAATGCTTTCTGCCATCTTAGCAATTACTAGTAAGCTGTTTGTATGCATGAATTGTGCAGTTGGTCACAACAAACTTCTTTGGTAATTTGCCACGCCCTCAGTGGGTGTAGACGCATAATTTTTGGCCAGTTCTTAGAAAGAGCAGAGGCTAGCATAACTGGTTGCTTACACTCCAAAAATGCGAAAATTACAGGGTATTTTTCGACATACTACGCCAACAAAAGGGCCATTAGTAACTGAACCATCCAATTTTGAAACTTCTAGCTGTAAAACTGTATGATATATAAACTTTTGCGGTTTGCCACGCCCCCTGTGGGGGAAGATATATCTACCATAGCTTTTTTATCTTGGGTTGTCAACCCGAGTATACATGCCAATTTTCAAGTCTCCACTGCCAAGCTGACAGAATGTCGATATCAACAATATGTGCACTAAAGACACGGCTGCAGGAAGAGCGGGCCAAAATTGGCTCTAAGGACACAACAATTATTAACAATATGTTAAAATTTCTAAAAGACCTTATAAAAAATAATGGATAATTAATAATATCAATAATATCAAGTATTATATATGATCCATTTTTCAGTAAAACTCGAATTTTGATAGGTGTTAAAAAAAATAGAATATTAATTTTTGGTGTTTTTCTAGTGTATGTATAATTTCTGTTAGTTCAATCTAAAACTTACCATTTACACTTTTTTATTTTAATAAATAGTTTGTTTTATTTGCGTTTGTAGATTAAAAACAAAACCAAATATTAATGTGAAACACTGTATATACTTTATGGGATCTGCCACGCCTCCTTCTGGCTGTTACATACTTTTAGTAAAGCCATTGTTCAAGCATGAACATGGCACCTAAGTAAATATATTAAAAATAGGCAATAGTCGATAACCTGCGCGTTATCTGAAGCCAAGTAATAAACATGCCATGCCTTAGCTGCAGCGGCAAACGCAGCGAGTAATAAAAATGTAACGTGAGACGTGAGAACGGCTTCGCGATCTAAAAGAGACACTTGATAAACATCTGTGCACTTGTGTGCATGGAATTAATTGTAGCCTTCCAGTGCCTGTAAGTATTTTTAAGGTAGGATTTTAATAAATAAACATTAGAGCTCAATTTTTGGACTCACGGAGTAGAGTTCAATTCTTGAATTCAAAGAGAAGAGTTCAATTTTTGGACTGAAAAAGTTCAGAGCTCAAATTTTGTGCTCAAATGGTAGGGTCAAATAACATTTTGGTCCTTCGGCGTTCTCTGTTGTTTTCCCCCACCAGTGGTAAGAGACACAGATAAGGAACCAGCGTCTTTGTGCTGTGAGTTATTACAAAACCTCAGCAAAAGACATCAAAAATTTTGTTATATTGCTCTGTTCTCTCCCACCAGAGGTAAGAGACAAAGTATATATACAAAATAGTGCTTAAATTAAAAAAAAAGAAAATTTGTAGTGTGGCTAAGTCCGTATCCCAAAAATAAAAAGGGAGCGGACAACTTTAAGTCCAAAGAGGACAAATTTAATAAGTCCAAAAAGGACAAAAAAAAAAAAAAAAAATTCTCAACTTTTCTTTTTTTTTTAAAGTTGAAGTGCTAATAAATCCGTATTCCCAAAAAAGAGGAACGGAAAAACAAATTCCATAAGAGAATTTGTAAAAGCTGGTAGATCCGCATCTCCAAAGAAGGGGAGCGGACGATCTACGCAGAAGCCGCTTCAGAGATTGATTGGACCATCATCAGGAGAGCGCGCACAAATTCTGGGCCCCCTGACAGTATGTTCAAGCGTGAACATGTGGCACAAATCAAAGCAGATTGGTGTTATTGTGCCAGTAAATCCGTATTTCCAAAAAGTGGATCGGAATATATTAACAAAAATTAAAATACTAAAAATTTAAAATTTACAGCCACAAGTTAAATATGTTGAATTAAACATCACTGGATAACTTGCGCGTTACCAAACAAACAAAATATTAAAATTTCCCAGCCACAAATTTTAGGCCCCTGGCAGTATGTTCTCAAGCATGAACATGGCACCTAAGTAAATATATTAAAAATAGGCAATAGTCGATAACCTGCGCGTTATCTGAAGCCAAGTAATAAACATGTCACCCCTTAGCTGCAGCGGCAAACGCAGCGAGTAATAAAAATGTAACGTTAGACGTGAGAACGGCTTAGCGATCGAAAAGAGACACTTGACAAACATCTATGCACTTGTGTGCATGGAATTAATTGTAGCCTTCCACTGCCTGGAAGTATTTTTAAGGTATATGTATAAGCACTAGGATTTTAAGAAATAAACAGTTCAATTTTTGAATTCGGCAAATGTGGAGTGTTTTTATTAAACTCTCTAACCCTGATTTCCCATTTTCAATGGGCTCAGGGTATAAAAACACGCACACACACACGCTGATCTACGCTTGTACGTCTGTATGTGTATACCCTTCGTTTGCCGTGCTACGAGGGTTTTGCTGCGAGAACTTATTTGATTAATAATTCTGTTTCTAGACGGATAATCGTAATCAAACTTTGGATTGCATTTTTTACATATTTGGGGGTGTGGGGTGAATTGGGACCGGAATCCAAAATCTGACAAAAACCGAAATTGTATTAAATTAGTATATATTTATATATTCAGAATGTATTGGAGACTCTAAAGATGAAGGAGATATAATTTTATAACTGATTCTCGTTACAACTTTTTATCGATAAGTCTGGAAATATACGAGTTTCTGAAACAAACTCGTATTGCGCGTGCAATATACGCACCCAACACAAAAAGAATGAACTCTCTAGCTCTTATATCTTCGGAAATCGACGCGTTCATACATACGGACCGATGGACATGGGTATATAAAATTTTCTCGTCACCCTGATCAAGAATATATATATATTTTATAGGATCTGCTACGCCTCCTTCTGTATATTACATACTTTTAACAAAAACCATTATACCCCGATTTCCCATTTTCAAAGGGTTCAAGGTATAAAAAGGTTTTAGCAAATTTGGGCGAAATGGAATTTCGGTAAGCGAAAATTTAACAAAAATATTATTGTATAACATACAGAAAACTTGGGGACTTTATATTATAAATTAAATTATAAGATACAATTTTATAACAGATTCTTTATAAGGCTATAATCAATAACACTCAACTAGAATTCTTATTGATGTTTTAGGATTCGCAAAATCGATTCTGCGCGGGATTTAAACGGTCCTACAAAATAGTATCTGTCAATTATAATCTGTAGCTCATATATTTTATGAGATGGACACATTTACACACACATTCGGGCATTCCGGATCGGTCTAAATCGACGCACCTCATCGGCCTGGTAAAAATATGTCTGTCACGCCTCATTCTGTCTCTTACATCCCGATTTCTTACAGGACATAAACATTATTGAAATCATTTGGGAATTCATTTAGGAGAGATTACAAAAATAAAAGACCAGTACACTACTTTAAAAACTTTATTAATCAAATGTATTTTATTAAGAGATATTAAATATCAAACAAGTAAGAACGTTGAAGTTGGGTGCAACCAAATTTACTTACTTATTTAATAAACATTTAATAAACGAAATATTTGGGCACGGACGTTTTTGCTATACATACATACAGATTTACATATGGTCACACTATACGAGTATACACACTGTCGTGCGCGCACATTAGGCGATTTGCACCCATACAAAAGTCGGCTTGCTATAATATTCTATGAATTGCTATTATATTTTTCGATCGTTACTTTAGTTTTGCCAGAAGGCGCTCTAGCATTGCCCGATTTGGTTTTAGTTAACAAGACTCAGTCCACGTCAGTGGCGCTGGTGGTAAGTGCTATGCAAACTGCACTTAGATTCATGGGTTCCCGCAGACAACTTTTTTCAACTTTTTAATTATATTTATATTTAAATATTTATTATAAAATGGTTGCTGACTGCTTAGCAATTGATCATACGCTATTTATAAACCCACTGCAGTGGGCAACCACTTTTTTCTATACATGCATACAAATGTTTCTTCGTGTATACATATCCAAATGTGTACACATATGCTAAGAATTGCGAGTTTTGTCAGAAGCCGCTATAGCAGTGAACGTCTTTAGGTTAAGATATCAGGGCAGTGGTATGGTGGTAAGTGCTACGCAACTTGCGCGAGTGGTGTGGGTTCGAATCCCGCAGAAAACATTTCTTTTTATACCCTGAGCCCATTGAAATCAGGGTATAATGGTTTTGTTAAATGTATGTAACCGTCCGTATGTATGAACGCAGCGATTTCCGAAGATATGAGCTACAGAGTTCATTCATTTTGTGTTAGATTAGTATATTACACGCGCAGTACGGGTTTGCTTCAGATATTCGATAGCTCGTATATTTCGACAGTCAGTTATAAAATTATGTCTCGTTCATCTTTAGAGATAGAGTCTCCAAGTTATCTGCATATATATAGATATTAATTCAATACAATTTCGGTTTTTGTCAGATTTTGGATTTCGGTCCCAATTCACCCCCACACCCCCAAATATGTAAAAAATGCATTTTAAATACTAGAGACATACAATTTGGTTTGGCATATATACATGAATGTCATGATCAAAATCTGAAAGTTAGATTACGATTATCCGTCTAGAAACAGAATTATTAATCAAATAAGTTCTTGCAGAAAAACCCACGTGGCAAAGCAAGCGAGACAGCGAGACACCAAAGGCCCGCAATGCGTACACACATACATTTACATACGTACGTATAGTTGGTTATGCTTGCAGAAACGAATCGAATAATTCTTGGAATATTATTCGTTCGAAGAAGGGCTCAGGGGATTTCGTAGTCGAGCAGTCTCGACTACAGCTTTTTACTTGTTTACTTTTACTTTCTTAAGTGAAAAACCGTGCTTATTTTATATGTGAAAGTTTTTTAAAAAATTAAATAGCAGTTACGAGTTTTGAGCAATGTATGACGGTAGAATGATTAAGAAAATGATTGCTTGTTTAGGCAGACATTTAAGACAGCCAAATTATGACATGATAAGACAGCCAAATTATTATCAAGACCAAAATTATTGATATGCAATTAGTATGAAACAATAATAAGGATACAAATAATAATATATATGATCTCCAATTACTTACTGCAGTTGACATGCAGCCGAGGGGCTGTTGTTGGCTTTGTTGCAATTTTTGAACAATGTTGGGGCGTTGCGATAGTGGGAAGGCAGCCTTTATGTTGTCGCCTTGAACTGCAGTACATGTCGAAACCAGCGGGTAATTGTAACCAATACTTAAAGAATTTGGTTGTACACGTCCACTATTAAGATTCTGACAGCTATCACGACTTATCTCTTCCGACAGCATTCCCGGCTGTCTTGGAGGCAGTGGAGGCGGACAAGCATCTAATTCAAATTTTGTATTATTATCCCCTTCTGTTTCCATCAGCCTACTAGTAGTTTCCATTTGTAAAAACATTTGCGTAGTCATTTTTGGATCCGATAAAGCTTTTGTCTTAATTTTAGATCTCTTTGCCTTGGTACTATTGTTATTGTTTTTAAACGCAATACCACTGCTATCGTTATTATTTGCCTTTGACATCGGTGAAGTGCGTTGCGGACTGCCAGCTCGATCCAAATCAGAAATCAGAGAAAACTGCTGGATACTTTTTGGATTACCCGAATCTAAAGCAAGTTGCCTTGTTGGATTTCTTTGTGGCAGAGGCGGTGGTATATCTTCCTCAATCAAGCTCTTAGATATTGTAAAAATATTTTTGCCTTTCGATCCAGTAGTTGATTTCAAAGTTTCTTTAAATCGCTGCTGCTGATAAACGCATTGTTGTTGCAAATTTCGCTGAGTATTCTGTGGAGGGCTTGGCATATTTCCTTTTATGTGGTAGTAAAGTGACTGCGACATTGGATTACAAGTCTCTTGGACTCGTGACTGGGGCAATATGTCCGTTGTATTGTTTAATGTTGATGTTAGCAAATCTTTTTCAAATTTATTCCTTCGTGTGCCCAACGAAAGGGATGAAAGTGAACGTGGCAGTAGCGATAGGAATGCGGGTGAAGTGTGTTGAGTTGGTTGCGACTGTTGTGTGCTAACCTGTTGCTGATGGTGATTGTTGTTGTGAAGGTTTTGATGAGGAGTGGCAACAGACAAATTTTGAATTTGATTGTGCATTAGTAAATCAGTATTTTTCTCGCTGGCTGCGACTTGAGACTTAATAATTGGCGTATCCTGAAGTTAATGATTATGTTAAATATTTTAAACATTTTTATAAATAGCTCGTATGCAAATACAAACGAATGCATGTTTATATAAATGTACACATATACATAAAGCCGTGCCAGTGAAAAATTGATCAATTCGTATCATATGACCAAAAATAATGTTATAAATAATGTTATTTTTAGTTTTATGAGTTTTTTCGCATACAAATTGTTTTGCAAATAAGCAACATGTTTATAGCTAACCATAATAATGGTCATTTCAATATAATAGCTTTTTCGACACATGTACGTTTTTCCACATAAATATAAAGGCAAACAATAATTTGTCAACGGATACATTAATTTTATGAAGGTATGCTACATTTTATTATAATTAATTAATATAATCATTTATTTTTTAAATAATATAATTGTACTAATTTGTGTTTATATCTCCGTTAGCATTAGTTTATAACTAACTATATAATTACATAATCTAAGATATTCTGCACTATTAAAAAGTGTATCTTTCGTAAGACACATTTGTTATGCCATGATTTGGGAAACGATCGACAAAAAATATACCTAGCTATATAATATATGGATAATACGTACATGTTTAATTATGCACATATGTACACTAATATGAATAAGTACTATATAAACAACACATAACTTTCTAAATTTATTTTTACTCACCTCTGCTCCAACTTGTTGTAATTGTTCGCGAAGCTTTCCTATGTTTGCTTCTGACAGTTTATAGCTGGGATTATTTGTGTCACCTTTAAGACGATCCAAATTTAATTTTTCCTGCTCTAACATCTTTTGTAATGTTTGAATCTTATATGTTTCCATTTCCCGTCGCTTTATGCTCTGTAATGTACGTGGTAATTTATATGGTTTATATTCGCCTAATTACTTACATCAACAGGTTGTGGACCTGTAATTGAGGCAGTACGATCCCGTCCTGATAGTACTGGGGTAGTTGGAACAACACCCACAGAGCTGGGCCTAGAAGACTTTTGGCTGCGTTTTACAGCCAGTTCAACGATTGTAGCAGCTTCAAAACCAAAAGAATCGGGTAGTAAAAACATTAGATCAGAACATTAGTTTGTGTCTATTATTATTTTGTTAGGTTATGATGCACACATAACATAAATCATTTATTGCGATAATAATTATTGACAACGGTACATCCTGGTCATGTACGAAAATTTTCAGGCGATTTCTAAAGGTGAAAAGTAGGCCAACAAAAATTGCCTTTTCAAAGAAAACTATTTTCTAAAAATAATAGAAATTTTTTGTTTTCCACTAAAAATAGTTGGCTATATAATCAGTTGTCATTATGATAATTATAAAATTGGCTCTTGTTGCTGGCACAGTTTGGTTAACTAAAGAAATGGGTGTTTGGGGTAATCCTGATACTACCGCTGCAATATATGAAGATATTAAATGCCAAATAAAACCTTACGTGGATGATTTGAAGGAAAATTACTGCTCTACGTACTGTAAAACAAACAAGGAGCAGACAATGTTATGGCGTGAATCCTTTGTCGCAGCCTGGAATGTCAGTATAAAAGAAGGATTTCTAGTAGTCAACAGATTTCCAAAATACTGTCACCGCTTTACAGATGATGTAAATGAGACTATCAATCAGTTATTTAACGTTAAGTCAAGCGAGTAGGCCATCCTTAAACTGGCAAATTAAATATAAATTACAAATTATGTCTTTCTCATAATATACCTTAAATTTGAACAAATTTGACTAGTACACATACTTGACCATCATGACATATAAATTTCTAAGACGTTTGGGATTTCTCACAGGAGTTTTGCTTTATACCACTCACATTGGAGTTTTGGCGGAGCCGGAAGGAGTACATAAATTAGCTGAACATATAACAGAGCGGCCTCAAAAGGCAACAGATAGTTTAGACAGCAGGTTTGAGAATAAAGCAGTACTCACCGCTTATGATAATTGTTTTGTTGCCCAACGACAATATAATAACGCTATAAAACGAGGCCTTTACTTTTGTTATCGCATGCCCGACTGGTCTACTCAATTTGTAAAGCAAACAAAAAACATACTAACAGAAAATATACCTATAAGAATCTCCAATCGAATAACGAAAAATTACTCTTGGCTTGTCCCTGAACATAATAATAAAGAACACAATTATGATACTGAATGTAACCCTTCCACATTCGCACCGGCCAACTTCAAGTTACCAAAGATCAAGGACGACATAACCTGTTGCAAACGTGAACATGCTTAGACATCTGAATATGTATTCTGTCAAAATTTAAAGTATATTCAGTTATAGATCAATCATTTTTGGCTTTAAAAATTTTGTTTTGCTCAATATTCTAGTACAAAATGTTTTTAGATCTTGCATTGCGCACAGGAATCGTGGTTGCTGTGATTATAGTCACAAAACGCTATGATATTTGGGATTCATCGGACGAAACGCAAGAGGTTTATCAGTCAACAATCAGGTGGATCAGTCCGTATACCAAACAAACTTGTGATTACCTAAACATACAATTACCATCGCTACCTCCTCAAAGGGAAAAATCCTTTCTTGGTGTTTACTATTATAATCAAACAGTTAAGATGTTGGTCGACTTACTTAATATGTTTCCTACGTATGTATATGCTGTCTTAGAAAAGATACCTGGCGTGTCAAACCATATCGCAAGCCGTATTCGAGAACAATACGATAAGCATCAAAAAGAAAGTGAAAAAAGGAAAGCAGCAGAAAAAGAAAAAAATGAACGCAAAATTCGAATTGACGATAGGGCACTTGTGCGGACTGTTGAACCACACCCACATACGGACTCTAAATGTCGTGAAAAAAAACAAACGGAGGCCAAAGATATACCCATAATATCTTCGATTAAGGAAACTTGTCCAAGAAAGAAAGCAACAGATTCTGAAGATATTCCCAATACTCCTTATAGAAAAGAATTTTGTTCAAAAAATTCAGCTGATTCCCCTAGTGAACAGCAAAAAGAAGGGAACGTTCTTGATAAAAAGTGTAACTGCCCCAAATGCACAATCAACGAATCTGCTGGCTGGTCGGATATAAGCCAAAGTGCCCAAACTGTAACAACACGTAAGTATTCTTCAATATTAATCCACAAAATCTACCATTCAAATGCTAGTATTGTCCCAGCATGCCGATCGAACCAAGTAAAGTGAAAAGAAAAGTTTGCAAAAAAGCGGAATCTTAAAAAATAGGTAAATTTACATAAAAACACTTGAATAGCAAAATCGCAATGGAGGGATAAGAAAGTCATACCAGAGACTCAGTCTCAATTATGAAGAAGAAAATATAATTAAGTAGATATGAACCTTTGATGTAGCTAACAACAGTTGGGTGTTTCTCTTGCCGCACTTCTTGTCCATTCACCTAAAATAAAGAATAGAAATAACATTTCCAAATTTTGTAAGAAAAAAATAAAGTTTTAAAAATAGTATGAGAACAAACCTTTAAAATCATATCTCCGGCCACTAATCCAGCAATTTGAGCGGCTCCGCCGGGCTTTACGCTTTCCACAAAAACGGGATTATCACCGGACACCTAAATAATAATATAATAAAAATATAGTATATGAAATACAACTTGTGATGAAAACTCACTTTCATGCCATAGCCATTTTCATCTTTTCGCACAGTCAAAGTTAAATACTGAAAATTTTTGGGTGATGCTGGATTTGGAGTTGGTGGTTTCTGAACTTGAGCGATTGGAGTTAAATGTATCTGGGAGCGCAAACCTGATGTACAAGGATTATCTTGGGTAGTTCCCAAATTAGTGCAACAATGACCATCAATTGGATCACAACTCTCCATTAGATTGCTATCGCTGTTGGAGGATCTTTTGCAGTCAAGAATATCAGATGGACCAGGAACCACAAATGTAGTCACTGACGTCGTGATTGCTCCACTTGCACCATTCATACGTTTCGTCTTATTTTTATTCGAGTGTTGATAGCTGATCGGCAATGGAGGTGTTTTTGGTGGAACGTTATTATTATTATTATTCTTAATACCACTACTGCTGCTTGCTAAGTTGCTGAAGCTGCTCGCCAGAGACGGAGATCGCGGTATTTTTGATTTAATCGCAGATTTCTGTTTCTGTTTGTTCTTCGAATTTTTTACAGATTTTTGCTTTGGCGGTGGTAGTTCTGGTGGCAAGTCGTCAGATGCGCCGTCAACAACAGTGCTTGTGCCAGAGTTGTTGCAAATATTGGTATTTTGTGACTGCGATGTTGACTGTAGCAGTTTATCGTTGGATTCTTCTGATAGATCTTGGACCTCATCGTATTCATGGTCGTCAGTCCCAAAATCAATCAACCTTCGGAATGAAATAATGATTAATTCGATTTACTTTGCTTCGAATATGCTATTATACACATTTAAATATAATATTTCATCAAACGTTAAACTTACCAATGCACTATAGTCTAAAAACCTGATTTTTTTCATAATCTAATTTTCAAGCTATACCTTTCAAATTTTGTACATCAATTTGTGAAATTTGAAGAATTTAGGATTTTTTGATAACTCATCTCAATTTGATCGATAATAATCCAAAAATGTAATTTCTACCCTTCACCCAAGATTTAAATGCTATTATTACGTTTTGAAAGTTTGATAAATATAGTCCACCTAGAAATGGATTTATAAGCGTCCAAAATATACCCCATATACATCCAAATATATCCCCAAGTAACTGAGTGCATTAATCAGTACTCATGCGCGTGTATATGAGTTTGTGAGAAACTAGCTATGAACAACAATGCTAAATACATGTACGAAGATTTTCTATATTCACAATTTCGTTTATCACTTATAAACCACACACAACACAATTGATTACGGTTATAATCCAATAAATCAAGCTGATACTTAAACTACTGACTTTAGTTGCGCACCAATTATAAGTTTTTCAAAATTTTTCGATAATTAAATTTGGAGTTATAGAAACTTTGAAGATTCAACTTGATGACAACAGATCAAGCTTTTTGACACAAAGCAACGATCATTGCGGCGAATGGTTGTTGTAGTAATGCTGGTTGCTTTAGTTGTGGTGAATAGGCATAGATAGGCAGACCTCGCAATCAAATAAATCATGTCGTAACAAGTGCCATTGCCAAAGCCACGAGATCAACTCACCAAACAAAATGACCACTGTTTGACCTTTTTAATTGAGCATAAATTAAATTAGCCATAAAGTAGATACAATTTAATTTCTAGACGTTTTTGTTTCGAAAAAAAATTTTTATATGTATTATGTATGAGCTTAAGTAAAAGGTAAAAATATCACTCCCTATCGTTTGTAGCAATATTGCTTAATAATTTTATTTGTGGATATGGCATTTCGTAGATAAATGCTAGCTTATAAAATATTAATTCACCTATGTATTATGAACCAATTAAAAATCGGGATATAATGGTTAGAATGAAATCTAAACTAAAAGAGATATCAACAAATTTATATGGCATTTCGTAAATAAATGCTAAGTTATCATTATTAATTCACCTATACATTATGAACCAATTAAAAATGGGGGTATAATGGGTTGTGAAAATGTATGTAACAGGGAGAAGAAGGTGTGGCAGACCGCATAAAGTATATATATTCTTAATCAGAGTGACAAGACGAATTGATACCGTTTCCGTCTGTCTCTCCATCCGTTTGTTTGAACGTTGAGATTTCGTAAACTACAAAAGCTAAAAAGATGAAATTTTACATGTTACATACGCAGTACTAGTTTTTTTTATGATATCATTGTAAGTGGTTGAAATATGGTGTGTTTATTTGATTTTAAGCTTTTAAATATACTATACTATATACTCTTTTAGTTTCAATTTTATAGATGCTCAAAGTATTTAGCTCTATATATGGCATAAACACCACATAATTCCTTTCTAGAGAATTTGTCGGTAGATCGTTTTATCAGAATCCACATACATATGTAGTTGTTCTAGCTTCAAATACAATTTTAGGCCGTTAACAATAAAACTTACCTCTTTTTGATTGATGGGTCATCCATAGAGATGTTGTTAATAATCTTCAAGTTGAAATTTCCAGCGTATTATTGGTATCTTGGTAAAAGGGAAAGTCCGTATTTGTACAATTATTTTATTGATTATTATCTAATTGACCATAGTAACATTAATAGTTTTTCTGAATCATAAAAAGCGCGCTCATGGAATATCAGAACGCAAATGATGGGTATTAAAATAAACAATAAATAAGCTGTTAATAAACTATTTAAAATTTACATACAAACAAAATTGCATAATGCAAATTAAAAACTTTAGCGTGAACGGGCACCGTAAATTTATTACATCAATATAACAGCGAAATGAATTATATATTTAAAATTGATTTCAAACAATTAATTATTTTTGGTTTCAAATTGAACTTTTTTAAGTTTATAGATCTTTAAAAAAAATTTATAACGCAAATGAAATAATATAATAATCGTATCTAATGTTTTTTTGAATCAACAAACAATATATCAAACAAATTTTGATATTCGTGTTGCCTTAAAAACCTTGAAATAATAAATTAAGAAATTGCCACCCTAAAAACATACTAAATATATATGCATGTGTATATTTTTAAATTTAATTGCAATTGTCGAAACAGCCGTGGAATACGTTCGATGGAGATTCATGTAAGGATGATAATATTAAATATGTATGTACGTACATACATACATATATATGTATGTTTGTTGTGGGCGTTAGTATATTCTTATATATACATATATACTTATATATACTAATGTATATAGATGTATACTATTGTATAGGAGAATGTTATCGTGTAAACATCACTATTAAAATGCAATTCATTTGAATCTTCAGTAATATATAAAAATCTTCTATCAGCATAGTTAAAACACTCTAACATCCAACAAGTGTCGGTGGCAGCCATATTGTTTTGCTCTGAGGTGCTTTCAAATCCAGGGTGAGGGCGTGACGAATATTTTGACCCGAGATAATAAAAATAACAAATTATATATTGAAGTCCGATAATTAAATAAAATCTATTATTGTCGTATTATTTAATTTGCAAACCATAATAAACGATAAAGAAATTTAAGTCACATTAATATTGCTTGAGAATATACATATACGCATATCGTCACGAATACAAATGAATAACAGCCAGACACGAACGCACCTCTGGTTGGATCATCACATACACCAAGTAAATATGCATGCATATGCATATACATATTAACTCATATGCTACTTTATATATGTACATGTACATTCACACTCGAACATTTATCTGTTGCCTTTTTTACAGGGATCGATTCACTCACTACTTAGCGCATTGCGCATCATTATTTAACGTGTTGAGAAATACGCCTTTTAACATATAAATTCTAATCTGTCACAAATATATATGGATAATAGTGGTTAAAATTACTTTTTAAATTTTTGCTGAATAAATTGCTGAAAATTGTTTTTTTTTTTCTGTCACACAAACTCTGCAATAATGCTAAATTGATACTATGTTATACTCATAATGGACGCTGCTAATAGAGGTAACGATATATCGATAAAAATAATAAATACATCGGAATGGTTACCGATGTTCATTTCTAATTGTTTCATACAAATTTTAAATATGGGCACATTGATTTATATAACATCCATATATAAAATATATATATACATATATATATATATATATATATATATATTTATAAAGTGCTTTGAATATTACAAATGTCGTGCGCATAAATTAAAATAACTGATGAATGATAAGTTACACATTTTCAAGTGGTTCTCCGTTTGCCATAACATTTTTTTTTTTTTTACCATGAGCCCTGAATAATGGTAATGGTAATGGCAGAAAAGACCCATAGCCTGTACTCTTACTCTTTTTTTCCAAATGGAAATCACTCCCACTTGTGAAAATATATAGTTCTTTTAAAGTGTTCCTTATGAATTAAAATAAAATTCAAAATATTTGATTTTTCAATCGTTTTTTTATTGCGACTATTGACAACTATCGATGTTCGAAAATTATTTTCGTCCACAATCGATGGCACCCACCATCGATAATTTATCACCTCTATTAGCTAGTAGACTTGGTAGCTCATGAGTGAGTGAGCTGAAATGAACTAGCTCATTTTCATTCACTGGCGTATTAATATGAGCACTAACCATACAACCAGTGTTGCCAAATCAGCATTTTTCCCGTCAAATCAGCCTTTTTTTTCAAAATCCAATTGTGGGCAAAATTCCAAAGCAGCGGGAAGCGAGAATTCTGGCTGTTTTAAAAAATATTTTTTTTGTTTGCATGTGAGTTAATGTTATGATTCTAAGAAGATCGATCAAAAAGTTATATGTCTACGCCCATTGGGGGCGTGGCAAATCGGACATTTGAATAATTTTTCTAATGTCGTAGAAAGATTAAATGAAATTCCAGTAGAGTTGGCTGATGAAATGCTTGTAATAATATTACTAGCAAGTTTAAATAACGAATTGGAAAATTTTGTGGTTGCTATCGAAACAAGGGACACATTGCCTTCATTTAGCGCTCTAAGAATCAAATTCTTGGAAGAAGGAGAGAGACGCAACATAGGCGAAGTGGGTGAAAAAAGCGAGAATAAAGTGTTTTCATCGCGTCCAGCAAACGGTAAAAAGAACAAGCCAAAGCAAGACTTTAGAGATATTAAATGTTGGTTGTGTGGGCAAAGCGGGCATTTCGCGGCGAAGTGCAAATTGAGAGAGAAGAAGGTCGAGAAAGACAACGAAAAACCGATCGAAAAGAGCACTAAAAAGTGTCTTTCGGTGTTCTCTTTTCCTGGAAAAATCAAATTCACAAAAAATGCTGGGTGTGTGGACAGTGGTGCTACAGCTCATTTGTGCGGCGACAAATCAATGTTTGTATGTATGCGTGAACACAAAGAGAAAATAAAGCTAGCAGGCGATAATTATATAGAAACCGAAGGTTGCGGGACAGTGTTGCTGAAGTGGAAAAATAATACGATCGAATTGGTCGACGTTTTATATGTTCAAGACTTAGAAGTGACAACGGGCGTGAGTACCTGAGCGGTACATTTGATCAGTTCCTATCGAGCCATGGTATAAAAAGACAACTAACTGTTCCTCACACTCCACAACAAAATGATGTGGCGGAACGCGCCAACAGAACCCTGGTGGAAATGCCGCGAAGTATGATGGTGCATGCTGGAGTTGACGAATCTTTTTGGGGCGAGGCGATAATGACGGCTGCGTATCTACGCAATAGGGCTGAAACTGCAGCTTGGTTGGACAAAACTCCATATGAGGATTGGTATGGGAAAAAGCCGAGTGTATCGCATCTGAATGGAAGCTATTGTATTAAATAAAATGCATAAGAACAAGTTTTCAGCAAAAGGCCTGCAGCATATTCTGGTAGGTTACTCTGAAACTTCCAAAGCTTATCGTCTGTACAATCCTCTGACGAGGAACGTTGTGTTATCCCGAGATGTTGTGTTTTTAGAGCACAAGTTCAGGAAACAATTGGAATACGATCGAGGATCATCACGTGAGTTAGATGTGCTAATCCTTGAGCCAGGTGAAACACTTGATTGCGAGCATAGTGATGAAATTTACGATCCTGAGCAGCAGCAAAGTCGAACTGTTGTTCAGGAGCAAAGTGGTGACGAAGAAGATGCTGAGGAGGAGCAAACTAATAGCAAAAGGGGTCCAGGGGGGCCCCGAATTGTTCGCACTGGTCGTCCACGAAAAGAGTACAATGTGCTGAATGTACTAGATGCCCAAAATATTGTTGTTCCCATGTGTTAGTGAGGCATTTCAGTCACAACAATCTGAAAACTGGAAATCGGCGATGCAGAAGGAGTATGACAACCTGGAAAACATTAAGACGTGGAGTCTGGTCGATCTTCCTGCAGGCGAAAAAGTTAGTGGTTGTAAATGGGTTTTTACCACCAAGCGTGATGAGCGTGGCAACGTTCAGCGTTTTAAAGCTATATTGGTAGCGAAAGGGTGCGGACAGCAATACGGAGTTAACTACACGGAAACTTTTTCTTCAGTTGCACGTTACTCCTCAATCAGATTAGTGATCGCGTTAGCTGTCGAGCACGAGATGCACCTGCATCAGATGGATGTCTCTGCAGTATACCTCAACAGCGAGCCACACGATGACGTTTATATGCGACAACCAGAGGGTTTTATCGACGCTAATTATCCCAAGCGCGTACTGAAGGTAAAGAAATCGTTGTACGACTTGAAACAGAGCGGTCGGGAATGGAACCAAAAGCTAGAGAGCACTCTTTTGGAGATTGGTTTTGTCCCATGTGCTAGTATTTAAATATTATTGTTATATATGTTGACGATTTTATATTTGCATGTACCAGAGAAGAAGACGTGGCCACATACAGCAGCTCATATCAACAAATTTGATGTGGTCGACGGTGATGAACTGCATCACTTTTTGGGAATGGAGATTGAGCGAGATGGCAAGACTGGTAGTCTCTCCATAGGCCATAAGCAGTACATTGAAGGCCTGTTGCATGATTACGGCATGCAACACTGCAAGCCTAACATGACACCGTTGGAAGCTGGTTTCCAGACGAAGTGCGATGATGTTGACTGCGGCCAGGTGGACAAAACGCGCTATCAAGCGCTCGTTGGCTCGTTATTGTACTTGGCGTTGACTACACGGCCAGATATAATACACTCTGTGGCTAAGCTGGCGCAGAGAAATGCAGGTTGCAGCCAAGCGGGTATTGAGATATCTAAAAGGTACCTCAGATTTGAGACTACACTATAGCAAAACCGGTGTGCCTATCCACTGTTTTGTTGATGCAGACTGGGCTGGCGACAGCAACGATCGGAAGTCCTTAACGGGTTGGTCATTCTACCTTGCTGGAGCAGCAGTCTCTTGGGGGTCAAAGAAGCTGAATTTGGTCGCCCTCAGTAGCACAGAGGCCGAATATGTGGCACTTTCTACAGCAGCTAAGGAGGCGGTATACGTTAGAAAGCTGATCAACGAAATGGAGCTCGGGCCAATAGCAAAGTTGCTGATGTATAGCGATAATCAGAGCGCACAATGCCTTGCAAAAGACGCAAAATTTCATTCGCGTAGCAAGCATATAGAAATTAAGTACCATTTTGTAAGGGAAATGTACAAAAATAATGTAATCGATATAAAGTACATTCCCACTATGAAATGATATCAGATGTATTAATGAAAAATGTATGTAAAGCTAAACATAAGAAATGTACTAACATTATTCGCATGTTCTGTTCTGTAAACTATAACGGACATTGCCTGCGCTGCAGCATACATTCATTATGTATTTTTAGTCTCTAATAAACCTCTGAATCGAATATCAAATCCCTACAGAGAATTGGTACTGTATCCTTGTGTTCCTGTGCACATTCAAATTGCCGGAACATATTCTAACTCTCTGCGAGCACTCATTAATACGAAAAACAGAAATTCCAGCCGACACGAAAAGCGTGAAGTGCGATCTATGCTCGCAAGAGAACCACCCAATCCGACTTTACCATCGTTTTCTCCAACTACCCATCCATAAACGAATCAATCATCATCGATTGCGAGAATGTACCAGTGTACGCAAAATTGTTTCAAATGCAATAGTCGGCATCCTATTCCATAGGGACAACAGTTCTTAGAGCAACGCTGCATCCGCAACAACTATAACTCCCAGTCTGAGTCGACTCGTGCTTTAGTCGACTCCGTGTCGGAAGCAACTTTCATTTCTGTGCGAAAATTCCGTAAGATCAAGTTCCCTTTCACATCCGTGAAAACGCAGAAATCAAATGATTATGGCCCATGCCCAAAAGCTTTACAACTTTGACATTGGTTCTCCGTTGAAACCGACATAGCCAATTAAATCTTCTGCTCTCGCAACCCCCCTTCGTCTCCAATTCCGCAACACTTGTTGAATATTCAAAGAATATTTATAAGAGTTCGGAAATTGAGTACTTACAGGCCCACTTACACAAATGTCACCAGAAACTGTCTCCTCCTCCACAACTCAAATTTGCGTCCCTGAAATTGAGTTTCCTGGGCTTATATTGGAGGGCAACTCTGCTCGAGCAACCAAGAAGAATATCTTTGGCTCATCTGCCGTAACTCCGCTCCGAGTTCCCGGTCATACCACTACCAAAGTGATGGTCGGTTTCAACACATGGATGGTGGTGTTCGCACGAACATTTTGTTCGTCGACCGTGTTCGCGAAGAATAGAAATGTTTCTACGCGTGTTCGATCGAACATGTTCGACAATGGATTGGTAAACAAGTAAGAACGTTGCAGTTAGGCGCAACTAACTGCGAAATACTTTGTTCCCATAGGTGCATCTTATTTATTTAATAAACATTTAATTAACGAAATATTTCGGCAATTAGCAAACGTACATGACAAGCAACAACCGTTTTTCCTATACATACATACAGATTTACACATGTACACACTATACGAGTATACACACAATTTTCTATGTATGCATACAAAAGTTTGCATGCCAGAATATTCTAAGAATTGTGACTGAATTGGGAATTTTTCGATCGTTACTTTAGTTTTGTCAAAAGGCGTTCTAGCAATGCCTTTTTTGGTTTTAGTTATCAGGTATCAATCGATGGCAGTGGCGCTGGTGGTAAGCGCTATGCAAGCTATACTTAGGTGCGTGGGTTCGAATCCCGCAGAAAACTTTTTTTCAAAAATTATTATTTTTTAATTTTTTTTTTTATTTGTATATTTATTATAAAATGCTTGCTGCCACTTGATAATTATTTTTAAACATACGCATATGAATTGTGCATTTAAGCAAAAACTAAAACAAATTTTCCGATTTGCCACGCTGTGTGGCAAGCAGTTTTTCTATGCATGCATATACATATATATATACATATTCATATATATGTATGTATATACACAGATGTTTGTATTTATGTATACACATCCAAGTGTGTATACATACTGCAAGACGTGCGATTGTATTGTTTTGTTTTGTCACAAGCTGCTGATCAGCTGTGAATTTATTAAGGTTTAGCTAACGATTACATGTTGTTTTCAAAAGACCTAGGTTCGAATCCCGCTGGAAACTTTTTATTATTAATCGAAAACTTATAAATTTTATTTTTTAAATAATATTAATATTATTATATTTATGTTAAAATGCTTTTTGCCATCTTAGCAATTGCTACTAAGCTATTATATGCATGAATTATGCAGTTGGCCCCCAGTGGGCGTAGACGCATAATTTTTTGCCAGTTCTTAGAAAGGGTCGAGGGTAACATGCCTGCAAAATTTTGTTGCTTACATTCCAAAAATGCGAAAATTACAGGGTATTTTTCGATATGCCACTCCCCCGAATAGGCTGAAAAATTATTTTTGGGGCATCGATAGAGGAGAACATTAGTAACTCAACCATACAATTTTCAAGCTTCTAGCTCTA
Source organism: Drosophila antonietae (assembly GCA_030914385.1). NCBI lineage: Eukaryota > Metazoa > Arthropoda > Insecta > Diptera > Drosophilidae > Drosophila > Drosophila antonietae. The sequence continues at coordinate 118,449 of JAUESO010000013.1, forward strand.
AAACTGTAGGAGATATAAACTTTTGCCACGCCTTCTGTGGGCGTAGATATATCTACCATAGCCTATTGGTCTTGGGTTGTCAACCCGAGTATACATGCAAAATTTCAAGTCTCTAGTGTCAATAGTGTTCAAAATATAGCACAATTTGAAAAATCACTATATATTCAGGTCAGATGTGCCACGCCCCCAATGGGCGTAGACATATAACTTTTTGATCGATCTTCTTAGAATCATAACATTAACTCACATGCAAAATTTCAGCGTTCTAGCTTTAACGGTGTAGAAGATACGTATTTCCCGATTTGCCACGCCCCCAATGGGTGTAGATATATCCGCCATAGCTTTTTTAACTTGGGCTGTCACCCCGAGTATACATTCCAAATTGCAACTCTCTAGCTCATCATCTAGTATGATAACTTGACTATGGCCGGAAGAGTTTTCCGATTTGGCACGCCCCTAGTGAGCGGATCGGGAAAATTTTTACACTTTATAATTCGGGAGCATATATGAGTTTATGTTTAAAATTTCAAGTCTCTAGCTCTAATAGCGCCGAAAAATATTGCGTTCATACGGACAGACGGACAGACGGACGGACAGCAAGACGGACATTGCACAAACCCAATATACTTTTTCCCCTTTGGGAACAAAGTATAAAAAGTCGGGTCTAGGGGGAACCTAGACGCTATAACTTCTGAACGCACCAATTTCCACGGTTTTGCATTTGTTAGAAAGGTCTCGCTGAGTTTTATAGCAAAGAAAAATAAGTCGGGCTTTCTTTCCTGACGCTATAACTTCAGCAACTCATTGTACTGTGCTCAGTTAATTTCAATTGAGGTTTAAGTTATTCGTTTCCTAACAGTTCAATTGGAAACCATTAAATCAATATCACATGTATTGTTCAAATTTTTATTCAACTTAAACAGCAGGCATTTGTTCTTAAGGTGGTAAGTTGAACTGTATAAATTATGTGGATCGTGCATTTGAGGTTAAATTCACTAGTCTGTCCATAGCCCAAAATGCCGAGAGCACGACGTGCAAACATCGGCCGCCGCACTAGACGTGCAAGACAGCAGCAAGTGTATTTACAGAATTTAAGCGACGAAAGACTAAATATAACAAGTAAGAACGTTGCAGTTAGGCGCAACTAACAGCGATATACTTTGTTCCCATAGGTGCATCTTATTTATTTAATAAACATTTAATTAATGAAATATTTCGGCAATTAGAAAACGTTCAGGGCAAGCAACAAACGATTTTCCTACACATACATACAGATTTACACATGTACACACTATACGAGTATACACACAATTTTCTATGTATGCATACAAAAGTTTGCATGCCAGAATATTCTAAGAATTGTGACTGAATTGGGAATTTTTCGATCGTTACTTTAGTTTTGTCAAAAGGCGCTCTAGCAATGTCTTATTTGGTTTTAGTTAACGAAGCGCAGGTCAGGGCAGTGGCGCTGGTGGTAAGCGCTATGCAAGCTATACTTAGGTGCGTGGGTTCGAATCCCGCAGAAAACTTTTTTTTCAAAAATTATTTTAAAAAATTTTTTTTATATTTGTATATTTATTATAAAATGCTTGCTGCCAATTGATGATAATTTATAAACATACGCATATGAATTCTGCATTTAAGCAAAAACTAAAACAACTTTTCCGATTTGCCACGCTGCTTGCTTGGCAAGCAGTTTTTCTATGCACGCATATATGTATGTATGTGTACACAGATGTTTGTAAGTGTACACACATCCAAAAGTGTATACATATTGCAAGAATTGCGATTGTATTGTTTTGTTTTGTCACAAACTGCTGATCAGCTGACCAGCTGATCAGCTGTGAATTTATTTAGGTTTAGCTAACGATTACATGTTGTTTTCAAAAGACCTAGGTTCGAATCCCGCTGGAAACTTTTTATTTATTAATCAAAAACTTATCAATTTTATTTTTTAAATTCATTAATATTATTATATTTATGTTAAAATACATTTTGCCATCTTAGCAATTGCTACTAAGCTATTATATGCATGAATTATGCAGTTGGCCACAACAAATTTCTTTGCCGATGTGCCACGCCCCCAGTGGGCGTAGACGCATAATTTTTTGCCAGTTCTTAGAAAGGGCCGAGGCTAACATGACTGCAATATTTGTTTGCTTACATTCCAAAAATGCGAAAATTACAGGGTATTTTTCGATATGCCACGCCCCCAAAGAGGCTGAAAAATTATTTTTGGGGCATCGATAGAGGAGAACATTAGTAACTCAACCATCATTTCAAGCTTCTAGCTCTAAAACTGTAGGAGATATAAACTTTTGCGGTTTGCCACGCCCCCTGTGGGCGTAGATATATCTACCATAGCTTATTGGTCTTGGGTTGTCAACCCGACTGTACATGCAAAATTTCAAGTCTCTAGTGTCAATAGTGTTCAAAATATAGCACAATTTGAAAAATCACTATATATTCAGGTCCGATTTTCCACGCCCCCAATGGGCGTAGACATATAACTTTTCGATCGATCTTCTTAGAATCATAACATTAACTCACATGCAAAATTTCAGCGTTCTAGCTTTAACGGTGTAGAAGATACGTATTTCCCGATTTGCCACGCCCCCAATGGGCGTAGATATATCCGCCATAGCTTTTTGAACTTGGGTTGTCACCCCGAGTATACATTTCAAATTGCAACTCTCTAGCTCATCATCTAGTATGATAACCTAACTATGGGCGGAAGAGTTTTCCGATTTGCCACGCCCCTAGTGGGCGGATCGGGAAAATTTTTACACTTTATAATTCGGGAACATATATGAGTATATGTTTAAAATTTCAAGTCTCTAGCTCTAATAGCGCCGAAAAATATTGCGTTCATACGGACAGACGGACGGACGGACAGACGGACAGACGGACAGACGGACGGATAGCAAGACGGACATTGCACAAACCCAATATACTTTTTCCCCTTCGGGAACAAAGTATAATAAGGGAAAATTACCGAGACAACGCGTGAGCAGAGGAAGATCATTGGCATCTTACAATCGCTTGGCATTCCAATATGATCCCACTGCGAACTACAGTGATGATGACAAGTTAGAAATTGGATCAATGACAACTGTATGCCAATATTGCAATGCCTTAAAGTTCAAAAGAGAAACGGCTGGATTGTGCTGCCCAAGAAGAACAGTCAAACTGGATCCATTACTTACACCACCACAGCCACTGAAACCATTGATCGAAGGAACTGATCCCGATTCCAACCATTTTCTTCAACGCATCCATATTGCCTGCTGCTATCACGAATTTTCGAAGCACATGCGAACGCTGAGAGTTGTCATTCGGCCAAATCAGTCCAATATTTGTGCAAGTACGTCACAAAAGACAGCGACATGGCTGTGTTTGGTATTGCGTCGGAAAATGCGAATGACGAAATCAGCAACTTCCAAATGGGCAGGTACGTCAGTACTAATGAAGCACTGTGGCGATTATTCTCATTTAAAATTCATGAAAGATATCCCACAGTTGTACATTTACCAGTGCATTTGGAAAATGGACAAAGAATTTACTTCACTGAGGATAATGCGGAACAACGAGCTGAGAGACCACCGTCGACAACATTGACTAGCAGATCCATTCGCAGCGACGCTGATGTACGTTGAAATGCCCAAGTATTACACTTGAAATTCATCAACAAAGAAATTCCAACGTCGCAAACAAGGAACCCCATTTCCAGATTGGCTACAGGTATTTTCCACTGATGCGCTAGGTCGCATGTATACTGTTCATCCTAAAAATGATTAATGTTTTTAATTGCGACTGCTGTTATTAAATGTACGTGGACCAAAATCATTTGCGAATTTGAAAACTGTGAATGGCCACTAATGCCAAACATATCGAGAAGCATGTCAACTATTGGGTTTGCTGGAGAACGATTCTCATTGGGATTTAACACTTCCCGATTCAGTTGTTTCATCAAATGCGTACCAAATACGAACGCTGTTCGCAATTATCATCACCACATGTTTCCCTTCACAACAAATTCAGTTATGGAATTTTTCGTCTTTGTATAAGACGACATATGTGAAGATATCTTGCATCACTTGCGCATTTAAACGAATAATCCCGACATGCAAATAACCGATGAAATCTACATTGAAGGATTGATTCTGATTGAGGATCAATGCTTGACTATTGCAAATAAGCTACTGATTGAAGTAAGAATGATTGCGCCAAATCGATCGATGCACGATGCATTTAACCAAGAATTAAATCGAGAGCTGCAATACAATGTTGTTACATTGCAGGAATTTGTTCAAAATAATATGCCGTTGCTGAATGAACAGCAAAAACAAGTATACGAAACATTATTGCAAGCGATGCACAATAATACTGGTGGTCTATTCTTCCTGGACGCACCTGGAGGAACAGGGAAAACATTTATCATCTCATTGATTTTGGGTTGTCAACCCGACTGTACATGCAAAATTTCAAGTCTCTAGTGTCAATAGTGTTCAAAATATAGCACAATTTGAAAAATCACTATATATTCAGGTCCGATTTTCCACGCCCCCAATGGGCGTAGACATATAACTTTTCGATCGATCTTCTTAGAATCATAACATTAACTCACATGCAAAATTTCAGCGTTCTAGCTTTAACGGTGTAGAAGATACGTATTTCCCGATTTGCCACGCCCCCAATGGGCGTAGATATATCCGCCATAGCTTTTTGAACTTGGGTTGTCACCCCGAGTATACATTTCAAATTGCAACTCTCTAGCTCATCATCTAGTATGATAACCTAACTATGGGCGGAAGAGTTTTCCGATTTGCCACGCCCCTAGTGGGCGGATCGGGAAAATTTTTACACTTTATAATTCGGGAACATATATGAGTATATGTTTAAAATTTCAAGTCTCTAGCTCTAATAGCGCCGAAAAATATTGCGTTCATACGGACAGACGGACGGACGGACAGACGGACAGACGGACAGACGGACGGATAGCAAGACGGACATTGCACAAACCCAATATACTTTTTCCCCTTCGGGAACAAAGTATAATAAGGGAAAATTACCGAGACAACGCGTGAGCAGAGGAAGATCATTGGCATCTTACAATCGCTTGGCATTCCAATATGATCCCACTGCGAACTACAGTGATGATGACAAGTTAGAAATTGGATCAATGACAACTGTATGCCAATATTGCAATGCCTTAAAGTTCAAAAGAGAAACGGCTGGATTGTGCTGCCCAAGAAGAACAGTCAAACTGGATCCATTACTTACACCACCACAGCCACTGAAACCATTGATCGAAGGAACTGATCCCGATTCCAACCATTTTCTTCAACGCATCCATATTGCCTGCTGCTATCACGAATTTTCGAAGCACATGCGAACGCTGAGAGTTGTCATTCGGCCAAATCAGTCCAATATTTGTGCAAGTACGTCACAAAAGACAGCGACATGGCTGTGTTTGGTATTGCGTCGGAAAATGCGAATGACGAAATCAGCAACTTCCAAATGGGCAGGTACGTCAGTACTAATGAAGCACTGTGGCGATTATTCTCATTTAAAATTCATGAAAGATATCCCACAGTTGTACATTTACCAGTGCATTTGGAAAATGGACAAAGAATTTACTTCACTGAGGATAATGCGGAACAACGAGCTGAGAGACCACCGTCGACAACATTGACTAGCAGATCCATTCGCAGCGACGCTGATGTACGTTGAAATGCCCAAGTATTACACTTGAAATTCATCAACAAAGAAATTCCAACGTCGCAAACAAGGAACCCCATTTCCAGATTGGCTACAGGTATTTTCCACTGATGCGCTAGGTCGCATGTATACTGTTCATCCTAAAAATGATTAATGTTTTTAATTGCGACTGCTGTTATTAAATGTACGTGGACCAAAATCATTTGCGAATTTGAAAACTGTGAATGGCCACTAATGCCAAACATATCGAGAAGCATGTCAACTATTGGGTTTGCTGGAGAACGATTCTCATTGGGATTTAACACTTCCCGATTCAGTTGTTTCATCAAATGCGTACCAAATACGAACGCTGTTCGCAATTATCATCACCACATGTTTCCCTTCACAACAAATTCAGTTATGGAATTTTTCGTCTTTGTATAAGACGACATATGTGAAGATATCTTGCATCACTTGCGCATTTAAACGAATAATCCCGACATGCAAATAACCGATGAAATCTACATTGAAGGATTGATTCTGATTGAGGATCAATGCTTGACTATTGCAAATAAGCTACTGATTGAAGTAAGAATGATTGCGCCAAATCGATCGATGCACGATGCATTTAACCAAGAATTAAATCGAGAGCTGCAATACAATGTTGTTACATTGCAGGAATTTGTTCAAAATAATATGCCGTTGCTGAATGAACAGCAAAAACAAGTATACGAAACATTATTGCAAGCGATGCACAATAATACTGGTGGTCTATTCTTCCTGGACGCACCTGGAGGAACAGGGAAAACATTTATCATCTCATTGATTTTGGCCACTATTCGATCAAGATGTGACATAGCTTTGGCGTTAGCATCATCTGGAATTGCGGCGACTCTTCTAGATGGTGTTCGTACTGCACATTGTGAAGAATCACATTCATTGAATTAATTAATAAATATATACATAGTGCAATAAGCAGATAATTATAACCCAGGGTCGCGAGAGATCGGCGAACGGCGGCAAACAATTACGCAGAAACAGACAGGCAAACAGACAGACGCAACGACCAAACGAACGGAACAAAAGACAAGACAAATAATTCTAACGGCGATCAATCACGGTACAGGATGCATTATTCCCCAAATAATGCACCTATCAACAGCATCGAACGCCAGCAAAGACATAACGAACAGCATAGCAAAGACGAAACGGACAGAGCGCAACATTAAGAGAGCATAGCCGCGCTCAAAGCTAAGCAGCGGCCACGATAACAAGAGAGCGTAACATTAAGAGAGCATAGCAGCGCTCAAAACTAAGCGGCGGCCACGATAACAAGAGCAGCGCAGCATTAGGAGAGCATAGCCGCCCGAACAAGAACACATAGCACGTACCGAGCTGAAAGCTCTAACGCTACATAGCGTAGGCACGCACTGACGCTCGGCCGGGCAAAGGTGAGAGCTCATGCGCAGCCAATGCACGAGGCTTAGCGTACAGCCACGCTCAGCAGAGCGAAGGTGTGAGAGAGCGGCGTCAGCGCGCAGCCGCCCACGCAATGAAGGCAGATGCGCCAGCGTAGCAGACAGGCACGCAGCATGCAAATCACTCTGGCTACGGCATCTCCGGGCATCAGACATGCCAAGATCAATTTCGGAAGAAATTACAAACGGAACAGACTGGTGAATATTGATGAATAGTAGACACGACGAGGTAGAATAGCTAGGGGCGCGAGTTAGACAAATGGAATACAAGTGAAATAAAGAATTGTACAAGTGAAATAATAAATAGTTTTACAAGTGAAATATAGAAGAGTTTTACTGTGAAATAAAGAAAAGTTAGACTGTGGATTCTACATCGAGCGGTATACGCAGGTGTCGGATCAGGGTAGCGCTCTGTATTTATCCGGATTACGAATTCGTCAATGCTGCAGCCCGCCGGCAATACGCGGTGATACCCTGTATTCTACATAGAGCGGTATGCGCAGGTGTCGGATCTGGGCAGCGCCCCATATTTACTCATATAGCGATTTCGCCCATACCACGACCCGTCAATAACACGCGGCGACTCCCAAAATTCTACGCCGAGCGGTATACGCAGGTGTGGAGTCTGGGCAGTGCCCGGTATTTACCCAGGTCACGGTATCGGCATTTTCCGGCCACCTCCGGCTACCTACGTGTATTTGACGGGCCCGAATTCATGGCCCGCCGGTGAAACGCAGTGTTACCCAAGATACTACGCCGAGCGGTATACGCAGGTGTTGGATCTGGGCAGTGCCTCGTATTTACCCGGCTCGAGCCACCTCCGGCCGTGCATACTCTACCCCATTTTCGTACGGGAAATTCTGCGGCGAATTTTACAAATTATCTTGTGAAAGAACCTGGCAAGACCGAGATTTGTACCCCAGCCAATAGAGATTTTTTACAACATTCTGCACTTAAGTTGCTACTCAATTTAAACACAATTGATACTCCAACATATAATATATCCCGATCCAGTGCAATGAAAATTGTTGATGCAATGCAAACTCATTGTATCGCTAACCCCTAATATGAGAGTTCAACTTCAAAATGATCGAAGTGCAGCACAATTTTCCAAACAATTGTTAGCTGTAGAAATGCAATTTCCGGTTCGCAATGACAATTAACAAGTCGCAAGGCCAATCGCTTAGTGTTTGCGGGATAAATTTAGAAAATCATTTTTATTCACATGGGCAGTTATACGTTGCAAAAAACAAAAAATGTGGTTTACCAAAGAGCACTTCAATGAAAGGGATAATTTGCGGACACGCTTAATTACTGTTGTGAAATGAAATAAAATTTTTCCTTTTCAAATATCAAATAAAGAAATCATTTTTCTTCATCTTTTAATCCCCGAACGAAATGTTACAAATCCATCTGATGGCGAAAACGGACTTCCCCGGGTTTGCTAGTTGTGTATATAAAGAAGAGAGTTCGATGGATCGGTCATTGCACTTACGCGTGATATTTCTAAAATGTATAGAGTGTGAAAGTCTCAGAACCCGATTCTATGCTTCATTGCATTTTATGGCGAAACTCTTCTGACGATGATCAGGTTTTCAAATTGAATACCGTCACGTATAGGAACATACACATATGTATATCTATATTTACGTATGTTTGCATGTATGTGTGTGGTGCTATAATCGAACAGCTATTGTAGGTTTTTTCTATGCAGACGCTGAAGAAGAAGGTGTCAACCGCGAAGAATGAAGCAATCGACGAAAAGGGAATGCTAACATTCTCTGCGAATGTTTCTGTTTCTATATCGAAGTTTAATATCTCGACTCCTCGTGAAATTTTTTCGTTTAAGTTAAATGTACCGGTTTAATATTTCACAACTATATATGATCCCAAATTTTGGCCACCACATATAGTTGTGCATGAATTCAAACCGAAGAATCGTAATAGATCAGCTCCTATTGCGTTGAATACACCTTCGGTGCAATCTTCATCAAAAACTGCACCAAAAAACTAAGGAATAAACAAGACTGTTCTCAATATTCCCTAATCTACCAAAATGTTCGGGGTATAAATTCTAAGCTTCAAAGCATATTTCTTAATAGTTTCAGTTCTTCATATGATATCATTGCTTTAACAGAAACGTGGTTAAGTCATAGTATTCATAATAGTGAAATTCTGTCAAGTAATTTCACTATTTATAGACTTGATCGCTTAAACCGTAGAGGTGATGGAGTTTTAATAGCTGTTAAATCCAGTATCCTCTCGGAATTGTTTACATGTTCCTCCCTTCATGATGTGGAGATTATAGGTGTTAGATTAACTCTCTCATCGTGTTCATATATTCCTCCTTCTTCTGATTTACAAGTTTATGATCATCACATAACTTGTATTAAAGAAATTTATTTATTATTAATTATTCATTGGTATGTCAATGCACACTAGGCAAAATTGCCAAAAAAGTGGCATAAAGTCTAATATTGCACATAGCGAGCTGAAACTTGGTATATTTTATAAATATACCACTCTAAATATAACAAGTAAGAAAGCTGTAGTCAAGACTGCTCGACTACGAAATCCCCTGAGCCCTTCTTCGAACGAATCATATTCCAAGAATGCTTCGTTTCGATTCTCTACGCGTAAGAAACTATACGTGCAAAAACACGAACACACAGACGCTTGTAAGCATGTATGTGTGTGAGCAATGCAGGCGGCTTGCTGTCTCGCTGCCTTTGTTGCTGCGCCACATGGGTTTTGATGAGAAAACTTTGATGATTGATAATTCTGTTTCTAGATGGACAATCGTATTGATATCTTCAGATTATGATATTCATATCTATATGCTAAACCAAACTGCATGTTTCTAGTATTTGAAATGAATTTTTTTCACATTTGGGGGTGGTGGGGCGAAATGGGGACCGGAATCCAAAATCTGACAAAAACCGAAATTGTAATAAATTAGTATCTATATATATGCAGAAGACTTGGAGACTCTTACTCTAAAGATGAATTAGCTAGAATTTTATAACTGGTTCCCGATAAATTCGTTTATCGATAACTTTGCAAATATACGAGTTATCGAATTTCTGAAACAAACTCGTACTGCGCGTGCAATATACGGACCTAACACAAAAAGAATGAACTCTCTAGCTTTTGTATCTTCGGAAATCGACGCGTTCAAACATACGGACAGACGGACAGACGGACGGACGGACGGACGGACAGACAGACGGACATGGCTATATCAACTTTTCTCGTCACCCTGATCAAGAATAGATATACTTTATGGGGTCTGCCACGCCTCCTTCTGCCTGTTACATACTTTTAACAAAACCATTATACCCTGATTTCCCATTTTTAATGGGCTCAGGGTATAAAAACAAAGTTTTAAGTCATTTGACCACGCCTCCAAAAATAGCCCATATAGGGCAACTGTGCGTATACGTGATCACTATTGAACTATATGTAAACAAGTAAGAAGGCTCTAGTCGAGACTGCTCGACTACGAAATCCCCTGAACCCTGCAAAAAAGTGATACTCTTCTTCTTTGCGCACTTATGAGCGCGCGCTCTGCTAACTGCGCAGTTGCTGCTTTGTCTTGGGGGTGGGTTGGGCTGAACTTTGGACGCTTATAACTCCATTTCTAAATGGACGATCTTCATGAAATTTTCAGAGTAGATCAAGAGTATCTAAATCTACCTATGTGTTAGTAGTATTTGAAATGCGTTTTTTCCAAATTGGGGGCGAAGGGGGCGTGGCATCCAAAATCTGAAAACTACAAAATCTGCGTATCCATAATATCTATCTAAATATATAAAGTTGAAGTCTCAGCTAAAACGGTGTAGAAGTTATACCCAAAAAACCTAAAAAATGTAAACGAATTTTCGAACGAATTTTTTATCGATAATTTGGAAATGGGACGAGTTATCGAAAAAACAAAATAAACTCGTATTGCGTAGCTAACATACGAGTGTTCATGTGAAATTTCAGCTCTCTAGCTTTTGTAGTTTCCGAAATCTCGACGTTCATACGGACGGACGGACGGACGGACGGACAGACGGACAGGGTCCAATCAATTTATTTGTATACCCTGAGCCCATTAAAAATGGGAAATCAGGGTATAATGGTTTTGTTAAATGTATGCAACAGGCAGAAGGAGGCGTGGCAGACCCCATAAAGTATATATATTCTTGATCAGGGTGACGAGAAAAGTTTATATAGCCATGTCCGTATGTCCGTCTGTCCGTCCGTCCGTATGTTTGAACGCGTCGATTTCCGAAGATACAAAAGCTAGAGAGTTCATTCTTTTTGTGTTAGGTCCGTATATTGCACGAGCAGTACGAGTTTGTTTCAGAAATTCGATAACTCGTATATTTGAAAATGTATACTCGGGGTGACAACCCAAGTTCAAAAAGCTATGGCGGATATATCTACGCCCATTGGGGGCGTGGCAAATCGGGAAATACGTATCTTCTACACCGTTAAAGCTAGAACGCTGAAATTTTGCATGTGAGTTAATGTTATGATTCTTAGAAGATCGATCAAAAAGTTATATGTCTACGCCCATTGGGGCGTGGCAAATCGGACCTGAATATATAGTGATTTTTCAAATTGTGCTATATTTTGAACACTATTGACACTAGAGACTTGAAATTTTGCATGTATACTCGGGTTGACAACCCAAGACCAATAGGCTATGGTAGATATATCTACGCCCACAGAAGGCGTGGCAAAAGTTTATATCTCCTACAGTTTTAGAGCTAGAAGCTTGAAAATTGTATGGTTGAGTTACTAATGTTCTCCTCTATCGATGCCCCAAAAATAATTTTTCAGCCTCTTTGGGGGCGTGGCATATCGAAAAATACCCTGTAATTTTCGCATTTTTGGAATGTAAGCAACCAAATTTTGCAGTCATGTTAGCCTCGGCCCTTTCTAAGAACTGCGTCTACGCCTACTGGGGGCGTGGCAAATCGGCAAAGAAGTTTGTTGTGGCCAACTGCATAATTCATGCATATAATAGCTTAGTAGCAATTACTAAGATGGCAAAAAGCATTTTAACATAAATATAATAATATTAATGAATTTAAAAAATAAAATTTATAAGTTTTCGAATTATAAATAAAAAGTTTCCAGCGGGATTCGAACCTAGGTCTTTTGAAAACAACATGTAATCGTTAGCTAAACCTAAATAAATTCACAGCTGATCAGCTGACCAGCTGATCAGCAGCTTGTGACAAAACAAAACAATACAATCGCACGTCTTGCAATATGTATACACACTTGGATGTGTATACACAAATACAAACATCTGTGTACATACATACATACATATATGCATGCATAGAAAAACTGCTTGCCAAGCAAATCGGAAAAGTTGTTTTAGTTTTAGCTTAAATGCACAATTCATATGCGTATGTTTATAAATTATTATCAATTGGCAGCAAGCATTTTATAATAAATATACAAATATAAAAAAATTAAAAAATAATAATTTTTGAAAAAGAAAAGTTTTTTTCGGGATTCGAGCCCACGCACCCAAGTATAGCTTGCATAGCGCTTACCATCAGCGCCACTGACCTAACATGAGCTGTGTTAACTAAAACCAAATAAGGCATTGCTAGAGCGTCTATGACAAAACTAAAGTAACGATCGAAATATTCCCAATTCAGTCACAATTCTTAGAATAGTCTGGCATGCAAACTTTTGTATGCATACATAGAAAATTGTGTGTATACTCGTATAGTGTGTACATGTGTAAATCTGTATGTATGTGTAGGAAAAACGTTTGTTGCTTGCTATGTACGTTTTCTAATTGCCGAAATATTTCGTTAATTAAATGTTTATTAAATAATTAAGATGCACCTATGGGAACAAAGTATATCGCAGTTAGTTGCGCCTAACTGCAACGTTCTTACTTGTTTTATTTTATTTTATTTAAAAAATATTGATTGAGTCAAAATAGCCTACAAAAAATACAATTATTACAATAGCATCACCAACCCGATGGGGGTGTTTTATTTGCCAGTCCGGCCAGCTATGCCCCAATTCACAGCCAAATATGGTCAGCGATAACTATTGAAACTATGCAAAGAAAGTGTTAAATGAAAATATTAAATATAGATTATAAGAGATTAAATATAATTAATATAATTACAATTTAATAATTATTAAAATTAAAAATACAAAAATAAAAAAAATAAATAAAAACAAGTAAGAAGGCTCTAGTAGAGACTGCTCGACTACGAAATCCCCTGAACCCTGCAAAAAAGTGATACTCTTCTTCTTTACGCACTTATGAGCGCGCGCTCTGCTAACTGCGCAGTTGCTGCTTTGTCTTGGGGGTGGGTTGGGCTGAACTTTGGACGCTTATAACTCCATTTCTAAATGGACGATCTTCATGAAATTTTCAGAGTAGATCAAGAGTATCTAAATCTACCTATGTGTTAGTAGTATTTGAAATGCGTTTTTTCCAAATTGGGGGCGAAGGGGGCGTGGCATCCAAAATCTGAAAACTATAAAATCTGCATATCCATATTATCTATCTAAATATATAAAGTTGAAGTACCCAAAAAACCTAAAAAATGCAAACGAATTTTCGAACGAATTTTTTATCGATAATTTGGAAATGGGACGAGTTATCGAAAAAAACAAAATAAACTCGTATTGCGTAGCTAACATACGAGTGTTCATGTGAAATTTCAGCTCTCTAGCTTTTGTAGTTTCCGAAATCTCGACGTTCATACGGACGGACGGACGGACGGACAGACGGACAGGGCTCAATCAACTTATTTTTTTTATGCTGATCAAGAATATATATACTTTATAGGGTCTGCGACGTCTCCTTTTGCCTGTTACATACATTTTCACAAAACCATTATACCCTGAATTCCCATTTTCAATGGGTTCAGGGTATAAAAATAAATTAAATAAAAATATGTAAAGAAACAAGGAACATAATAACAATATTGCAAGATAGATTAAAAGAAGAGCTAAAATATAGAATATTTAATAGGATTGAGAAATCACTGCAAGCAACAATAGCAACATGATGTAGCTTATGCCTGTGCATTGCGAGTGATTTCCCTAAGGTGTGCTTAAAGCAACGATTTAATTTTGGGAAGAGAGAGCTCTAAGGACAATACGTGATAATATTTATTAAAATTAACACACAGAACATGAAACGCACTATGCTAAGAATAATCCGTAGTGCATATAGGTAAATGAAGCTCTGTCTAGTTGTTCGGGACGGAAATGAGAAATTAAGACGCATCAACAAAAAGGACGAATCAACATTACCGTTAATTACTTTGTGCAAAAAATCAATTCCTAAAATTGTTCTGTGATTCATTACCGATGGAAGATCAATGAGCTGAAGCCTACTATGGTAAGACGGTAATCGTAAATTATTGTCCCAGTTAAGATCCCTTAGGGCAAAAAGAAGAAACTCTTTATACTTTGTTCCCGAAGGGGAAAAAGTATATTGGGTTTGTGCAATGTCCGTCTTGCTGTCCGTCCGTCTGTCCGTCTGTCCGTATGAACGCAATATTTTTCGGCGCTATTAGAGCTAGAGACTTGAAATTTTAAACATATACTCATATATGTTCCCGAATTATAAAGTGTAAAAATTTTCCCGATCCGCCCACTAGGGGCGTGGCAAATCGGAAAACTCTTCCGCCCATAGTTAAGTTATCATACTAGATGATGAGCTAGAGAGTTGCAATTTGGAATGTATACTCGGGGTGACAACCCAAGTTCAAAAAGCTATGGCGGATATATCTACGCCCATTGGGGGCGTGGCAAATCGGGAAATACGTATCTTCTACACCGTTAAAGCTAGAACGCTGAAATTTTGCATGTGAGTTAATGTTATGATTCTAAGAAGATCGATCAAAAAGTTATATGTCTACGCCCATTGGGGGCGTGGCAAATCGGACCTGAATATTTAGTGATTTTTCAAATTGTGCTATATTTTGAACACTATTGACACTAGAGACTTGAAATTTTGCATGTATACTCGGGTTGACAACCAAAGACTAATAAGCTATGGTAGATATATCAACGCCCACAGGGGGCGTGGCAAACCGCAAAAGTTTATATCTCCTACAGTTTTAGAGCTAGAAGCTTGAAAATTGGATGGTTGAGTTACTAATGTTCTCCTCTATCGATCTCTCAAAAATAATTTTTCAGCCTCTTTGGGGGCGTGGCATATCGAAAAATACCCTGTAATTTTCGCATTTTTGGAATGTAAGCAACCAAATTTTGCAGGCATGTTAGCCTCGGCCCTTTCTAAGAACTGGCAAAAAATTATGCGTCTACGCCCACTGGGGGCGTGGCAAATCGGCAAAGAAGTTTGTTGTGGCCAACTGCATAATTCATGCATATAATAGCTTAGTAGCAATTGCTATGATGGCAGAAAGCATTTTAACATAAATATAATAATATTAATGAATTTAAAAAATAAAATTTATAAGTTTTCGATTAATAAATAAAAAGTTTCCAGCGGGATTCGAACCTAGGTCTTTTGAAAACAACATGTAATCGTTAGCTAAACCTAAATAAATTCACAGCTGATCAGCAGTTTGTGACGACACAAAACAATACAATCGCAATTCTTGCAATATGTATACACTTTTGGATGTGTATACACGTACACATGCATACATACATATATGCATGCATAGAAAAACTGCCTGCCACACAGCGTCGCAAATCGGAAAGCATAAAGCAGTTTTAGTTTTTACTTAAATGCACAATTCATATGCGTATGTTTATAAATGATTATCAATTGGCAGCAAGCATTTTATAATAAATATACAAATATTAAAAAAATAAAAATAAATAATTTTTGAAAAAAAGTTTTCTGCGGTATTCGAACCCACGCACCTAAGTATAGCTTGCATAGCGCTTACCACCAGCGCCACTGCCCTGACTTGGGTTTCGTTAACTAAAACCAAATAAGGCATTGCTAGAGCGCCTTTTGACAAAACTAAAGTAACGATCGAAAAATTCTCAATTCAGTCACAATTCTTAGAATATTCTGGCATCCAAACTTTTGTATGTATACATAGAAAATTGTGTGTATACTCGTATAGTGTGTACATGTGTAAATCTATATGTATGTGTAGGAAAAACGTTTGTTGCTTGCCATGTACGTTTTCTAATTGCCGAAATATTTCGTTAATAAAATGTTTATTAAAAAAATAAGATGCACCTATGGGAACAAAGTATATCGCTGTTAGTTGCGCCTAACTGCAACGTTCTTACTTGTTTTGGACTGATTCAATACGATCTTGATACAGTTTATGTTGCGGAGACCAAACAACTGAGCAATACTCTAAGATAGGACGTACAAGCGAACTAAATAATTGTTTGGTAATAAAAGGATCTTTAAATTCCTTAGACCAACGTTTAATAAAGCCAAGCACGCTTTTGGCTTCATTTATGATGGTAGAAATATGAAGATTAAAATTAAGTTTACTGTCAAAGAGAACACCAAGATCTTTGACTGTAAAGATGCGTTGTAAGGAAATGTTACTATTTCTATAGTCAACAATATGAGGAATAGAACGACTGAAAGTCATAGTCATACACTTTGAGCAATTTAGGTGTAACTGGTTCACCACACACCAAGATTGAAATGCATTAAGGTCATCTTGAAGTTGTAGATGTCCATTTGGACTGGAGTATGGAATGCAAAGTTTTACATCATCCGCATACATAAATATGGTAGAATAAGAGATGCAACTAGGAACGTCATTTATAAAAAGCGAAAAGAGTAATGGTCCTAAATGGCTACCTTGAGGAACACCAGACGAAACAAAGAGAAGTTTAGAAGTAGCTGTTCTCAACAAGACTCTTTGGGTTCTACCGTTCAAATAGGATGAAATCCAGGACACAAGTTAAGGAGAAAATCCTAAACGTTCAAGCTTCAGAATTAGTATCTGATGATTAACTGTCAAATGCTTTACTGAAATCAGTATAAATAACATCAGTTTGCATTTTTTTAGAAAAACTATCATTGACAAATGAAGTAAATTCGAGGATGTTGATCGATTCTGAATAAAACCATGTTGGGATGGTTGAATAATCGATTTGCAGAAATGTTGCAAGGTTGATGTTATAATTTTTATACTTTGTTCCCAAAGGGAAGAAAGTATATTGAGTTTGTGCAATGTCCGTCTTGCTGTCCGTCCGTCTGAGACTTGAAATTTTAAACATATACTCATATATTCTCCCGAATTATAAAGTGTAAAAATTTTCCCGATCCGCCCACTAGGGGCGTGGCAAATCGGAAAACTCTTCCGCCCATAGTTAAGTTATCATACTAGATGATGAGCTATGAGCAATTTGAAATGTATACTCGGGGTGAAAACCCAAGTTCAAAAAGCTATGGCGGATATATCTACGCCCATTGGGGGCGTGGCAAATCGGGAAATACGTATCTTCTACACCGTTAAAGCTAGAACGCTGAAATTTTGCATGTGAGTTAATGTTATGATTCTAAGAAGATCGATCAAAAAGTTATATGTCTACGCCCATTGGGGGCGTGGCAAATTGGACCTGAATATATAGTGATTTTTCAAATTGTGCTATATTTTGAACACTATTGACACTAGAGACTTGAAATTTTGCATGTATACTCGGGTTGACAACCCAAGACCAATAGGCTATGGTAGATATATCTACGCCCACAGAAGGCGTGGCAAACCGCAAAAGTTTATATCTCCTACAGTTTTAGAGCTAAAAGCTTGAAATTTTGATGGTTCAGTTACTAATGTCCTCCTCTATCGGTGACCCAAAAATATTTTTCAGCCTCTTTGGGGGCGTGACATATCGAAAAATACCCTGTAATCTTCGCATTTTTGGAATGTAAGCAACCAAATTTTACAGGCATGTTAGCCTCGGCCCTTTCTAGGAACTGGCCAAATTATTATGCGTCTACGCCCACTGGGGGCGTGGCAAATCGGCAAAGAAGTTTGTTGTGGCCAACTGCATAATTCATGCATATAATAGCTTAGTAGCAATTGCTAAGATGGCAAAAAGCATTTTAACATAAATATAATAATATTAATGAATTTAAAAAATAAAATTTATAAGTTTTCGAATTATAAATAAAAAGTTTCCATCGGGATTCGAACCTAGGTCTTTTGAAAATAACATGTAATCGTTAGCTGAACCTAAATAAATTCACAGCTGATCAGCTGGTTACCTGATCAGCAGCTTGTGACAAAACAAAACAATACAATCGCACTTCTTGCAATATGTATACACACTTGGAAGTGTATACACGGACAAACATCTGTGTACACATACATACATGTATGCATGCATAGAAAAACTGCTTGCCACACAGCGTGGCAAATCGGAAAAGTTGTTTTAGTTTTTGCTTAAATGCACAATTCATATGCGTATGTTTATAAATTATTATCAAGGGGCAGCAAGCATTTTATAATAAATATACATATATAAAAAAATTAAAAAATAATAATTTTTGAAAAACAAATTTCTGCGGGATTTGAACCCACGCACCTAGGTATAGCTTGCATAGCGCTTGCCACCTGCGCCACTGCCATCAATTGTTACCCGCTAACTAAAACCAAATAAGCCATTGCTAGAACACCTTTTGACAAAACTAAAGTAACGATCGAAAAATTCCCAATTCAGTCACAATTCTTAGAATATTCTGGCATGCAAACTTTTGTATGCATACATAGAAAATTGTGTGTATACTCGTATAGTGTGTACATGTGTAAATCTGTATGTATGTGTAGAAAAACGTTTGTTGCTTGCCATGTACGTTTTCTAATTGCCGAAATATTTCGTTAATTAAATGTTTAAATAAATAAGATGCACCTATGGGAACAAAGTATATCGCAGTTAGTTGCGCCTAACTGCAACATTCTTACTTGTTTCAAATAGCTTCGGAATAGCAGATAATTTCGCAATACCTCTGTAATTGGAAATATCAGATCTTCCACCTTTCCATATTGAAGGGAACACAGAAGTTTCCAAAGATAAATTAAACAGTTTTAGCAATGGTGATTGAAGAGAAACACTGCACTCTTTAATGATACAACTTGGGATATTGTAAGCACCAGGGGAGAAAGATGACTTCAGCGTCTTAATGGCTGTAGATAGAGAGTCTGCAGTAACATTAGGAGCATAAATAGAACCATATAACCATATCAGTTACATGTTCATAAATTTCTTTAATACAGGTTATATGTTTAGCGTAAACCTGCATATCAGAAGAGGGAGGGGTATAAGAACATGTAATAAACAATGAGCACGATGGGAGCATTAATTCAACCCCTATAATCTCCACATCATGAAGATAAGAAAAGGTAAATAATTCGGAATGGATAATGGAATGGATCTAACAGCAATTAACACCCCACCACCTTTACGCATCGAACGATCAAGTCTATAATAGTGATGTAAATTTGAATGAAAACATCGATGTCGATGTCCATCTATGTGTTCAAAATCAAACATCGATGTTGGGTTGACACATCGGATTGAAAATTCGATGCATCGATGTATGGCCGATGTTTTAAAACATTTCCGTTTGACAATAAAACGAATATTTCATGTTTTTTAAACTCCAAAATTTTGTTTGCAATTTTGTATAAGTTGGCATAGGTACTTTTCATACCTTCCCAAACACATAAGGGGTCGCTTTCGAATGCGGTTAACTGCATTTGAAGATAAGCAGTTATTTCTAAATCCATGTCCACATTCCGATTATGACGTCATAATGGTGGTCCCAAAAAGATATGGAGCTCACGATAGTCTGTGGTATGCCTTCATTGGTTCAAATAAGAATTTATAAGGATGTGCCAACGGCACATGCCGAAGGATCACTAAAATTTTAAAGTTTGCTGTTCACTGATCACAAAATGGCAATGTTATGTTATTATGAAATTAAACCATTGATGTTTTGCAAAACATCGATGCATCGCTCAACATCGGTATCAGCAAAAACATCGAAAAACATCGGAAAAATCAGTAAAAAAAAACATCGATGCTCGATGCATCGATGATTTTTTACATCACTAGCTTTGACTCATACTTTATTGACTATTAAATATAATAGTATTTCTTACCTAAAGTTGCTGTCGACCTGCAAAATTTCGCCAAAGCATGTGATGTGAAGTGATATTACCACTATCGATAGTACACAAAAACATCGATAGCGACACAAAACTATAAATATTCGATAGATCGATAGTGCCATCGATAGTTTTACAGCTCTAGTATACTCGTTTAGTGTGTACATGTGTAAATCTGTATGTATGTGTAGGAAAAACGTTTGTTGCTTGTCATCAGTGATGCCACTAACCATACAACACATAGACTGGACAACTGGAACAAGTTAATGTGCACACTTATTTTTTGACATTAGAACCCCCTCAACTTCGTATTTGCTCGGGTTTTTACTTTTAGGGTCGGAAGCACTGCTGCCAATTTAGCTATTTTCCCAATAGATCTAGTGGGTTGCAACAAGGAAAGGCGCGATAAATTGTGAAATAGCGGCTAGCGGGAATTATAGCTATTTTTCAAGAAAAATTAGCTTTACTTCATATTTTTGCAACATCTGGTAACTTGGTGTATTTTCTCTGTGCTCTCTGCTCTATGATGCCACATTTTCATACGAATAGTATTTTTTCATATGAATGACAACAAACATCGATAAGCCAGACGAGCATTCAATCTTATCGATGTCTGTGAAGTCTACCGAATCGTGTTTTATGCCATCACCAAGAGGGTATTTCACAAGTTTTAAAGCGTAACACTAACCATACAACACATAGACTGGACAACTAGAACAAACTTTTTTCACGAACCAGATTTTGATTTGGCGTCCTAATCATCTTCGTATTTGCTCGGCTCTGCCATTTGCTGCTCGGGCAACGAAAATATCGTAGTTGATTTTCAGTGCGCTGCCAGCGCTCGAACGAAATGATTCTATTCTCATATGAAGCATCACTGTGTTCTATTCTTTCCTTATTCACTCTCTCACTCACTCTCTTTATGCCTCTCATATATATATGTATGCAGGCACAAGCCAGCAGCGTACAAAAATTGAAATTTGTCCGCGAGTTGCGATTCGCAACGATCCCGTCTGCCTTTCTTAGTAAGAGTATGCCGAACTCTAAAACGGCTTTGCCATGCTCATGCAAATTTTAGTGTTTTCGTGATTATTTTTGGGAAGGGTATGAAAGCGTGATGTACATAAGCATTACTTTTTCGCGACGAGCATGCACACACACAATTACTGTGTCTTGCTACATGTATGAGCAGTTATGTGACTGTGTGCTGTCTGTAGCAATTGTAGGGTCCAACATTTGCAGTTTGTTATTCTTGTAGACCTCGGCCTTAGAATTGTGGGAACGGTCTTAGATTTGTTCGACCTTGTAGACTGTCAAATCTACTTCCCCAATGCATATGGCATTTATGTTTATATGCATACATATGCATTCATTCTTATACATGTTTAATAAATAAAAATTACTATAATTAATTTAGTAACAAACCATTTTTGAACGGGTTATAAACGATTTAAGTGGATCTGGAAATTTATATGTATTGACAAATGTCAGAATACCTCATGTACTCATTATTGCCAAAATGACTGCTGCAAGCCATAAAGGCTCATTTGACAGTCACTCTACAATTCAAACCATACAAAATAGACAAACTACTGAATAGCGCAGGTAGCAAGAGAACAAACTGCAAATGTTGGGCCCTGCAGGCAGCAAAAGTTTCGCACACAGTCACATAAATGCTCATACATGAAGCAACACACAGTAATTGTGTGTGTGCATGCTCGTCGCGAAAAAGTAATGCTTATGTACATCACGCTTTCATACCCTTCCCAAAAATAATCACGAAAACAGTAAAATTTTGCATGAGCATGGCAAAGCCGTTTTAGAGTTCGGCATACTCTTACTAAGAAAGGCAGACGGGATCGTTGCGAATCGCAACTCGCGGACAAATTTCAATTTTTGTACGCTGCTGGCTTGTGCCTGCATACATATATATATGAGAGGCATAAAGAGAGTGAGTGAGAGAGTGAATAAGGAAAGAATAGCACACAGTGATGCTTCATATGAGAATAGAATCATTTCGTTCGAGCGCTGGCAGCGAACTGAAAATCAACTACGATATTTTCGCTGCCCGAGCAGCAAATGGCAGAGCCGAGCAAATACGAAGATGATTAGGACGCCAAATCAAAATCTGGTTCGTGAAAAAAGTTTGTTCTAGTTGTCCAGTCTATGTGTTGTATGGTTAGTGAGCGTAACTTACAAGTTTTAATAATGCCAAAAATTTATAAACAAAAACCGCGTACAGTATGGATGCAGGAGCTTGCATTTAAAGATTGGTTGATTGTAAATGCTGCTGATGAGAGCAAATGTTATTGCAAATACTGCAAATCTAGCATTTATGCTAAACTTTCAGATTTGCACGCACAAGCACAGGGCAATTTCAGCGGCTTTTGCACAGCCTAATAAAATTCCATTTGTTTCTTTAATCTCATTGAGAACTTGCGAGCAAGAAGCGGGACTGTATTTGTATTATTATACATTGTTCAATCCAACATGTATAATAAAATGATCAATTACATTAAATATCATATTTGTAGATACGGACTACGCCTCCAAAAAAAAATTCTGCCACAATTACAAATTCCCAGCAGCATGTTTGAGAAAGATAGGGACCAATGAAAGCTACATGAACCATAAGGATGAAGTGAAGTCATTGATGAAATCTTATAATATATTGAAATAAACCGGCAAAAAAAAAAAAAAATATTCTAACGTTTTTTTTTTAGCTATGAAGAAATATTTCTAGCTTTTTTCAAAGGCTGATCTAGCGTTTTCATGCAACAAAATGTTGGCAGCACTGGTCTGGAGAGAAAAATTGCTGATGGCAAAATCATTCCGCTTCGAGCGCTCGACGGTGACGGTCGATATTCCAAAAATGCATGACATATGCCGCTCTTTCCCTTGCTTTCTTTCTCTTTCTGCCTTATGCTTTTTGCTCTCTGCTCTCTTCTCACAAAAATATATGTATGCTGGCACCAGTGCTGCCAGAATCTCCTAAGCAAAAATTGCTAGATTTGGAAAAAAAAGTAGCTAAAAATGTTGTTAAAATTGCCAACAAAATTGCTAAACCGTTAAAAATTTTGATATTTAACAAATAACAAATTTTTCCCACACTAATGTTAGTAGATTCATCTAGCAGAAGACTAAAATCCGAGCTTCCAATGTCGTTCCGCAAATCGTCTATTTTGAAAAATGAAAAAACCCACGATTGAGTAACACTAGGTTATGCAAGGCGGTCTGTTAAGTTAACAGTGAAACGTCACAGGGGGTCTGACGCGCTTAAGTTTGTATGAAAATGAGGCAATTTTGGCACTGTTAACTATCTTAAAACTAGTAGACTTAACTAAGGCGATTCAAGTTGCGAATTTTCAGTTCTATATAGATTTACGAATCTGACAATATAAGGGTTTTTGAAAATGTTGTATTCTAAGCCGTTTTCTAGGCAGTTATTGCTGAAGGTAATTCGATTAACCGGCAATATCTTCGTCTTATATAACTTAAACTTTATTTTAAATGACTTTTTTTTACACAAGTAACTAGTATTAACATATACTAATCGTTTCCCATCAATCCACATCATTATATCTATCATATTCATTCATCATATTAGAAATTTGTTGGCCAAAGATTGGGTGCGGCATTGTTAGCTTCTACCAAGATTTCTGATGGCTTGTTCAGCCAGATTATCTATTTCTGTATGTTTGAATACTTATACTCTCAGTCCTTTTTGGGTTTCTTAATTAATACATACATTTTATTTCGGTCTTTGGGCTTTTTTTCTTGACATGGAAGCATGTGAGCAGCAGCTTACCTGATATGACTTCGACATGTACTCTATTTGAATATTGAATTATATTGATATTTATGAACAATACTAATGGCGAAAATTTAAAAAATCATGCCTTTTGATCATTTTTTCGGACGTAGTACCCATTCAGGAAGTGCTTTTGTTGCTGCCAGAAGGCCTCACAGTTTCTTCCATTATCTAATAAGTTTTCGTAATTTAAGTAAATAAAAGTAAGGATTGATCATTTTTATGGTTCTTACTATTCAAATTCGTTGCAAAACAACTTATTTTGGTTACTTATGAGCACTTGGAGGATCTTTGCCCCAGTGCCCGCCAAGTATCCAATTGAATAACATAGCACACTTAGGACCGTGTGACGTCACACGGGGTCTGTTAGTTAACATCAAAAGTAACGGAACTGCTCTTTGCGTAACCCACGATTGAGTAACACTAGGTTATGCAAAGCGGTCTGTTAAGTTAACAGTGAAACGTCACAGGGGGTCTGACGCGCTTAAGTTTGTATGAAAATTAGGCAATTTTGGCACTGTTAACTATCTTAAAAGTAGTAGACTTAGCTAAGGCGATTCAAGTTGCAAATTATGAGTTCTATATAGATTCACGAATCTGACAATATAAGGGTTTTTGAAAATGTTGTATTCTAAGCCGTTTTCTAGGCAGTTATTGCTGAAGGTAATTCGATTAACCGCCAATATCTTCGTCTTATATAACTTAAACTTTATTTTAAATGACTTTTTTTTACACAAGTAACTAGTATTAACATATACTAATCGTTTCCCATCAATCCACATCATTATATCTATCATATTCATTCATCATATTAGAAATTTGTTGGCCAAAGATTGGGTGCGGCATTGTTAGCTTCTACCAAGATTTCTGATGGCTTGTTCAGCCAGATTATCTATTTCTGTATGTTTGAATACTTATACTCTCAGTCCTTTTTGGGTTTCTTAATTAATACATACATTTTATTTCGGTCTTTGGGCTTTTTTTCTTGACATGGAAGCATGTGAGCAGCAGCTTACCTGTACTCAACATGTACTCTATTTGAACAGTGGCGTAACCTACTGAGTCTTTTAACAGTGTGCATAACCTAGTGTTACTCAATCGTGAACTTCGTATTTGTTCGGTTTGGTTGGGTCACATAACTGTTCATACATGTAGCAAGACACAGTAAATGTGTGTGTGCATGCTCATCGCGAAAAAGTAATGCTTATGCACATCAGCGCTTTCATACCCTTCTCAAAAATCTTTACGAAAACACTAAAATTTTGCATGGGCATGGCAAAGCCGTTTAAGAGTTCGGCATACTCTTACTAAGAATGGCACACGGGATCGTCGCGAATTGCCACTCGCGAACAAATTTCAATTTTTGTGGGCAACTGGCTTGTGCTCGCATAGCGTGAGATAGAGAGAAAAAAGAGAGAGGGAGAGTAAAGAATAATAACACACAGAATGTGCTCATATGAAAATGCGACCATCCCAGTCGACCGCTGGCAGCGCAATGAATTCGTCGTTTCAAATTTTGACTGCCCGAGCGCGAATTGCCAAAACCGAACAAATACGAAGTTGTGCGGCGTTTCGCTCATATTTTTGTGCGTGAAAAGTTTGTTCTAGTCAGTGATGCCAATTTTTTTTTTTTTTTTAAAGGCAAAACTGTCCGTAAAATACGGAAAAAAAGGCAGAAAATCTAAACAAAAAGGACAGAAAACAGGACAAAAACATTTTTTTTTTAATTTGTATTTTTTTTCTTTTTTATTATAACAATTTCAAGGCATTGTCAATTATATTATCATTTTCCTCTTCCCTGGCCTCGTATGTCGCCATGGATCCAACACGCGCCAAGCACTCTTCTGGCAACTTATAGCTAATACAACACAAGTTGTGCCTGGCGACAAGTTTGGGGACGTTCCGGAGGTTTAAAGCATATTTTATTTTTTTTGGGCAAAACACGATGCGTATTGCATATGTGCGCGAATTTGGTCAATTTTGCAATTTATACTGCATTTGCAGTATTTGCAGTACGCCTTATTATTGTCGTTCTCATCCCGGGCTATCCACTACTTGAAATCTGGCTGCTGAAGCCAGTAATCCCGAAATTCTTGTTTATAGATCTCCTTGGGGATTTTATAACTCTTTTCAAATTAATTTTAGATAAGGAACGATATCGATAATACATATAAACCTCCTACACTATCAATTTATCACTGTTATACTTATTTTGGCGCTGTTCTTAACAAAATATCGGTACACAATTTAGTATATTTTATGCTAAAGTGCTGCTAAAATGCTCTGCAATGTTATTTAATAAAATTCTGTTGCATCAACAACCGATCAACTGGGAAAACAACCAACCAACTGAGCAAATATGAACACGATTCGCATTCACAAAAAAGGGACAGATTTCCGGATAGGGGATGTTTGTTATTTTTTCCGGACAAAGCGCTTAAAAACAGGACAGATCTGTCCGGAAAAAGGACAAATTGGCATCACTGGTTCTAGTTGTCCAGTCTATGTGTTGTATGGTTAGTGCTAACGATTACATGTTGTTTTCAAAAGACCTGGCTGGGTTCAATTCCCGCTGGAAACTTTTTATTTATTAATCGAAAACTTATAAATTTTATTTTTTAAATTCATTAATATTATTATATTTATGTTAAAATGCTTTTTGCCATCTTAGCAATTGCTACTAAGCTATTATATGCATAAATTATGCAGTGGGCCACAACAAACTTCTTTGCCGATTTGCCACGCCCCCAGTGGGCGTAGACGCATAATTTTTGGGCAGTTCTTAGAAATGTTACATTCCAAGGTTACATTCCAAAAATGCGAAAATTACAGGGTATTTTTCGATATGCCACCCCCCCAAAGAGGCTGAAAAATTATTTTTGGGTAATCGATAGAGGAGGACATTAGTAACTGAATCATCCAAATTTCAAGCTTTTAGCTCTAAAACTGTAGGAGATATAAACTTTTGCGGTTTGCCACGCCCCCTGTGGGCGTAGATATATCTACCATAGCTTATTGATCTTGGGTTGTCAACCCGAGTATACATGCAAAATTTCAAAATTTCAAAATTTCTCTAGTGTCAATAGTGTTCAAAATATAGCACAATTTGAAAAATCACTATATATTCAGGTCCGGTTTTCCACGCCCCCAATGGGCGTAGACATATAACTTTTTAATCGATCTTCTGAGAATCATAACATTAACTCACATGCATTAGCGTTCTAGCTTTAACGGTGTAGAAGATACGTATTTCCCGATTTGTCATGTCCCCAATGGGCGTAGATATATCCGCCATAGCTTTTTGAACTTGGGTTGTCACCCCGAGTATACATTTCAAATTGCAACTCTCTAGCTCATCATCTAGTATGATAACTTGACTATGGGCGGAAGAGTTTTCCGATTTGCCACGCCCCTAGTGGGCGGATCGGGAAAATTTTTACACTTTATAATTCGGGAGCATATATGAGTATATGTTTAAAATTTCAAGTCTCTAGCTCTAATAGCGCCGAAAAATATTGCGTTCATACGGACAGACGGATGGACAGCAAGACGGACATTGCACAAACCCAATATACTTTCTTCCCTTTGGGAACAAAGTATAAAAATTGCCATCACTGCTTGCCATGTAGGTTTTCTAATTGCCGAAATATTTCGTTAATTAAATGTTTATTAAATAAATAAGATGCACCTATGGGAACAAAGTATATCGCAGTTAGTTGCGCCTAACTGCAACGTTCTTACTGTTTTTTTTTTTTGATTCACTTCACTTTTTAGTCTTACATGTCGCCATGTAGAAAATATATGTATGTATATATGTATGTACATATATGCATAGGGCATATACAAAAGGCATGTACTATTAGGCATGCGGCAAAATGCAGACGCTGCATATCACGCCGGTCAGTCACATATAATTGGCTGATCGTATTTCAATTATTATGCTCGATTTGTATATTATTGCATAGTGACAAAGTGTCACTATGTGCGCATATAGTATACACTATCATGCACTGAGCATATGACGCATTTATATGTAGTATACTCTACATTGCGTCGGGTATTATTAATATGTTATTAAACATACTACAAAGGTCCATTTAGGAATAATTAAATCCAAAATATAGTCCAACTGCACCACAAGTCACTGTATCAACTAAGCAGTGAGATTAGCGCGCGCAACTCACTTCATTGCAGGGTTCACAGGATCTCCTAGTCGTGCAGCATCGTCTAGGACACTCTTGCTTGTTTATTAATTCTGTATAAGCAATACAAAATTATATTACATATAATATTACACATTTGCTATTATATATTGATTGAAAAAAAATTAGTCTAGTCTTATAATCACAGTATCTTTTATATATTACATTAACTTATATAATAAAAAACCAAATAATATAAAAATAATCCTATCATTGCGTATCGAGAATATCGATATATGTTTTCTGTGCGCAAAAATATGGCGCACAATTGGCGTCAAATCACAGATGGATCTTTAACTTGTGAATTGATTGTAGATAAACAATCCGAACCTAAATTCAAATTGCCTACGACATCGATACCATCATTATTTTGCTTATCCGCAAAACCGATACACGGTGGATTTATTACATTCTGATAAGTATCATATTCATGATCGACTTCACGAACAAATTCTTTACTCGACAATTCTGGCTTATATTCACTTAAAAGCTCTACTACCTTAAGATGATAAAATAATCCCTCGTTATCTAGAGCATAAAATTGAGTAAAGTCAACATTCGCATAGAAATACAGACATTTGTTTCCTAAAAATGTTTTAGATGCTAGCAGTGCCGGCAACTTTATGTGCCCCTTTTTACCCTTCCAAAAATATGCTCTCTTTTTTTCAGGTTTCAGATACTCCCTTGACACTCCTGACCATAAGGACGCATCGACTTCCTCGCGACCATTTGCTAGGATCTGTGAGTTATGCAGTTCCTGATTATATCGTCTGCTGCGACATTCGGCAGTCATTCCATTGTTAAGAATAAAGTTTATGTCCCAAAAGCACAATTGTTCTGCGCAACTTAAAAGAATCTGTTTGCATGGTGAGAATCGCAGTTTCATTGAGTCGCAGTTCTGATGCGCCTGTGATATAGTATAAATAGTTTGTAAGCGATGTTTCTCATAAATATAAATCTGCAATAAAAGAAGAATTTAATTCTGATTTACGCGCATGTACATTTTTTCCTTTACCTTAATGAATCCATTTTGAAAGCCAATAGCAACTAATTTACCGTCATATGTGACTGTCAAGTTATTAATTATACTTTGACTTTTTATAGTTGCTTCGCAGAGAGACTTATAGTTTAATTTATGGGCCATACTATCTATCTCATAAACCTATTAAGCGTTTTTTAGTTTTCTTTTGAGTTTACAAAATTATTTATAAATTCACCTTAACAGTGCGATTACTGAATGCTAAAAAAAGAAGGTGCTCCTTCATATCAAATCCAACCAACCGGTCCTTAGGTGCGTCAAAATCATATCGTTGAGGGCCTAACAAATCTATATACTAGTACAGATAGATTACAAAATACATAAGTAAATGAAAATAAAAAACATTTAATATATTTTAAAATTTGTGACTACTTACAATCACACCTTCCTCTGAAAAAATAAAAACAAATTGGTCGTTTAAAACTCGAGCACACATTGTATATCTTTTAAGCTTTATCGGCCAAGATGATGTGGGATTCGTTTCTAAGTTTAAAATTACAGTAGAGCACTCAGTCTTAGATGATGTAATTAAAATTGTCGAATTAATCATCTTTAAATAATCTATTTGATCAGTCATATACTTTTGCGGCAGTTTTATTTGTTTGCTTATGTTATAAATGATTCCATTATTATAAGCAGCGAAGATGTTATTATTTTTACAAACGCATAAAGCAGTTATATCAGTATTCCGATCCATCTTAGGTGTTGGGATTTTTAACCAATTGAATTCACCGTGTTTTTTTTCGTTTTGTGTGCGAATTTTGTGAATACGTGACTTGGAATCAACGGTTAATAGGAAATCATCATTAAATTTTATTAAAGGAGGCCGAAGGTATACATTAGGCTCAAGGTGGGAATCAAATTTTGTGTCATTTAAATGGGCATAATCTCTATTATTATTACATGCCCATGTTATTGACTGATTTTTATCGCCTGGAATATTTTGTAATAATACATTTGCATACCGCAAATATAAAACATTTTTTCCAGCTGCTCCACATAAAACAACGTATTTTAGTCCAGGGCTATTCAAATAATATATATCCAAACAGATAATGTGCTCGCTGATGTTGCTTTGCAAAACTAAATCCCAAACTATTAAGTCATACACAATTAAACCTTGAGTAGTTCCAAGGACTATATATCGACCGTCTTTTGATAGTCCGCCACATGTTATAGATTGCTCTCCCACCTCAGAGAAGAGCGGTTTTTTGAGAGGAGGGCTTATATTATTATCAGCGTTTTTGAATAACAATTGCCAAACGTTAGATTTAAATATTAGCAATAACATAGTATGGTCATTATCTATATAAGTTTCCATTGTAAGAGCTTCTTCATTTCCGAATTTATATTCTTCTTCTTCCTTTGAGCCGCTGCGTAGATCCCAAACAGTTACCATACAGTCAGATGTGCAAAGCACATAAAACCGATCAAAAACTTTTGAAAAACATTGCAACTGTCTCTGTTGCGTTTTTAAAATTGGTGTATGCGATTGTTTGAATTTTTCTTCTTGATTTTCCCAGTCACATATGCAAATATCTCCGTTATTAAAAGCCACATGCAGTTCAATAACAATATTTTCTTCATGATCTTTTTCCTCAAGAAAAAAAGAACATATTTTTTGATCCGCAGGCGTATTAGTCAAACGTTTAACTTCGCTATTGACAAACTTCACGTTACAAAATAATTTCGAATGTTTGGCTGTTTCTCCAAGCCGTGGCCTTACAAATGAATAAAATCTATCGCTGTGGCGTCGACCAAGAAGCTGCTGCAGTGACCAAAGTTTTAAGCTGCCGTTGCTATACAGCGTTAATAGATGTTTGTGCTTGTTGAATACACGCATATCTACTATGTCACATAAATCATCATCATCGCTAAGCAAATAGCTCATATCTCCCTCTAGTGATACGTCTACAAGTAACAGTTGTTGATTACTTAATGCCATTAAGCAATAGTCATCGTCCAGATAGATTGCATGCCGCACCTGATTCTTGCCCAAATTAATAATTCGCCGATGCTGGTTGAACCGGCCACTTAAATATTAATTAATAAAACAATGTATATAAACAAAAATGATCATAAATAAATAAATAATTAAATAATTACCATTCTGTAAACCATACATACGACGGATAGCGTTGTGCTTGACGAAATGCTTCATCATAGACTGCACCTTCTGCTGTCATGAGTGCAATTTGTAATAGACAATTGAACTTAGATCTTAATAATTTCTCTTCAGCATTAAGCAAAAAGTTTAAAAGCTCATTAACAAGCAAGTTATAATCGATTACATTATTATTAGGATTATAATCAGCTTCTTTACCACAAATTATACCCGCTTTGTAAAGGTTAAGAGTCTGCAAAGTATGTAGAACAGATCCCCGAGCATCCCAAGACGTAGAATCGTTTCGTATTTTTTGATCAAGGAAACGAAAGTCCAGAAATACTTTGCGAAATAATGTCACACGTTCCATAATATTATTGAGTTTGCTAATGTGGTGGCCAATATATTTATAAAAATAGCTGTCCAAATTTGGTAATAGTAAGCCATTGTTTTCATCAAACACTTCAGATATACTAAACGGGCAAAAAGTATTAAAATTTTAACGTAAAGAAATCGTGCTTTAAATGACTTACTTATAGTACTCTATAATTTTTCTGTGTAATAAAGCTTCATTATCTAAATGTATTTTTAACTCAAAATAAATGCTGGGAAGTATTATTGTCATCCTGTTATTCTGACTATCCCTCTTAACTAACGAAAACTTATAAAATTTTTTGACGACGCTTATCGGGTCCTCAACTGACCACACGACTTTTAAAATCTGTAAATAAGGAATTTTATAAAATTGTGAGAATAAGAAAATAAAATGCAATCGTTTAAAAACTTACATCTACAGGTATAGAAGCAGATTTAGGAAATATGAATAAATTTTTATATAGTTGCCTTTCATTCGGATCCAGTACATTTAAGGTTTGTTCAATGATTGAAGTCAATTTTTTCAAGTTTTTTCTGTTCAAGATATATATAATATATTAATTAATTTATAAGTGAATAGATACTATTAACTTACTGTTCCCAGTTATCAATGGTACAATGACCATCACGAATACTCTCTGCGATTGTGGTCAGTAGAAGAGGATTTGTTATTTGATAATAAGTAAGTGTTACCTTTAGCTTCTTAAGTGACTCGTGTGTATATTCAGGTAAAAATTTTGAAAAAAGAGATTCTATTTCATAAGGTGTAAGGCCATCTTTAAGTGCGACATGAGTTGTGGTAACATTTGACAAAAAATTTACTACGTTTTGGTGACGTGTTGTCAGTAGTATTTTACATCCTAAATTAAACGCTTCCCATGTCTCTTTGTTCTGCACATTTCGTAAAACAAGTAGGCAGTTTTTGTAGAGTTCACTCTTCAGCTTATCTCTTAATAGATTTTTCACCATCTCAGTGCGTAATTCAATGGTACCAATGCAATTAACATTTTCGTTGTGATCGATTATGGAAAGAAACGATTGAAGTGCTTCCAACCGACTTTCTGGTGAGCTGCACGCTCGCACGTCTAACCAAAATATATTAAAGTCCATCTTTCGTTGCACAGTGTACGAAGAACAAACGTCTAAAACAAGCCATTGCTTGCCAGCTCCAAGGTCTCCTTCAACTAAAACGTTTTTAGAACGCCTGAGCTCAAGCAAAATTTTCTGCAATTCCAAATACGGTTCTATTCTTAGCACATTATATTTCGTGAACTTTTGATTGTCATTATATAAGCGGTCAACATTGGGAATATACTTTTTAGTATTCAAGCTGGGTTCTTTACACTCTTTCTGGATTGCAGATAGTAGGAACCCATAATTGGGCCCATGTGAATCTTTCAGCACTTCTTCGACGAACTTTTTAACAACATCCTTCTGTTGGTCCCGCAACGTGCCAAATAAACGATATGTTTGCCTTGGATGAGGCTCACTTATAATATTATCAACGTCATTTTTTTTCAATATTGTCCGCAAAGAATCCTCAATGTCTTTGCAATCAAAGTCCTTTTCGAAATTGGTGAAAAATACTGGGATTACATCCCTGTAGCTATACTGCACATCAATCATTTCGCCGATATTCATTTATGTAGAAAAATACTGAAAGATGAATACATGTTGACATCAAAAAGTGATCAAAAACAATTAACAAAGTTCTAGTGGAGACTGCTCGACTACGAGATCCCGTGAACCCTACGTAGAATTGATATATTCCAACGAATCAACGCTTCGTTTCTTTTTATATAACAAACAGTACATGCACATATACGCACACATAAACATTCGTATGTACGCCTAAGCAAGCGCCTTGCCGTCTCGCTTGCAAACGCATGTACACATAAGCAGTCGTCCTACTAAACTGAACTTACTTAATGAAAAATTCTTATTTCTAGATCGACGATCTTCATAAAACTTTCAGAATATATAAATAGAACTATTATGTCCATTTTTGCAAGTCTCTAGTATTGGAAATGCGTTTTTATACCCTGAACCCATTGAAAATGAGAAAATAGGATATAAGGGTTTTGTTAAATGTATGTAACAGGCAGAAGGAGGTGTGGCAGACCCCATAAACTATATATATATTCTTGATCAGGGTGAAAAGTTTATCTAGCCCTGTCCGTCTGTCCGTCCGTCCGTATGAACGTCGAGATTTCGGAAACTACAAAAGCTAGAGAGCTGAAACACATGAACACTCGTATGTCAGTTACGCAGTACGAGATTATTTTGTTTTTTCGATAACTTATCCCACATCCAAATTATCGATAAAAATCGACAATTTGTTTAAATTTTTTGTTTGTTTTTTGGGCATAACTTTTACACCGTTCGATCTAGAGACTTAAAATGTATATATGTAGATAGATATTATGGATACGCAGATTTTGTAACTTTAAGATTATGTATGCCACGCCCTGCTCGCCCACAATTTGCAAAAAACGCATTTCAAATACTAGAGACTTGAAATTTGGCAAATGGATACATTTAGATGCTATTAATATATTCTAAATATTTTTATATTTATGTTAAAATGCTTTCTGCCATCTTAGCAATTACTACTTACCATCACCACTGCCATAGACTGAGCTTCACTAACTAAAACCAAAAAAAAAAAACAAGTAAGAACGTTGCAGTTAGGCGCAACTAACTGCGATATACTTTGTTCCCATAGGTGCATCTTATTTATTTAATAAACATTTAATTAACGAAATATTTCGGCAATTAGAAAACGTACATGGCAAGCAACAAACGTTTTTCCTACACATACATACAGATTTACACATGTACACACTATACGAGTATACACACAATTTTCTATGTATGCATACAAAAGTTTGCATGCCAGAATATTCTAAGAATTGTGACTGAATTGGGAATTTTTCGATCGTTACTTTAGTTTTGTCAAAAGGTGTTCTAGCAATGGCTTATTTGGTTTTAGTTAGCGGTAGTGATGTAAATTTGAATGAAAACATCGATGTCAATGTCCATCTATGTGTTCAGAATCAAACATCGATGTTGGGTTGACACATCGGATTGAAAATTCGATGCATCGATGTATGGCCAATGTTTTAAAACATTTCCGTTTGACAATAAAACGAATATTTCATGTTTTTTAAACTCCAAAATTTTGTTTGCAATTTTGTATAAGTTGGGATAGGTACTTTTCATACCTTCCCAAATACATAAGGGGTCGCTTTCGAATGCGGTTAACTGCATTTGAAGATAAGCAGTTATTTCTAAATCCATGTCCACATTCGGATTATGACGTTGAGCAAGCTCATAATGGTGGTCCCAAAAATATATGGAGCTCACGATAGTCTGTGGTATGACTTCATTGGTTCAAATAAGGATTTAATTTTTATAAGTGCGTTGGCACATGCCGAAGGATCACTAAAATTTTAAAGTTTGCTGTTCACTGATCACAAAATGGCAATGTTATGTTATTATGAAATTAAACCATTGATGTTTTGCAAAACATCGATGCATCGCTCAACATCGGTATCAGCGAAAACTTCGAAAAACATCGGAAAAATCAGTAAAAAAAAAAAATTTTTTACATCACTAGTTAGCGGGCATCAATTGATGGCAGTGGCGCTGGTGGTAAGCGCTATGCAAGCTATACCTGGTGCGTGGGCTCGAATCCCGCAGAAAATTTTTTTTCAAAAATTATTATTTTTTAATTTTTTTATATATTTTTATATTTATTATAAAATGCTTGCTGCCAATTGATAATAATTTATAAACATACGCATATGAATTGTGCATTTAAGCAAAAACTAAAACAACTTTTCCGATTTGCCACGCTGCTTGCTTGGCAAGCAGTTTTTCTATGCATGCATATATGTATGTATGTATATACACAGATGTTTCTATTTGAATATACACATCCAAGTGTGTATACATATTGCAAGAAGTGCGATTGTATTGTTTTGTTTTGTCACAAGCTGCTGATCAGCTGATCAGCTGTGAATTTATTTAGGTTTAGCTAACGATTACATGTTGTTTTCAAAAGACCTAGGTTCGAATCCCGCTAGAAACTTTTTATTTATTAATCGAAAACTTATAAATTTTATTTTTTAAATTCATTAATATTATTATATTTATGTTAAAATGCTTTTTGCCATCTTAGCAATTGCTACTAAGCTATTATATGCATGAATTATGCAGTTGGCCACAACAAACTTCTTTTTTTTTTTTTGGCCAGTTCTTAGAAAAGGCCGAGGCTAACATGCCTGCAAAATTTGGTTGCTTACATTCCAAAAATGCGAAAATTACAGGGTATTTTTCGATATGCCACGCCCCCAAAGACGCTGAAAAGTTATTTTTGGGTAATCGATAGAGGAGGACATTAGTAACTGAATCATCCAAATTTCAAGCTTTAAGCTATAAAACTGTAGGAGATATAAACTTTTGCGGTTTGCCACGCCCCCTGTGGGCGTAGATATATCTACCATAGCTTATTAGTCTTGGGTTGTCAACCCGAATATACATGCATAATTTCAAGTCTCTAGTGTCAATAGGGTTCAAAATATAGCACAATTTGAAAAATCACTATATATTCAGGTCCGATTTGGCACGTCCCCAATGGGCGCAGACATATAACTTTTTTATCGATCTTCTTAGAATCATAACATTAACTCACATGCAAAATTTCAGCGTTCTAGCTTTAACGGTGTAGAAGATACGTTTTTCCCGATTTGCCACGCCCCCAATGGGCGTAGATATATCCGCCATAGCTTTTTGAACTTGGGTTGTCACCCCGAGTATACATTCCAAATTGCAACTCTCTAGCTCATTATCTAGTATGATAACTTGACTATGGGCGGAAGAGTTTTCCGATTTGCCACGCCCCTAGTGGGCGGATCGGGAAAATTTTTATACTTTATAGTTCGGGAGCATATATGTTTATATGTTTAAAATTTCAAGTCTCTAGCGCCGAAAAATATTGCGTTCATACGGACAGACGGACGGACAGCAAGACGGACATTGCACAAACCCAATATACTTTCTTCCCTTTGGGAACAAAGTATAACAAGTAAGAAAGCTGTAGTCGAGACTGCTCGACTACGAAATCCTCTGAGCCCTTCTTCGAACGAATAATATTCCAAGAATTATTCGATTCGTTTCTGCATGCATAAGACATGCAAAACCACGCGCACACATAGATGCTGATCTACGCTTGTAGGCATATGTGTGTATGCATGTGTGTAAGCATTGCAAGCGTCTTGCTGTCTCGCTCCTTTGCTGCTGCGTCGCATGGCTTTTGATGACAAAAACTTTGATGATTAATAATTCTGTTTCTAGATGGACAATCGTATTGACATCTCCAGATTATGATTATGATATTCATATCTATATGCTAAACCAAACTGCATGTCTCTAGTATTTGAAATGCATTTGTTACACATTTGGGGGTGTAGGGGGAATCAGGGACCGGAATCCAAAATTTGACAAAAATCGAAATTTTAATAAATTAGTATCTATATATATGCAGAAGATTTGGAGACTCTAACTCTAAAAATGAATTAGATTTTATCGATAACTTTGGAAATATAAGAGATTTATGAAACAAACTCGTACTGCGCGTGCAATACGTAATACTTCGTTTTTTCGATAACTCATCCCATTTCAAAATGATCGATAAGAAATCGAAAATTCGTTTACATTTTTTAGGTTTTTCGGGCATAACTTCTACACCGTTTTAGCTAGCGACTTCAAATTTAAATATTTAGATAGATATTATGGATACGCAGATAATTTTTAGATTTTGGATGCCACACCCCCATCGCCCCCAATTTGAAAAAAAAAAAAACGCATTTCAAATACTAGAGACTTGCAATTTGGTACATAGATACATTTAGATACTCTTAATCTACTCTCAAAATTTCATAAAGGTCGTCCATTTAGAAATGGAGTTATAAGCGTCCAAAGTTCAGCCAAACCCACCCCCAAGCCACGGCAGCAACTGCGCGGTTAGCAGAGCGCGCGCTGATAAGTGCGTTTAGGTACTCTTGAGCGAATTCTAGTCGCTTTTTCTTATTGACCTAAGAAATCAACGGTTTCCTTCTAGGGGTTCGTGCGTTGTACCATACATTTCGCACGGAATATGGATGAACGCTAACTCCAGAGGTGGGAAATAGTCCCTCCTGTATTTTGGGTGCCGACTTTTTTGGATCGCTCCTTAGTGTGCTGAGAATTCGTCGCTTATCTCTGACACTTAATTTTGAAGACCGACCCGATCTGGGCTGAATCTCAAGGCTAGCTGTTTCCCCGTACGATTTTAATGTTGATTGAACACTAGTGGGTGGTCGGACAATCACTCTTTCAATTTCTGTCAATTTCAGATACACCTTTACCTTCTAAGTATACCTTTACTTAAATTTTTTTTGGCATGCCTCTACTTCAACTTTTTTTGCCCACTGTATATTCTTTCCGTTTTATAGAGCAAACTATTCTGGCTGCAACTGAACTCTTTGAACAAGACGGCATAATTGGCGAAGGGTGTCCGCTGACTATTCAGGTGATTTTGTTTTCCGGATGAATTTGTGTATGTAACCAAAAATGCGCTTCATTATTCCGAATGAATTTATGTGTTTGAATTACAAAGAGATATCTACATGCTCTGCTGAGAATGACATGCTTCAGGCAAGCAGTGCCTGGGCCAATAATATTTTTCCTCGTGCAAGAATGAAGGTCTGTGCATCCATAATTTTTAGTGCAAAACTTCCAACGCTCATCTTCCTTTGGATAACATATCCGCCAGATTCATCCCAGTTGACACGTAATGCCACTCCATGCCGGTCGTAAGCTGTTTTTGGGCGCAAAAGTGAACACGCTGTCCTTTCTAGGTTCCCAGCTGAATCTCAGTGCTTTGGTCATATAGTTTCCGTCATCGAGTTTGAGAAAACTTTCCTGATCACCATTTTTTCAAATTGCAGTTTCTTCGATCAAGAAAATTTGTGGTTTGTTGTTGGAAGCAGGGTTGGTTCCATACGTGACGGTATTCAATTTAAAAATCTACCGAAAGGTTTCGCCATAAAATGCAATGGAGCATAGAATCGGTCTCTGAGACTTTCACACTCTATACATTTTAGAAATATCAACCGTAAGTGCAATGGAAATATGCGAAAACGAATGAGTGTGTGAAACAATTTAGCTTGAATGGTCAGTCCTGACATAAGCAAATCCTTTCTTGATGTGGTAATGGCCGATCCATCGAAGACAACTCTTTGTTGTTGAACTGTCTTCTTTATATACACAATGATGAGGTAGAAATATTTGCATTTGATATATGATTGAGATCAAGGCGTCGAATCCTTGGGCGATTCCTATTTACAGGCCAAGCGTTGGCTCATATATTTGCTGAGTATTTCGCTCCAAATTTATGAGCCGAGGCGTGGTCTGCTCGAAGCTCGCAGAACAGAACAGCTCCGATGAGAAGATCAATCCGTTGTGCCTTATGGAACTAAGGATCAGGTAGCCGTATGTTTAAACTAGAGATCCCAGGCTTATTTCAAATTGTCTGGGTGATGATTGCAGTGATAATAAAGGAATAATCTGAATTACGTGATTTCAGAATAATATTGACTGAGTAGTAGTAGTAGTAGTCGAAACTTTAGACAGCGATTTCTCTTTTCGAAGCTAAAGCTGATTTGCGAAGCGACTAGTGGCGAAATGAAGCTGATATCCTAAGTCCAAGAGTGCACAACATGAAACGAATGTTCAAGCTCGGTTCTTGACAAGGATTAGAACAGTGGCTAGAAACACAACATCAGACGATTAGGTGATATGGATTTAAGGCAGAAAAGGTGACATTACAACCATGGCAGTAGGATGTATTTGAATTTACTTGTTGATCAAGTTGCTTACCAGCTGTAGATGTGAATATTGATAGCTGGTTATAATGCAATAGAGTATAGTACTTTGATTGGCAAGTGAAACTAGACAACTGATGCCAATTTCTGAGGCAATTGAGGCACAGGGTGAGGTCCTTGGCCTCCTTGCCTTGCAATTGGCGACAAGTGCTCAAAGCATAGAGTGTGAGTCTTGGAAACAACAAATGATTTTAGAGTTGTTCTCACAATTATCCCTGTCATGCCAACCTGACCATCCTGAAAGACTTGATCCACATTTTCAAGCATTCGACACCGTGCCTGCAAGAACGTTGACAATATGGCCGATGATGTCAACGCATTAGCAGATGAGCTTTCCTCCTACTTGGCCTGAGTACATTTGTTGTTGTTGCTAGAGCGTCCGTCAGCTACGTCAGCCATAGATCCATCAGCATTCTCAATTCAAAATATTGCACTGATATGCGCCAGCAAAATGAAGCGTTATTATCAAAACGGCGTTGAAGGATATCCAGAGCGACAATATAGTTAGCCCTGATGACCTACAATGTACTGATGGTATCCAGCGCAGTACCATTTAAGCAAGAACGAAAGTGCTGGAACCTTTCAATAGAGTTGAAATCAGTATCCGATTGAACATAGAGTTAACATTTTCCCACTCAGTGTAGATTCCACTAAATTCTGACAGCTCCAGCTGCGGCAAACGAGATCGGTTAGCCAAAACGAGCATTGGATGAGCTCGTATTAACCGTTGAAGAATGCTGTGGATTCTGTCGACTTCCCAGTACACGCTGAAGCAAGGATTTAAACTTCAGTAGTTACTTCAAATTTCGCAGGTAAATCACTACATATGTCCAATATCAATGTCCATTTCGGCATTCAAGCCTATCGAAAAGAGCTTTCGTTTTAAGTCGAAAATAAGTGACCTGATATGCAGGCACTTGATCAGCATAATAATCTGAGTATATATATTCTTAATGAGCGTGACGAGAAAAGTTGATATAGCCATGTCCGTCTGACTGTCCGTCCGTATGTATGAATGCGTCGATTTCCGAAGATATAAGAGCTAGAGAGTTAATTCTTTTTGTGTTAGGTTCGTATATTGCACGCGCAGTACGACTTTGTTTAAGAAATTCGATAACTTGTATATTTCCAAAGTTATCGATAAAACACTTTATCGGGAACCAGTATAAAATTATATCTAATTCATCTTTAGAGTTAGAGTCTCGAAGTCTTCTGCATATATATAGACATTAATTTATTACAATCTCGGTTTTTGTCAGATTTTGGAATATGAAACGTTCGAAGATGGGCTCAGGGAATTTCGTAGCCCAGCAGTCTCGACTAGAGTAAGAAAGCTTTAGTCGAGACTGCTCAACTACGAAATCCCCTGAGCCCTTCTTCGAACGAATAATATTCCAAGAATGCTTCGTTTCGATTCTCCACGCGTAAGAAACTATACATGCAAAAACACGAGCACACACACGCTTGTAAGCATGTATGTGTGTAAGCATTGCAGGCGGCTTGCTGTCTCGCTGCCTTTGCTGCCAACGCCACGCCGCCTTCTGCCTGTTACATACATTTAACAAAACCATTATACCCCGATTTCCCATTTTCAATGGGCTCAGGGTATAAAAAGAAATATTCATAAAATAAATTCTCATAACATAGTTCATGAGCAGAGTAAGTGAGAGCAAGGCGTAGTCGAGCAGTCACGACTAGCGTTTTCATACCGTTTAACAAATCCATTATACCCTGAATGGTGTTCCAAGAGTATACAAATTTTAAAAGTGATTATTGCTTAAATGGATAAGCAACACTGTTCTTCAGTGTCGTGTTTGAGAAAGACTCATTTATTTATATATAGAGAGGTATAAGGTGCATTTCTGAGGCAATTGAGGCACAGGGTGAGGTCCTTGGCCTCCTTATGCCTTGCAATTGGCGACAAGTGCTCAAAGCATAGAGTGTGAGTCTTGGAAACAACAAATGATTTTAGAGTTGTTCTCACAATTATCCCTGTCATGCCAACCTGACCATCCTGAAAGACTTGATCCACATTTTCAAGCATTCGACACCGTGCCTGCAAGAACGTTGACAATATGGCCGATGATGTCAACGCATTAGCAGATGAGCTTTCCTCCTACTTGGCCTGAGTAGATTTGTTGTT
The DNA here is from genome assembly GCA_030914385.1 of Drosophila antonietae. Classification (NCBI taxonomy): domain Eukaryota; kingdom Metazoa; phylum Arthropoda; class Insecta; order Diptera; family Drosophilidae; genus Drosophila; species Drosophila antonietae. The sequence goes on from JAUESO010000013.1 coordinate 160,338, forward strand.
GTTGCTAGAGCGTCCGTCAGCTACGTCAGCCATAGATCCATCAGCATTCTCAATTCAAAATAGTGCACTGATATGCGCAAGCAAAATGAAGCGTTATTATCAAAACGGCGTTGAAGGATATCCAGAGCGACAATATAGTTAGCCCTGATGACCTACAATGTACTGATGGTATCCAGCGCAGTACCATTTAAGCAAGAACGAAAATGCTGGAACCTTTCAATAGAGTTGAAATCAGTATCCGATTGAACATAGAGTTAACATTTTCCCACTCAGTGTAGATTCCACTAAATTCTGACAGCTCCAGCTGCGGCAAACGAGATCGATTAGCCAAAACGAGCATTGGATGAGCTCGTATTAACCGTTGAAGAATGCTGTGGATTCTGTCGACTTCCCAGTACACGCTGAAGCAAGGATTTAAACTTCAGTAGTTACTTCAAATTTCGCAGGTAAATCACTACATATGTCCAATGTCAATGTCCATTTCGGCATTCAAGCCTATCGAAAAGAGCTTTCGTTTTAAGTCGAAAATAAGTGACCTGATATGCAGGCACTTGATCAGCATAATAATCTGAGTATATATATTCTTAATGAGCGTGACGAGAAAAGTTGATATAGCCATGTCCGTCTGACTGTCCGTCCGTATGTATGAATGCGTCGATTTCCGAAGATATAAGAGCTAGAGAGTTAATTCTTTTTGTGTTAGGTTCGTATATTGCACGCGCAGTACGAGTTTGTTTAAGAAATTCGATAACTTGTATATTTCCAAAGTTATCGATAAAACACTTTATCGGGAACCAGTATAAAATTATATCTAATTCATCTTTAGAGTTAGAGTCTCGAAGTCTTCTGCATATATATAGACATTAATTTATTACAATCTCGGTTTTTGTCAGATTTTGGAATATGAAACGTTCGAAGATGGGCTCAGGGAATTTCGTAGCCCAGCAGTCTCGACTAGAGTAAGAAAGCTTTAGTCGAGACTGCTCAACTACGAAATCCCCTGAGCCCTTCTTCGAACGAATAATATTCCAAGAATGCTTCGTTTCGATTCTCCACGCGTAAGAAACTATACATGCAAAAACACGAGCACACACACGCTTGTAAGCATGTATGTGTGTAAGCATTGCAGGCGGCTTGCTGTCTCGCTGCCTTTGCTGCCAACGCCACGCCGCCTTCTGCCTGTTACATACATTTAACAAAACCATTATACCCCGATTTCCCATTTTCAATGGGCTCAGGGTATAAAAGAAATATTCATAAAATAAATTCTCATAACATAGTTCATGAGCAGAGTAAGTGAGAGCAAGGCGTAGTCGAGCAGTCACGACTAGCGTTTTCATACCGTTTAACAAATCCATTATACCCTGAATGGTGTTCCAAGAGTATACAAATTTTAAAAGTGATTATTGCTTAAATGGATAAGCAACACTGTTCTTCAGTGTCGTGTTTGAGAAAGACTCATTTATTTATATATAGAGAGGTATAAGGTGCATTTCTGAGGCAATTGAGGCACAGGGTGAGGTCCTTGGCCTCCTTATGCCTTGCAATTGGCGACAAGTGCTCAAAGCATAGAGTGTGAGTCTTGGAAACAACAAATGATTTTAGAGTTGTTCTCACAATTATCCCTGTCATGCCAACCTGACCATCCTGAAAGACTTGATCCACATTTTCAAGCATTCGACACCGTGCCTGCAAGAACGTTGACAATATGGCCGATGATGTCAACGCATTAGCAGATGAGCTTTCCTCCTACTTGGCCTGAGTAGATTTGTTGTTGTTGCTAGAGCGTCCGTCAGCTACGTCAGCCATAGATCCATCAGCATTCTCAATTCAAAATAGTGCACTGATATGCGCCAGCAAAATGAAGCGTTATTATCAAAACGGCGTTGAAGGATATCCAGAGCGACAATATAGTTAGCCCTGATGACCTACAATGTACTGATGGTATCCAGCGCAGTACCATTTAAGCAAGAACGAAAATGCTGGAACCTTTCAATAGAGTTGAAATCAGTATCCGATTGAACATAGAGTTAACATTTTCCCACTCAGTGTAGATTCCACTAAATTCTGACAGCTCCAGCTGCGGCAAACGAGATCGATTAGCCAAAACGAGCATTGGATGAGCTCGTATTAACCGTTGAAGAATGCTGTGGATTCTGTCGACTTCCCAGTACACGCTGAAGCAAGGATTTAAACTTCAGTAGTTACTTCAAATTTCGCAGGTAAATCACTACATATGTCCAATGTCAATGTCCATTTCGGCATTCAAGCCTATCGAAAAGAGCTTTCGTTTTAAGTCGAAAATAAGTGACCTGATATGCAGGCACTTGATCAGCATAATAATCTGAGTATATATATTCTTAATGAGCGTGACGAGAAAAGTTGATATAGCCATGTCCGTCTGACTGTCCGTCCGTATGTATGAATGCGTCGATTTCCGAAGATATAAGAGCTAGAGAGTTAATTCTTTTTGTGTTAGGTTCGTATATTGCACGCGCAGTACGAGTTTGTTTAAGAAATTCGATAACTTGTATATTTCCAAAGTTATCGATAAAACACTTTATCGGGAACCAGTATAAAATTATATCTAATTCATCTTTAGAGTTAGAGTCTCGAAGTCTTCTGCATATATATAGACATTAATTTATTACAATCTCGGTTTTTGTCAGATTTTGGAATATGAAACGTTCGAAGATGGGCTCAGGGAATTTCGTAGCCCAGCAGTCTCGACTAGAGTAAGAAAGCTTTAGTCGAGACTGCTCAACTACGAAATCCCCTGAGCTCTTCTTCGAACGAATAATATTCCAAGAATGCTTCGTTTCGATTCTCCACGCGTAAGAAACTATACATGCAAAAACACGAGCACACACACGCTTGTAAGCATGTATGTGTGTAAGCATTGCAGGCGGCTTGCTGTCTCGCTGCCTTTGCTGCCAACGCCACGCCGCCTTCTGCCTGTTACATACATTTAACAAAACCATTATACCCCGATTTCCCATTTTCAATGGGCTCAGGGTATAAAAAGAAATATTCATAAAATAAATTCTCATAACATAGTTCATGAGCAGAGTAAGTGAGAGCAAGGCGTAGTCGAGCAGTCACGACTAGCGTTTTCATACCGTTTAACAAATCCATTATACCCTGAATGGTGTTCCAAGAGTATACAAATTTTAAAAGTGATTATTGCTTAAATGGATAAGCAACACTGTTCTTCAGTGTCGTGTTTGAGAAAGACTCATTTATTTATATATAGAGAGGTATAAGGTGCATCATGGACATCCATTATTCTAATCTAAAATGGCTTTTATTTACTCTAGTCATGACACAAATACGTATGTACATATATCAATCTAATTGTATGACTCAGAAAAATTTGTGAATTTTTACGCGGGCCTTCATAGTATAATTCTCTTCTATTCACATGCTTTCTATTTTATTGATTATGTCAACGTAATATAACCAATTTCTATTACGAAAGAATACAAAAAAATAGGTAAATTGTTGATAAATTATTATTTTTAAATAAGGGGCGATTATTAATTGATTTTTTCAATTTTGTATTTTTATACCCTGAGCCCATTGAAAATGGAAATAATTTGGAAATCATATGGAAATCAGGGTGACGAGAAAAGTTGATATAGCCATGTCCGTCTTTCCGTCCGTCCGTATGTATAAACACGTCGATTTCCGAAAATACAAAAGCTAGAGAGTTCATTCTTTTTGTATTAGGTACGTATATTGCACGCGCAGTACTAGTTTGAAATTTGATAACTTGTATATTTGCAAAGTTATCGATAAATGAATTTATCGGGGACCAGTTATAAAATTCTAGCTAATTCATCTTTAGAGTTAGAGTCTCCAAGTCTTCCGCATATATATAGATACTAATTTAATACAATTTCGGTTTTTGTCAGATTTTGGATTCCACCACCCCCAAATGTGAAAAAAATGCATTTCAAATACTAGAGACATGCAGTTTGGTTTAGTGTATAGATATGAATATCATAATCATAATCTGAAGATATCAATACGATTGTCCATCTAGAAACAGAATTATTAGTCCTCAAAGTTTTCTCATCAAAACTCATGCGACGCAGCAGCGAGACAGCAAGCCGCCTGCAATGCTTACCCACATACATGCTTACAAGCATAGATCAGCGTGTGTGTGTGCTCGTGTTTTTGCATGTATAGTTTCTTACGCGTGGAGAATCGAAACGAAGCATTCTTGGAATATGATTCGTTCGAAGAAGGGCTCAGGGGATTTCGTAGTCGAGCAGTCTCTACTACAGCTTTCTTACTTGTTGATTTTAAATTAATATTGACAAAAACATTATTAATTTTAAAACTCACCAAGAAATATCAGGGTATAATGGTTTCGTTATATATATGTGAAAGGCAGGAGACGTGTCCGACCTAATAAAGTATATATATATCTTAACCAGGGTGACGGACTGAGTCGATACAGCCATGGCCCTCTATGCGTCTCTGTGAACGCATCGATCTCAAATGATATACATATGAGCTAGAGACTTCATTCTTTTTGTGCATATTGTAAAAAATCTACACCTATCTCCGTTTCGTAGTTATCGATTGAAATCGTTTATCGAGAATCCATTAAATAATTATATCTCGTTCATCTTTGGGGGCTAGTCTCCAAGTTTTTGCATATACATTTGTAGAAATTTAATGGAATTTAAATTTGTGTTAGATTTTGGATACTTTTGGGTGTATTTCAAATACTAAACACATACAGTAACAGGCAGAAGGAGGCGTGGCAGAACCGTAAATTATATATATGTACATTCTCGATCAGGACGACGAGCTGAGTCGGGTTAACCATGTCCGTCGTCTGTCTGTCTATATGAGTAAAAGCGATCTAATAAACTATAAGGGTTAAACACTTTTTCTTTGCGGTTAGTTACTTTCTGTAAATCGATAATTCTTTTAGTTTTAAAGCTATGTAATAAAAACGTTTATATTTAGATATGTAGATACTAATTAAATGAGATTTTGGATACCGACCCGATTCACCCCCATCCCCCCAAATGTGTAAAAATTGATTTCAAGTACATACATTTAGGTTTGGCATATGATTCAGAAAGGCCACCTATAATAACAATTTTTCATCAAATAAGTTCCCATAACATTGCCCATATGCAGCAAAGCGAGACAGCAAGGCGTCTGCCTATGTATGTTTACGCCTATGTACAGTGGCTCACAGCTTATTTCGTGCAGCGAAAAGACGTATTCCCGCCAAACCAGTAAAGATATCCAAAAAATTTAAATAAGGTCTTATTTATTAGTCATTCATTATATATTAAAGCACTTTATTAGTTTTCTGCTCTAAGAAATAAAATTTAAAACTAAAGAAAATTAAAAACTGGCCTTTTCTATATCACAGCTTATTTCGTGCACTGCACCTAACACTCCAAATTATCAACAAATTCTTAAATTATTATTTTGTATGATATCCTTTATGTTTAATAAGCTCTTACAAACGTGATTCCATTGAGTTTACCAATTTTTGGGTGACTTCGCTGGCGATTTTTGGCCATTATTCCAAAAAGGCCATTTTCAGGTCATTTTTATTAGATTGACCTTTTCCAGATGGCCATGTCCAATATTGCCCACAAATTTTCAATAACGTTTATGTCGGGGCCCTGGGCTTGAGGATTGACCACATGGGGACAGTTCCAGATCAGGCAATACCCGATTTATGCCTTGGATCACTATCCTGATACAATCGGAATCGCCTTCTAGACCTATTTTCCGGCACGCTGGAGCAAATTGTCCTTAAAAACGGGATAGGTACATATTATTGTCCATATTGCCTTCTATGAAAACAAGTTTCCAACTCCCGAAGGTGCCATACAGGCCCATGTAATGATGACTAATAAATAAGACCTCATTTAATTTTTTTTGATATCTTTAATGGTTTGGCGGGAATACGTCTTTAAAGTTTTACTATACCGCTGCACGAAATAAGCTGTGAGTATGTATGTGTAAACGTGCGTGTATGCGCATGTATTGTTTATTACATACATACATATGTATGTATAAAGAAACGAGGTGTTGAATCCTTGTAACATATCAGTTCTTCGAATGGTTCAGTGGATCTCGTGATTTGAATATCTATATACCCTGTCTTTTAATAAATTATTATAGAGTATATGGAAAGTTCGTTGACTTGAATGATGTATTAGTATTTTCACACATATCTTTAGATATACATATGTACATACATACATACATATATTAAAATGTTGGTTGAAGAACATTGTACATTGTATTTCATGATTAGATGGTACTCACAATTATTGTTTTACTGTTCAACGAAATGAAAATAATTTATTAATTTATAAACACGAGATACACATTTACCACACATACACACATATATATACATATATATAAATTATGAATTTATTAGTATCACATTTATTATAAGTTATTTCGCGTTTTTTATGTAAATTTGATTTAATTTTTTTTTTTTTTTTTTCAATTTAATTAGTAGAAAAGTTATAGGTGTAACTAGCTCTTTATTGCTTTGTTTCAGCAGTGTGACCAAATAGACAATATATTATTTTTATTAATAATAATATTATTTTTATAAGAAAATACTAACCTGTTATAAAAATTATTATTTAGAATATATATTGAAGGAGTTGTAATAATGAAAAAATTTCCAAAGTATATATAATATTTTTAATAACTATGTTTGGATATAATTCAGCCACAATTATGAAGTTAAAAAATGGTCATATACAAAAAATAAATATATCGATAAAATTTAAACATCAACACTGTTATGCTGTCGAATTAAAGAAGATTATCGCAATTTATTGCAACAGATTTCAGAAGAAAAGGAAAAACTGGTAAGGGGATAAATAATAAATTATATTTAATGTTTGCATATCAATACATTATAGCTTTTAAATATAAACTAAAATATATATTTAAATTTTACAAAGACAAGAACAAACGAAAAGAGAAAGTAAATTGGCAGTGAAAGGTGACGACGCAAGCAAGACGAAAAAAAATTATCTACGTATACGTAAAAAATTTAAAAGACAAGGTAGGCAATGAAAATAATATATTATAGAATTTACATTAAGTGCTACGCAAAAATATTAGTCAACGTTGATTTGGGTTGGTGACCAGCGTTGTGCTAATGAAAATAAAACAAATTTTTACCGAGAAAAACAAAATGTCCGCTGCTTTGACAGAATTAGTGACACTCGACGTAACCGCAATGGAGCGTGAATGTGATTTGCATTTTTAATTTTTAGTTTTTAAACAAATTTAAATATGCATTTATACACGTATATATTTTTTTTTAGTTTTTGAGTCCGACGCCGCTACCGCAATGTCATGCCGTGCAACCTACCAACCCGATGAACAATACGAGCAAATTCGCAGGCCGAATCCTGGACCAGGTGCAGCTATTCCTATCGCACCACAACTTGCTCCAGCTTTGCCTTTAGAGCAACAATTATTCAATGAATTTAGTCCTGTTGGTTATGCTCCAGCTGCGTTTACACCAGGACCTCCTGTTATTTATGCAGCTCCTTCACAAGCACCAATTATGGCAGAATTGCCAAGTGGTTTTGCGCATTCTAAACTATCAGCCAGTGCAGCTGAATATATACCTAATCAGTCAAATAACACTAACATGGGTAAACGTGGACCGCCACCACATCAGCCTTTTCAACATCAATCGTCTGTGCCAGCACCATATGCAGTACAGCCCCAACATCGTTATTTAAATGGTAACAAGCAGCAACATCAACATCAGCAGCACAAAAATTACAACCACCATCCACAAAATCAGCAGTATAACAATGATATGCTAAAGCTGTCCAACTCAGTGCAAGCTCGGCTACAAATTAGTCACCTACCATCGCATAATGGTGCAATGAGTAATTACTACCAACAGCAGCAGGTACAACCACTTCAACATCAACAGCACACACAACCATCACAATCGAAATTTCATCGCCATGCGCATTTAAATAATTCATTCCAACAAATTGCACAGCAGCCGTCGCAGCAGCAACAATATTTCCACCAGCAACCACAGCCATCGACTTCATCGGCTGCCGTTTCCACTTCGTCGAACTCTTCTCATCCTGACATGGAAACCATTGCTTTGGAATATCTCGATACTGTCATACATTGTCTTAACCAGGTAAGTAAGGCTTAAAACGATCCATATATATATTACTGAACTTAAAACTTCTGTTTTAATCAGAATCCAGGACAATTCGATTCAATCGCATCACGTTTCCTTACTATCTTTGACGGAATGGAGAGTAATAACTACGTACTCTCGATTGCCATGGAAGACATATTTGAAAAATCAATCGAGCAACCCAATTTTAGATACATGGGCGCCAAATTGTATAACCTGTTGCATATGCTCAATTCTAAACCGGATTCATTATTTCACACTCTGCTTAAATGTAAATTGGATTATCACCGAGAAGAAGTAGACCAATATATGCAGTCGGTAGAGCAACAGAAAAAAGTGAGAGAGACGGCCCTCTTTCTGGCGGAATTGTACATGCAATTACGTGGAGACGACGATGCCCGCATCCAACTGATTGCTGTTAATATAGTTTACTCGTTGAAGAAACTTTTAGCATACGAGAGTCCTGAAAATGTTCGCTGTATTTGTCAGACACTGAAGCTGGCCGGTTACGATCTAAGTGCAGATTGCAAAGAAGATATGCAGTTTATTATTGCTTCATTACAGGATTTAGAATACAAGTCGCCTGGTAAACATGCTATGGTTGCAAATGTCATAGCTTTGCAACAAAATAATTGGGGACGAAAAGTTTCGAATGCTCTAGGTGGAGATGAAGATTCAGTTGCAAACCCACCAGAACCACCACGTTTAAGCGATGAGCCCGTATTTTATGGCCCAGATGGGCGTGAGCTTACAGCAGAGGAAACTGATTTTCTAGCTGCCGAAGATGAGGATGCCACCGCCAGCGACGGCGACGAATTTGATGTAAGAGATAACGATTTGGATCTCGACCCAGAAATGGACGAAGAGACTGAGCGCGCTTACAAGGACTTCTGTAAACAAGGAAAACAATTGCAGGCAAACAAGAAGTCTTAGATTTTGTATGTGCGAAGACTGCGTGGTGTTGATTTGGCATGGCAGTAAGGTTACATTTTAATTATACTCAAATATTCAAGGGTCAAATTGGTTGTGTAGTTCTATTTCAATTTTATTTTAAAACGTTTTTTTAATTTTAATTGGTTAAACAAATTTTTTTGTGATATATGACCTTTATTCATATATATATATATACATGGGTAACGGCACATATAAAAACCTATTTTAAAACCCTATTTAATGTAATAGGTACACATTCAACAAAAAAAAAAAAAAAATTAAAACAATTTATTTTATCTTCTGTCACGCCGGTGCAAAATATCACGCATTTTAAAACTCATACAAATAGTATTCGCATGCCTACACATCCATACATACATATGTAGATTCATAACTGCAACACATTCTATTAAAAATGCATTCTCTTGATCATATAAATCTAAAAACAACAGCCACGCTTAATTTTTTAATTAATTTTAAATAATGTTATACGACACGATAGAAATATATATAAATAAACATATGAATCGCGATAGCAGTATGAGTAACTTCTATTTTCAAAACTATTCGGTTTTAAACCAGATGAACGTGGGGTTGCAGCGCCTTCATCAATTTACGAAGCTATCGATAATATTCGATGAATATCGAATCATGCTTGCGTTTATAACTCTTTTATGCGCTGTCTTTATCTGTGTTCTGTTTGGGTCTAAAAAATAGGCTACTTTTAACAAATAATGTTAAAAATATTCGTTTAAAACGGAATCAGTGTTGTATATAAAATAATAAAATAAGTGCGTCGAGGTGATTGTGGACATGGCTCAATAGAAATGAAGACATACAATCAAATTTGGCTCCAAACTATGTGTGATGTCATTGTGGTGCTACACACTCAAGCACTCATGTAGAGATGTAGGTATGTACAAAGAAAGTATATATATACATTTTATATATATTATATTTTTTTTTCTTATACATATATATATATATATATATATATATATATTGCTTTGTAAATATTTACACTTAAATTCATAATTGAATTGGAGATGTCAACTGATATGTATCTAAAGGTCACAACATGCTATTAAACTAACATTAATGAAAATGCAGTCTTATACGTAAGAAAATGCATTCTAAACAATCAACCAAAAACAATACTTGTGGTTGGCGATGGTTTCTTCTATTTGATCGATGTGGCCATATTTGTATCTGCGCGCATATGTATGTACATACATATCCCTAAAATCCATCGACTCAATCATTTATAACAATATTGGAATATATGCTAATTTATATAAGGGTTTCTAACTTTCATAGAGATGAAGTTCTTTAAAATATATTTGACGTTTATTAACAAATTTGGAAGATAAAACTATAAACAATAAAACTATAAACAATTTTAACTGACTACTTTTTTATATAATAATACATTTTTAATTTTTTACAGAAGTGAATTTGTGTTGTAGTAGAACTCTGGGAAATGAACCAAACACTAATACCTTTTAAATAGAAGTAAAAATAACTCTTATAGTGTCTATTGAAAGTAATTACACTTGTTTATTAAAATATAGTAAAAAACATCGAATGTGAACTAAGCGTGTGCCTTAGCTTAAGAAACTATTAGTTCTAAAATCGTTTTGGGTCATTATGGGCAGCGTCTGGAAACGTTTACAGCGAGTTAACAAACGTGCGGCGAAATTTCAATTCACTGCCTCTTATCATGAACTTCGATTGGAGACCACCGCTAAGTGGTAAGTTAGTTAAATTTATTAGTTATTAGCATAATATAATTTAATATAAATATTCATTTTCGTTTAGTTGTCCAAAATTTGTTTTTTTTATTGCTTGCATTGGATTTCTTCTCTAATACCCCGAATCCATTGAAAGTGGATAATAAGGGTAAACTAGTTTTGTATTTATATATATATATATTTATCAAGACGTTCTAGCCCTGTCCGTGTGTATGATCGTTTCGATCACAGAACCTATAGTAGCTGTTTTTTAAGCAGCTACTTAGTGGGTTTCATCACTGTTCTAGGTGTCCGGTCTATGTGCTGTATGGTTAGTGATTTCATGTATGTACTTGATAATTCTTCCCATTTAATCGTAATTGAGGTCTTCTTACTTTGTTATACATATAAATATATTTGTTTATTAGTGCGTTTTTTGTGAATATTTCTATTGTGTATATTGCTATTGTCAAATCTTGTTTACATAATGCACAAGACATTTGTATTCATTGCAAATGAGTGGAACATGCATGTTTACATATACATACATATGAATAATCTCATAGCTTGCAGCCCGTGGTACTGGCAACCTTGAATCAAAAACCAATTCGTTTTATTTTAAAAACTATTACGAATATGATAACCATGAAAGAAAAAGAAATCAGTTTTTTATTGCTCCTTTTGGTTATGGAGTCCTCCGTGTATAGCGGACCATTTACTCTTGTATACTCCAAATTATAAAGTGTACAAATTTTGAGGTCTGCATGAGTCCACTCACAGCATACGTAAAATTGAATGTATTCGAATGAATTCAGCTGATTGAGTACGAAGCACACAATGAATTGAATGTATGTATATGAGTGAGAAACCACACTGTGTCTCATAACTAACGGCATTTAACGAAATGAGCGAGAATAAATAACTGCGTAAAACGGAATGAAAACTTTGGCGAAGCCGAAGACATTCGAATGTATACGAGTTGTTGTTGTAGAATGGTCTCGAAAACTCTTCATCTTAGAAATGAGCATGTACTAAAAGACCCATTGAAAATGGGAATTCAGGGTATAATGGTTTTGTGAAAATGTATGTAACAGGCAGAAGGAGACGTCACAGACCCCATAAAGTATATATATTCTCGATCAGCATAAAAAAATAAGTTGGTCGAGCCTTGTCGAGATTTCGGAAACTACAAAAGCTAGAGGCTGAAATTTTACATGAATACTCGTATGTTAGCTCGCAATACGATAACTCATCCCATTTCCAAGTTATCGATAAAAAAATCGAAAATACGTTTCCATTTTTTACGTTTTATTAGGGTATCTCATACTCGAGTCGTCTCGACTAGAGCCTTCTTACTTGTTATACCCTGAACCCATTGAAAATGGAAATTCAGGGTATAATGGTTTTGTGAAAATATATGTAACAGGCAGACGGAGACGTCGCAGACCCCATAAAGTATATATATTCTTGATCAGCATAAAAAAAGGTTGATTGATTAAGGTTTTTTGGGTATAACTTCTACACCGTTTTAGCTAGAGACTTTAACTTTATATATTTAGATAGATATTATGGATACGCAGATTTTTTAGTTTCCACGCCCCCTCCGCCCCCAATTTAAAAAAAAACGCATTTCAAATACTAGAGACTTGCAATTTGGCACATAGATAGATTTGGATACTCTTCGAGTGAGAGTTATCAGACGTGTTTTATTTTTGATCTGCAAATTTTCTTATTTTGTCATATTAAATTGATTTTATTAAAGTTTCACACAATCGCGGTGTTAATTATTGCAAGTGTTGTCATATTCCTGTGCAAGGTTTGATCCGTGATATACTGTGCATTTGGTAAATTGCTTTTTATACCCTGAACCCATTGAAAATGGGAAATCAGGGTATAATGGTTTTGTTAAAAGTATGTAACAGGCAGAAGGAGGCGTGGCAGACCCCATAAAGTATATATATTCTTGATCAGGGTGACGAGAAAAGTTGACATAGCCATGTCCGTCTGTCCGTCCGTCCGTCTGTCCGTATGTTTGAACGCGTCGATTTCCGAAGATACAAAAGCTAGAGAGTTCATTCTTTTTGTGTTAGGACCGTATATTGCGCGCGCAGTACGAGTTTGTTTCAGAAATTCGATAACTCGTATATTTGCAAAGTTATCGATAAACGAATTTATCGGGAACCAGTTATAAAATTCTAACTAATTCATCTTTAGAGTTAGAGTATCCAAGTCTTTTGCATATATATAGATACTAATTTAATACAATTTCGGTTTTTGTCAGATTTTGGATTCCGAACCCCAATTCGTCCCCACACCCCGAAAAGTGTAAAAAATGCATTTCAAATACTAGAGACATACAGTTTGGTTTGGCATAAAGATATGAATATCATAATCTTAATCTGAACATATCAATACGATTGTCCATCTAGAAACAGAATTATTAGTCTATAAAGTTTTCTCATCAAAACCCATGTGGCGCAGCAAGCAAGGCAGCGACAAAGCAAGACGCATTGCGGGCGCACATATGTATGTATGTACATACATACATACATATGTATGTATGTATGTATGTATGTATGTTCATGTGTGCAAGCGTAGATCAGCGTGTGGCTGCAATCGTACATACATACATACATACATACATACATACATATGTATGTATTTGTGCATGTAAAGCTAAAAGAGTTATGATTTCTAAAAAAAAACCTAAAATGTCAAATAGAATATGTATATCATATGCTGAAACTCTCATTACATTCCATTATATGTATATTTTAAAAATTTTAAAACAATTAAAATAACAATGGAAATGCAAGCAACGTTGAGCAACGCTAAGCAATTTTCGTATGCGTGTGCACATATACACACAAAAAATCTTGGGCCGTTTTCTATGTTGCTATGCGTGCATATTCTAAGAATCACAATTGTTTTTGAATTGCGTTAGAATTGTCTTTGAATTGTATTTGTATTTTCAGCCACTGCTTTAGTGTTTCTTTCGTATATGGCGAATTTCATTCGTTTTCGCTACTCTGCCGTGTAGATGGCTAGGCAGATGCAACGAATGTTGGGGTGTCGCAGGTTCTAGTCTTGCCTAAGCCTTTCATAATTTCCTATTCTTATTTTTAATTTTTTTAATTTTTTTTTTTTATTTTTTCTTTCTATTTTTTTATTTATTATTTATTCTTTTCTATTTGATACCCTTAAAAGTCAGTTGGTAGTTTAAATAATTGTGAATAAGTGCGTTTCTTTTTTTAATTTCAAATATTTAATAGCATCATTTCTGAGAGTGTTTTTGTTTCAATTATATTTTATTCCGTTAAGTCAACAGAAAATAATGAACAAAAAGTTTGCCCAAATAACAAAAGCACGCGACATCTGCGGTAAGAGTTTTCCTATATGTATGCACACATATATGTACACAAAACTAGCCTAGCATGGTCTAAGAATTTAAACTTGCTAGATGACGCTTTTGCAGTGAACATATTCATATTCATATATGTACATATGTATGTATGTATTTACTATGGTTATTACAGCTTCGAGTGGCATTGATACAATTTCTTTTACAATTATGAAGTGTCTGTGTTAATTAAGGTGATGCGTGTTAATCGGAACGTCTATTTGTTGGGTCTATTTTTAATGATATTTAATAATATAAAATTTTTCGAATTTCAACTAATATAAGCGCCATCTATTATTATTTTTTTTTGGCAATGTGTGTATGCACATATGTATGTATATATACATGTACATATGTACATTTTGAACGTTACACGTGTACATTCTTATCTATACTTTCTGATTTATCCATATGGGTAATTCTCCAGAAAAGTCAACTTTTTGTCACGTTCGACACTTTGGTTTGTTGTAATTATCTTGAAAACGGATTAATTTTAATACTAATCAAGAGCAATATATTGAACTATTTGTCAAAATTAAGAAGTTTTTTGCCATTTTCAGCACTAAAACAAGTAAGAACGTTGCAGTTAGGCGCAACTAACAGCGATATACTTTGTTCCCATAGGTGCATCTTATTTATTTAATAAACATTTAATTAACGAAATATTTCGGCAATTAATTGCAAGCAACAAACGTTTTTCCTCCACATACATACAGATTTTCACATGTACACACTATACGAGTATACACAATTTTCTATGTATACATACAAAAGTTTGCATGCCAGAATATTCTAAGAATTGTGACTGAATTGAGAATTTTTCGATCGTTACTTTAGTTTTGTCAAAAGGCGCTCTAGCAATGCCTTATTTGGTTTTAGTTAACGAAACTCAAGTCAGGGCAGTGGCGCTGGTGGTAAGCGCTATACAAGCTATACTTGGGTGCGTGGGTTCGAATCCCGCAGAGAACTTTTTTCAAAAATTATTTATTTTTTATTTTTTTAATATTTGTATATTTATTATAAAATGCTGCCAATTGATAATCATTTATAAACATACGCATATGAATTGTGAATTTAAGTAAAAACTAAAACTGTTTATGCTTTCCGATTTGCGACGCTGTGTGGCAGGCAGTTTTTCTATGCATGCATATATGTATGTATGCATGTGTACGTGTATACACATCCAAAAGTGTATACATATTGCAAGAATTGCCATTGTATTGTTTTGTGACGTCACAAGCTGCTGATCAGCTGGTCAGCTGATCAGCTGTGAATTTATTTAGGTTTAGCTAACGATTACATGTTGTTTTCAAAAGACCCAGGTTCGAATCCCGCTGGAAACTTTTTATTTATTAATCAAAAACTTATGAATTTTATTTTTAAAATTCATTAATATTATTATATTTATGTTAAATGCTTTTTGCCATCTTAGCAATTGCTACTAAGCTATTGTATGCATGAATTATGCAGTTGGCCACAACAAACTTCTTTGACGATTTGCCACGCCCCCAGGGGGCGTAGACGCATAATTTTTTGCCAGTTCTTAGAAAGGGCCGAGTCTAACATGCCTGCAAAATTTGGTTGCTTACATTCCAAAAATGCGAAAATTACAGGGTATTTTTCGATATGCCACGCCCCCAAAGAGGCTGAAAAATTATTTTTGGGGGATCGATAGAGGAGAACATTAGTAACTCAACCATCCAATTTTCAAGCTTCTAGCTCTAAAACTGTAGGAGATATAAACTTTTGCGGTTTGCCACGCCCCCTGTGGGCGTAGATATATCTACCATAGCTTATTAGTCTTGGGTTGTCAACCCGAGTATACATGCAAAATTTCAAGTCTCTAGTGTCAATAGTGTTCAAAATATAGCACAATTTGAAAAATCACTATATATTCAGGTCCGATTTGCCACGCCCCCAATGGGCGTAGACATAAAACTTTTTGATCGATCTTCTTAGAATCATAACATTAACTCACATGCAAAATTTCAGCGTTCTAGCTTTAACGGTGTAGAAGATACGTATTTCCCGATTTGCCACGCCCCCAATGGGCGTAGATATATCCGCCATAGCTTTTTGCACTTGGGTTGTCACCCCGAGTATACATTTCAAATTGCAACTCTCTAGCTCATCATCTAGTATGATAACTTAACTATGGGCGGAAGAGTTTTCCGATTTGCCACGCCCCTAGTGGGCGGATCGGGAAAATTTTTACACTTTATAATTCGGGAACATATATGAGTATATGTTTAAAATTTCAAGTCTCTAGCTCTAATAGCGCCGAAAAATATTGCGTTCATACGGACAGACGGACAGACGGACAGACGGACGGACAGCAAGACGGACATTGCACAAACCCAATATACTTTTTCCCCTTCGGGAACAAAGTATAATTAATGCATTTTTAAGATAATTACAAAAAACCAAGCCACAGTACAGATTATTATTTTATTTTATTAAAATTGGGTTCAGGGTATTATCTAGTCGAGCACTCTCGACTAGAGTTTTCTTACTTGTTATAAATGACCTTCCTAGTTGCATCTCTTATTCTACCATATTTATGTATGCGGATGATGTAAAACTTTGCCTTCCATACTCCAGTGCAAATGGACATCTACAACTTCAAGATGACCTTAATGCATTTCAATCTTGGTGTGTGGTGAACCAGTTGCACCTAAATTGCTCAAAGTGTATGACTATGACTTTCAGTCGCTCTATTCCTCATATTGTTGACTATAAAATTAGTAACATTTCCTTACAACGCATCTTACAGTCAAAAGATCTTGGTGTTCTCTTTGACTGTAAACTTAATTTCAATCTTCATATTTCTACCATCATAAATGAAGCCAAAAGCGTGCTTGGCTTTATTAAACGTTGGTCTAAGGAATTTAAAGATCCTTTTATTACCAAACAATTATTTATTTCGCTTGTACGTCCTATCTTAGAGTATTGCTCAGTTGTTTGGTCTCCGCAACATAAACTGTATCAAGATCGTATTGAATCAGTCCAAAAACAGTTTCTTCTTTTTGCCCTAAGGGATCTAAACTGGGACAGTAATTTACGATTACCGTCTTACCATAGTAGGCTTCAGCTCATTAATCTTCCATCGTTAATGAATCGCAGAACAATTTTAGGAATTGGTTTTTTGCACAAAGTAATTAACGGTTATATTGATTCGTCCTTTTTGTTGATGCGTCTTAATTTCTCGGTTCCGTCCCGAACAACTAGACATTATCGTCCGCTTCATTTACCTATATGCACTACGGATTATTCTTTGCATATTAAATATTCTATATTACAGCTCTTCTTTTTATTTATCTTTCAATATTGTTAATATCTTCCTTGTTTCTTTACCTATTTTTATTTTATTTATTTTTAATTTTTATTTTTATTCATTTTTTAAAATTTATTTTTTTTTAATTTCAAGAATTATTAAATTGTAATTATATTAATTATATTTAGTCTCTTATAATCTATATGTAATATTTTCATTTAACACTTTCTTTGCATAGTTTCAATAGTTATCACAGACCATATTTGACTGTGAATTGGGGCATAGCTGGCCGGACTGGCAAATAAAACACCCCCATTGGGTTGGTGATTCTATTGTAATAATTGTATTTTTTGTAGGCTATTTTGACTCTCGTTTTGTCAATATTTTTATAAAAATAAATAAATAATCTACTCTGAAAATTTTATGAAGATCATCCATCTAGAAATGGAGTTATAAGCGTCCAAAGTTCAGCCTAACCCACCCCCAAGCCACGGCAGCAACTGCGCAGTTAGCAGAGCGCGCGCTTTTAAGTGCGTAAAGAAGAAATAGTATCACTTTTTTTGCAGGGTTCAGGGTATCTCGTAGTCGAGCCGTCTCGACTAGAGCCTTCTTAATTACTTACTTGTTTTTTAATTGAAAACTTATAACTTTTATTTATTAAATTAATTAATATTTTTTAGACTCTGTTCCCAAAAAGGGAAAAAGAGTCTATTGGTTTTGTGCAATGTCCGTATTGCTGTCCGTCCGTCTGTCCGTATAAACGCAATATTTTTCGGCGCTATTAGAGCTAGAGACTTAAATTTTAAATAAATACTCATGTATGCTCCCGAATTATAAAATGTAAAAAGAGAGATATAATTTTACAACTGATTTTCGATGGAGGGTTTAATCGATAAATTTGAAAAAGGAATAGTTATCGATTTTCTGAAACAAACTCGATATACGAATTGAGTCTATAGCTCTTATATCTTCTGAAATATAAACTTTAAAACATATGAATAGACGGACATAGCAAAATCGATTCAACTCGTGCTGGTATAAAGGGATATGCTACGCCTCTTTCTACCTGTTACACACATTTTCACTACATCATTATATCCTGATTTCCAATTTTCAATGGTTTCAGGGCAAAAATAAGTTTATGTGATGGGCATTAATATGTTTGATTTCTTTATTTTTTAGACCCAATAAACTTCCTAAAAATTTTCTGATTATAAACGGTGTTTTTTAATTTGCTTTCATAGGCGTCCTTCAAATCTCTCGGTAGTGTGGACAAGACGTTCGAGACGTGTTGCTAGTTCACCATTGCCATGGGAGCCAGATATGATGAGCCCCCTATTGGGAAACATTTCTTGGCCAGTTCCCGACAATCACGCTATATCAGTAACTTTATTCAAGGATCCTCGTACTCATGAACTTGAGGACAAAGACTGGACATTTGTAATTGAAGATGTGAGTAGAGTCGTAGAACAATATACTTCTATAGTTTATTGCACCAATATTCCAAAATACTTTTTTAATCAATAATGTTTATAGATTTCACTTCTGGGTAAAAAACGAGTATTGGCAAACGCAAGCATAAATATGCGCAAATATGCCAGCGTCGAATCTACACAGCAAAGTTTCACATTAAGTCTCAAGCCAGTTTCTCGCAAAATAACATCTGCTGAATTGGAATTAACAATTAGCTGTGTATTTTTGCGGGAGGGGAAAGCAACGTGAGTTATGGAAATATTAAATAAACTTGAGTTTAAATACACGTTTTTGTTATAAATTTTCTTGCAGGGATGAGGACATGCAAAGTGTTGTCTCCTTTATGTCAGTCAATAATAATTGTGATGTAGCACCACTCGACGACCTAGAAGATATACCAGATTTGGAAAATTCCGGTGATGTCTCTGATAATTTATATGATTTTACCCAACAATTGGAGCAAATGACAACAAGTTTGAACGGTTGTGCCGATGTACCAACGCCGTTAAGTGGTAAGGTTTATTCTGTTACTAATGTCACTAAATGGTATTACTTAAGTTACATATTAATTATATATAGTTTCATTATATAATGAATAATATATAATTTTAATATATAAATTAACTTTCAATTTCGATTGACTGATAACCATGACTAGAATTGTAGTGGAACAATCGAATGTTTGAATTCTATTCATGGAATTTATATTAATTATTTTGTTAACTGAAATGCAGTAACTAAAACCCCCGTATAAAATCGGTATTATAAATATCCTCTCTCAAAATGTGAACTTATTATTATTTTTGTTATTATTATTTTGGTAGCTCCTTCATTATCTGAAGATCCCACTCCTTTGGCAGAATCACTTAATCATCTAAATTTTGAAGTAGAAGCGGACCATGAAAATCAGTTAATAGTTAAAGAGAATGAACAATTAAGTACTCCAGCGGCAGTTGATGAACCGCTAATTACGGCCACTAAAGACAATGAAAGTAAAGAGGATAAGAAAGAAAATCAAACCGATTACAAATCCTTGGGATATAATCAAATCGAAAGTCATGGAGTACTAACATCTACCCCTATTAAAGAAAAACCAAATTCGACAGTTAAATTAAAAAATATGAACGACTTAAACAAACCAATAATCTTTGATAAACAAGATTGTAGTGCTGTCGATTTACTGCAGGATATCAATTCGCTTAATGATCAATCAACCGCTGACTTTAATGTAACTCCTGCCAGCACAAAGTCAACTAGATCAGTGCAATCCATCGAAAATTCAACAAAGTCGATAGACGATGTAGCTATAATATCAAGTGGTAAACGCCCGGAACTTCAGCCCTTGAATTTAAAAAAAAATTATGACTCTACACCCGCCGTAAATATATCTGCAAAACTAAATAATTCCGCCTTAAAGCCATTAGAAAAAATAGTGCTAAAGGATAACACACCTGGACAAGATTTGTTAGAGTGGTGCAAAGAGGTAACCAAAGAATATCCAAATGTAAAAGTCACAAATTTAACTACCAGTTGGCGTAATGGAATGGCCTTCTGCGCAATAATAAATCATTTTATGCCACATTTAATGTAAGTAGTTAAGTAATTGATGTAAGTAAAAAGTTAATAATATGTTATATTTTTTTTTTCAATTACTGTTTATATCAGAGATATGTCAAAATTGAGTGCACATGACGTTGTTGGCAACTGCCGTACAGCTTTTGATGCAGCAGAAAAATTAGGGATACCACGTGTGATTGAGCCGCGTGACATGGATTTACTCACAGTACCAGATAAACTAGCTGTCATGACATACTTGCACCAATTGAGAGCACACTTTACTGGAAAACAATTGCAAATTGAGCAAATTGGTAAGAAGTTTAAATTTCATTTAAAACACAATTATAAATTAATGTGTAAATTCTTTATATACAGGCCCAACATCGGATGAGTCTAGTTACGTCATCGGCAACTATAAATCGGATAATTTATCACAGAATCTTATCAATTTTTCGCATCTTAAGACACATCTTTTACACCAGAACTCGTTCGACGAAGAAAATGTTTGCCAACAACAACAAATATCACCGTCAAGTAAAAAAGACGTGAAAAATATTATACTGACTAGTTCAAAGAGTTTATTGGGTAAAGTTCTGTCTCCAACAAAAGATAAAAATGCAGCCAACGCAGCGCAGACTTCAAGTCAAAATACTAAATCATTATTAATTCGCCATTCGCCCACTCCGCCACCAATCGATAGCAATACATATGAAGAATTGGGAAAGCTTAGCAAAGAACCATTATTATTACCTATGTCGTTAGATGCCAATGCAACGAATGTAAGTGAACAGTTATCCCAGTTGAAGATTTCTAGCTATAGCTATGTGCTACAAAGTATTTTCCATCATCTAATTTTGTTGAAATTATTGACATAAGTATTGAATAATATGATTTAATATAGTTTTAAATTTGTTCGTTTCCGTTATTTAATTAGCATATTTTAATTTGTAAGAAATTGTTCAAGTGCTTTGGCTTTGGCTTTTGCTACTTTTTTTTTTTTTTTTGTTTTATTTGTATTTATTTTCATAGCGCATTTTAATACGCCACAAAGAAATGAGCGAAAAAGCTAAGTTGATGATGGATAAATTAAAAATTTCTAATTTTGATGAGCGCCCCGATGCAAGCGACGTAAGTAAACATAGGCATATTTTAACCATCGCTTTGCTTGTATACGTCGTCAATAATTAATTGGGAAACATATAATATAATAAAATTGAATGTTATTTATTATATTCGCAGCAGGAGGAGCGTCAGCAGCGATTACGTGAACAGGCTCGACGACTTATTTTAGAAACTCGAAATAAGATAGGTGGCCCTGAAAATATTGTAGGCAGCCCCACATCTCCCACTAAGTTGAAAAGATTTAACTATACTTCTGAAGCTACGATTTCACCTACTCACAATGGCAGTAACAGCGGAATGTCTCACCTCGACGTTACTTATAATAAAATAGCTTCCACTCGGGAAAAAACGGTCGAACATGTTATCCACACGAGTCCTAGTCATAGATTAAGCGATGGAAACATCACTCCTTTACAATCCTTTAACGCAGTCGTGGAAAGGATTTCACCAAATCATGGAAAAAGAGTAAGTACTTTTTTAAATAATGTTACGTTTGCAGAATATTGCACTAGTACGTGAAATTGTCAATGATTTGTTATAATTGTTCCTGTTAATTGCTTACGTACGGAAAAATTAAAAGATTTCACTTAAGTCAATCTGTAACGGTGTATATAAAGTACCGAAAATTCTTTTGGTCTATAAATTTGAATAAAGTTTTTTTTTTTTTAGAATGATAGACTTACCTACATTGAGTCTGAGCTGGAAGCATTGGAACGCGAGCAAGAAGCAATTGACCAAAAGGCTAGCAATCTAGAGGCCAAACTCCGTGCAGTCATGGGCGGAAATCCAAGTAATAATCGAACTGGTACAAATACCTTTCTTAGATTAATACGAAATAGCATTGGTGGTGGTGATGTTATACGCATTAAGCTGCTTGACTCGGATGATGAAAGTTTATTTGTTAGTGATATAAGCAGTGCTGATAGTGGGAGTGATGAGGACTATAATGACGATGATGAGGTATATAGGGACCCTTGCAGCACCTCCGGCAACAAAGAAACACAACACCGTGTAAATCAAGCTATCTCAATGCAACCGATGCAGAAGATGCAAATACGATCACGGCCACGAGCTCAGTCTTGTTTCGTTAATGTAAATCTTAATTACCCGCTAATACAGCCCACATATCAACACCAAACAAAAAAACATGACCATCATTTTCAGCATCATCAGCATGGCACGAGCCAAACTCCACACCACGTTCATCACGTGGAACCTTTTAGTCATTTACTATGTAATTCTGCCTCAGTTGCGTCTTCCCAAAAGTTATCCTGTGATAAAGTACAAGCCTTTAATGGAGAAGGTAACAACTCTATGGTCACTGGTCACGATGCTTGTTGTCGACGAAGACGTAATGGCCACAAAAGGGGCCAGCAAAAACATCGACGATCACGTTCCCGCGGTTTTTGGGGTAACAGTATCTCTAAGACCAATTAAGTTAACTGCTTTTGCCATGCCCGCAACAGCACGCAACGCCTGCCGCTCTCAAATATGTGTTATGTGTTTTTGCTTTTAATTGTTCTGTCAAAGCGCTACATTTGTTGAAAATATCTATGTTAAGCCTCGACATGCCTTAATCAAAATTCCTTTCAAATAACCACAAAGAGTTTCACTAATCACAAGTTAGCGCTCTACGACAGCGAAAATATAATCTCACCAAAATAATGTATCTTTAAGACCCGACTTCGTTCATATCTAAAATATTTAACATTACCACATTTTTCTTATGTAATACAAGTCTAGTGGCATTTATAATTATCTTTTACTATTTCACAGAAACCGAAGAGACGGAAGAGCAATTACTTTCGCAGTGGTTTACGCTTGTAAACAAGAAAAATGCACTCCTTAGGAGACAGATGCAGCTTAATATTCTGTAAGAATAAATGCATTACACATCTTATTTAGAGTTAATAATTTTAAATTTCTCGAAGTGAGCAAGAAAAGGATCTTGAGCGAAAGTTTACAATGCTTAATCAAGAACTCCGTGCTGCTCAATCCGTGGAGGATTGGCGTAAATCTGAGGTACAACGTGAAAAAGAGCGGCTTTTGCTAGAAGAGCTAGTGACGATTGTTGATAAAAGAGATCAACTAGTGCAGCATTTGCATAACCAAGAAATAGCGTATGTATTTCTACTACAAAAGTAATTTGCACTTTATACTTATTTATACTTCAGTATTGAGGACGACCAGGAAATAGCACGCGAGCTTGAACAAGTGGATATTAGCGGAGGAAAAGAAAAGTGTATTATACAATAAAAACAAATTTTTACGTAATTTCACTTGATTGGAGATTAAGTTAATTAATTCTCGTAAATATTTATATTTATAATTTGTTTGATATTTACGAAATAAAGCAAAGATTCAATAGACATTTTCAATAAACCTTACAGATTGGAAACAAACGAAAAAAATAATAATTTCGACAGCAATTCGTCCGATAGTAAATTTAACAGAATTTAAATTATGTATACAACATTAAAATAATGAAAGTTGTTTACATTTTTGAAATATCGAATTATTTAGTGCCATTCTGCCAATCCTTTTCAAAAAATTTTTTCACTATATAAATTAAAATAAAATAAAATCTGTAAAGGTTATTGCACATTCATTTCATTTTAGCTTATTGTTATTATTAGTATATAGAAAAAACTTCAGCGTAAGAATAAGAATAAGTTGTAACCTTTATTTTATTCTATTATATAATTGTGACTTACTCTAAATTTGTCAAATTGGAGAAATATATAGACTTCAG
Organism: Drosophila antonietae; assembly: GCA_030914385.1. Classification (NCBI taxonomy): domain Eukaryota; kingdom Metazoa; phylum Arthropoda; class Insecta; order Diptera; family Drosophilidae; genus Drosophila; species Drosophila antonietae. The sequence goes on from JAUESO010000013.1 coordinate 184,770, forward strand.
CCGAATTTTTTATCTAATTACAACTACCCATTGAAAATGGTAATTAATATATATTTATATATATAATTATATTATATTTGTGAAAATATATGTACCAGCCAGAAGGAAGCGTGGCACACCCCATGGATTCCCATATTTTTATACCCTGTACCCATTGAAAATGGAAATTCAGGGTATAATGGGTTCGTGAAACTGTATGTAACAGGCAGAAGGACGTCGCACACCCCATAAAGTTTATATATCAGTACGAAACAAGTAAGAAAGCTGTAGTCGAGATTCTGCTCGACTACGAAATCCCCTGAGCCCTTCTTCGTACGAATAAGATTCCAAGAATGCTTCGTTTCGATTCTCCACGCGTAAGAAACTATACATGCAAAAACCCGAGCACACACACGCTTGTAAGCATGTATGTGTGTGAGCAATGCAGGCGGCTTGCTGTCTCGCTGCCTTTGTTGCTGCGCCACATGGGTTTTGATGAGAAAACTTTGATGATTAATAATTCTGTTTCTTGATATCTTCAGATTATGATTATGATATTCATATCTATGTATATGCTAAACCAAACTGCATGTCTCTAGTATTTGAAATGCATTTTTTTCACATTGGGGGTGGTGGGGCGAATTGGGGATCGGGATCCATAATCTGACAAAAACCGAAATTGTATTAAATTAGTATCTATATATATGCAGAAGACTTGGACACTCTAACTCTAAAGATGAATTAGCTAGAATTTTATAACTGGTTCCCAATAAATTCGTTTATCGACAACTTTGCAAATATACAAGTTATCGAATTTCTGAAACAAACTCGTACTGCGCGTGCAATATACGGATGTAACACAAAAAAATGAACTCTCTAGCTTTTGTATCTTCGGAAATCGACGTGTTCAAACTACGGACAGACAGACAGACAGACGGACAGACGGACATGGCTATATCAACTTTTCTCGTCACCCTGATCAAGAATATATATACTTTATGGGGTCTGCCACGCCTCTATTCATCTAGAAATGGAGTTATAAGCGTCCAATGTATAGCCCGATCCACCCGGCCACGGCAGCAACTGTGCGGTTAGCACAACGCGCGCTCAGACATTCGTAGAAGAGTATTAGTTTTTATACCCTGAACCCATTGAAAATGTTGATCTAGCCCTGTCCGTATGAACGTCGAGATTTCGGAAACTACAAAAGCAAGAGAGCTGAAATTTCACATGAACACTCGTATGTTAGCTACGCAATACGAGTTTATTTTGTTTTAATTCGAAAATTCGTTTACATTTTTTTTGGGTATAACTTCTACACCGTTTTAGCTAGAGACTTCAACTTTATATAGTTAGATAGATATTATGGATACGCAGATTTTGGATGCCACGCCCCCTTCGTCCCCAATTTGGAAAAAACGCATTTCAAATACTAGAGATTTGAAATTTGGCACATATGTAGATTTAGATACTCTTGATCTACTCTGAAAATTTCATGAAGATCGTCCATTTAGAAATGGAGTTATAAGCTTCCAAAGTTCAGCCCAACCCACCTTTAAGCCACGGCAGCAACTGCGCAGTTAGCAGAGCGCGCGAGTTACCAACATACTACCCTACTCTTCCTCTACGCAATGCAGAAGAAACGGCAACAGTAGGAACAACAACAGAAGCAGCAGAAGCAAAGAAAGAAGAAACGAACAGAAGCAGCGGTAGCAGCAGCAACAGCGGCAGCAGCTACATCAGAAGCAAAAGAAAGAAGAAACGAAGAGAAGCAGCAACGGCGGCAGCAGCTACATCAGAGGCAAGGAAGGAAGAGACGATAGAAGTACATGTACAATAAAAAGACTAGAATAAAAACTGAGATCAGTCTGAACTTAACACTCAAACCAACCAGATGTTCTTTCCTTTATTTTGAAACATATTTATATACATACATACATTTACTATTCAAATATGTAACGAGAAAGCACATTCTGGTAATTGGCGCAGCCGGTAGGATCTGCAACTACGCACAAAAACAAAAACAAAAAATAAACAAAAAAAAATAAAAATATATATATATATATATATGTACATGTGAACATCTTATATGACCAATGTTATCAAACGCTGATAACCGTACGTCATATAGAAGAAAAGCTGACAAGCATTGTGGGTGGAATCAATCGTTGATAATCACTACAGCTATATAAAAAAAAAAAAAAAAAAAAAAAAAAAAAAAAAACACTACAACTACAACATAATTTAACAACATACAAACAAAATACATATATATGTATATGTTGGAATTGAGCAAAATCAATCGCTGATAATTGCTTCTATCACAACATTATTAAACAGAATATTTAATATGCACTCATATGCCTGTATGTATATGTGTTCATATATATTCAATCATATGTATACAATATTAAAATTGAACATCTTTTATGATCTATGGAATCAAACTCTGATAACCGTACGTCATTCAGAAGAAATAGCTCACAAGCATAGTAGTGGAATCAATCGTTGATAATCACTACAGCTAAAAAAAAAAAAAAAAAAAAAAAAAAAAAAAACACTACAACTACAACATAATTTAACAATATACAAATAAAATACATATGTACATACATATATGTTGGGATTGAGCAAAATCAATCGCTGATAATTGCTTCTATCACAACATTATTAAATAGAATATTTAATATTCATACTCATACATACATGTGTCTGTATGTACATATGTGTGTTCATATATGTATATACAATAATAAAGTTGAACATCTTGTATGATCTATGGAATCAAACGCTGATAACTGTACGTCATTCACAAGAAATAACTCACAACCAAATACATACATATGTACACATATGTATGTTGGGATTGGGCAAAATCAATCGCTGATAATTGCTTCTATCGCAACAATTTTAAACAGAATATTTCATGTGCACATGTGTATATGTATGTACACACATACACATAGCATGTATATACATACATATGCATAACTGGAAATTCATCATTAATAGCAACATCAATAGCAGTGCCACAATTCTGTATTTCTTCCTCCGTCTTCCGTCGCTGACGATACTAACAGAAATTGTCCGACGCCACTGCTTTGATTTTCAATCATTACTTCGCTTTTAGTCGCTGACCTAACGGAATTTTATTTCGGTTGCCTATGACAAAATATAGAAAATACGAAGTCTGGCGCCACTAATCTGTCTATCGACACTCTCACTTGCTCGTTTGCTGTTGCTCATTTCCTCGAAAAAACGACAGGCTACAAAATATGTACGACAAGCTACAAAATATGTAGCTTGTAGCGAAAGAATAAGATCAGTTGCGACTGCAAAATCACTTGCAACACAGAGCTCGAACAGAAAAGACATAACTTATGTGAACTCATCAAAAGTGTAAAAGTGTAAAAAATCTATGTATACAGTTTACAAAAATTTTATAAGAAAGTGATAGACACAAAATTGTTTAACTATAATAATGTAAAGAATTTATACAGTTTCCAAATTTTCCAACAAGGCAATAGACTCAAAATTGTTAACTATTGCATATCGCTAAGAAAATAAATAAATGAATTAATAAAACTTTCAACACAATAACAACATATGTACATAATGTGAGTAGAAAAGTCTATAAAATCAAACGTTGATAATTATACGACTAACTATTACATTTAAAACAAATATATTACAGAAACATACACAACTAAAGTTGAGAAAAAGAATACGAACACCGAAAATATAAAATTTTCGACCCAATAACAACATACATAATAAACATACACAACTAGAGTTGAGAAAAAGAATACGAACACCGAAAATATAAAATTTTCGACCCAATAACAACATACATAATGTGAGTAGAAAAGTCTATAAAATCAAACGTTGATAATTATACGACTAACTATTACATTTAAAACAAATATATTACAGAAACATACACAACAGAACACAAAAAAAAAAATAAATAAAATAAACTAAGACACACTATAACAGAACCAAAATTTAATAACAACGTCATACTAGAAATCCTAAACAAAAATTAAAACCCAACAAGACATGTGTAGTTTATACCCCAGATCATATTTTTAAAATACTTCAAGAAACATATTTAAAACATTTCTCCAATAATAAATCATTCAAATTATTTAGGTCTACAACTCTTTTAGATGATATTACTAATCCCACCGAACAAGAACAAATTATCAAAGACTACCATAAAAATAATATTCACCGGGGTATAGATGAAACCCTTTTACACCTCAAAAGAAAAATCTATTTCCCATTTATGAAAAATAAAATAGAACAAATAATATAAAACTTGCCAAACTTAACCAATACAGACAACCCCCACTTCAATCGTCAATTAATGACACTATATTTAGAAAAGAAAATCGAAGGAATAAACTAACACCAAGGTTTTCTAAGCATAAAGTCCTACGAGATAATGGCAACACTTTGATCACTACACGATTGCAGAAAATCCATAAATCCAAAATAAGAAGAATAAAGAAAAAATAAATAAAACTCTTGTAACTAGTAATAATGTAATAATAAAACTTCTTTAGCTTTAGTAACATTAACATTACGTACTAAGCATTGTAAAAAAAAAAAAAAAAAAAAAAAAAAAAAAAAAAAATTCTGGTAGTAGAACTACTAACTACGCTCAGATCAAACCAACTTCAGTTGTTATGACCCTCGCTTCGCTTTGGGAAGGGAGGAGTTACCAACATACTACCCTACTCTTCCTCTACGCCCTGCAGAAGAAACGGCAACAGTAGGAACAACAACAGAAGCAGCAGAAGCAAAGAAAGAAGAAACGAACAGAAGCAGCGGTAGCAGCAGCAACAGCGGCAGCAGCTACATCAGAAGCAAAAGAAAGAAGAAACGAAGAGAAGCAGCAACGGCGGCGCAGCTACATCAGAGGCAAGGAAGGAAGAGACGATAGAAGTACATGTACAATAAAAAGACTAGAATAAAAACTGAGATCAGTCTGAACTTAACACTCAAACCAACCAGATGTTCTTTCCTTTATTTTGAAACATATTTATATACATACATACATTTACTATTCAAATATGTAACGAGAAAGCACATTCTGGTAATTCGCGCTCATAAGTGCGTAAAGAAGAAGAGTATCACTTTTTTGCAGGGTTAAGGGGATTTCGTAGTCGAGCAGTCTCGACTAGAGCCTTCTTACTTGTTTTTTGTAGGGTTCAGGGTATCCGGTGGTTGAGTCGTTTCGACTAGAGCCTTCTTGTATACACTGAACCAATTGAAAACAAGTAAGAACGTTGCAGTTAGGCGCAACTAACAGCGATATACTTTGTTCCCATAGGTGCATCTTATTTTTTTAATAAACATTTAATTAACGAAATATTTCGGCAATTAGAAAACGTACATGGCAAGCAACAAACGTTTTTCCTACACATACATATAGATTTACACATGTACACACTATACGAGTATACACACAACTTTCTATGTATACATACAAAAGTTTGGATGCCAGAATATTCTAAGAATTGTGACTGAATTGGGAATTTTTCGATCGTTACTTTAGTTTTGTAAAAGGCGCTCTAGCAATGCCTTATTTGGTTTTAGTTAACGAAAGCCAAGTCAGGGCAGTGGCGCTGGTGGTAAGCGCTATGCAAGCTATACTTAGGTGCGTGGGTTCGAATCCCGCAGAAAACTTTTTTCAAAAATTATTTATTTTTTATTTTTTTAATATTTGTATATTTATTATAAAATGTTTGCTGCCAATTGATAATCATTTATAAACATACGCATATGAATTGTGCATTTAAGTAAAAACTAAAACTGCTTTATGCTTTCCGATTTGCGATGCTGTGTGGCAGGCAGTTTTTTCTATGCATGCATATATGTATGTATGCATGTGTACGTGTATACACATCCAAAAGTGTATACATATTGCAAGAATTGCGATTGTATTGTTTTGTGTCGTCACAAACTGCTGATCAGCTGGTCAGCTGATCAGCTGTGAATTTATTTAGGTTTACCTAACGATTACATGTTGTTTTCAAAAGACCCAGGTTCGAATCCCGCTGGAAACTTTTTATTTATTAATCGAAAACTTATGAATTTTATTTTTTTAAATTCATCAATATTATTATATTTATGTTAAAATGCTTTTTGCCATCTTAGCAATTGCTACTAAGCTATTGTATGCATGAATTATGCAGTTGGCCACAACAAACTTCTTTGCCGATTTGCCACGCCCCCAGGCGGCGTAGACGCATAATTTTTTGCCAGTTCTTAGAAAGGGCCGAGGCTAACATGCCTGCAAAATTTGGTTGTTCACATTCCAAAAATGCGAAAATTACAGGGTATTTTTCGATATGCCACGCCCCCAAAGAGGCTGAAAAATTATTTTTGGGGGATCGATAGAGGAGAACATTAGTAACTCAACCATCCAATTTTCAAGCTTCTAGCTCTAAAACTGTAGGAGATATAAACTTTTGCGGTTTGCCACGCCCCCTGTGGGCGTAGATATATCTACCATAGCTTATTAGTCTTGGGTTGTCAACCCGAGTATACATGCAAAATTTCAAGTCTCTAGTGTCAATAGTGTTCAAAATATAGCACAATTTGAAAAATCACTATATATTCAGGTCCGATTTGCCATGCCCCCAATGGGCGTAGACATAAAACTTTTTGATCGATCTTCTTAGAATCATAACATTAACTCACATGCAAATTTCAGCGTTCTAGCTTTAACGGTGTAGAAGATACGTATTTCCCGATTTGCCACGCCCCCAATGGGCGTAGAGATATATCCGCCATAGCTTTTTGAACTTGGGTTGTCACCCCGAGTATACATTTCAAATTGCAACTCTCTAGCTCATCATCTAGTATGATAACTTAACTATGGGCGGAAGAGTTTTCCGATTTGCCACGCCCCTAGTGGGCGGATCGGGAAAATTTTTACAACTTTATAATTCGGGAACATATATGAGTATATGTTTAAAATTTCAAGTCTCTAGCTCTATAGCGCCGAAAAATATTGCGTTCATACGGACAGACGGACAGACGGACAGACGGACAGACGGACGGGACGGACAGACGGACAGACGGACAGACGGACGGACAGCAAGACGGACATTGCACAAACCCAATATACTTTTTACCTTTCTCCCCTTCGGGAACAAAGTATAATGA